>OX424507.1:3643266-4243266 GCA_949152395.1 Agrochola litura | reverse complement strand
TATTTGAAAATTAGAATTTATATATATTTTTTTTACGATTTTGAGAAAACGTATCGGTATTATTGTTATAAAGATTCCATCTTGTCTTGTATACCTATTTATAAGCAAATAAATGATTTTTATTGTAATGTAAAATGTACTGAGTCAGTATTCTACTCCCGACAAGAAATGATTACGAAGTTACTTTAAAAACAAAAGAAAAAAGTCTTCATCTATATACATATTATTATAATAAAACAGTACAATCCGGTGTCTGTCTGTTTGTTTGTTCGCACACATCTCCGGAACTCCTGAACGGATTTTCATGTAGTTTTCACAGGTAGACAGAGATTAATTTGGAGAAGAATATAGGCTTTATTTCATTAAAATCATCATACAAAACGGTATTCTGTTCATGACACGTTGTGCACAATTTCTGAGAGTAACCCAACAAAAAGTACTAGACTTGCATGAATTCGAGATACTATTACAATTATTAGTATTGTCCCACTAATAATAGGATTTGGATGGAATTTGGCACACAAATGGTACTAGGCTTGCATGAATTCACGTTTCGTTTATTGTGAGTAGGCACATAAAAAAAAGTGCTTTTTATAAATAATCTATAGCCGCATGTATGAAAAATCATCACTAGAGAATGGCTCGACTGATATGGCTGATTTTTTTTTGTTGTATTCGTAAATTGTCTAGACAAGGTTTGCATGAATGAAAATTTTCGACCACCGGAAAAGTCGCAAATACACCCGGGCGACGCCGGGCACGAACAGCTAGTTAGCTATAAAATTGTAAACTTTAACAAGCCCGTCATCAAGAGTACATCAATACATCATTGTCTGTCTGACCCGCCAACGCCATCTATCGGAAGTTTCGTAAAACAACACCAGAGGTAATTAATCATAGCTGGACGTCGACGGTCACGGTCGTCCGATTTTTGCTGTCCTTATTTATTAATTTAGTTATAAAAGTTAAGGGCGAAGAATTTCGTTCATTAAAATAATTTAATATTTAGCCTGCTTTAATTTAGGATCAGATATAACCTACCCGGTTTCCGAATTGAAAATTAAAAGTCGAGAACTTGTGAAACTCTACTTTACCAATACTATAATAATTAACCAAACATTATGAAATATAATATAATAAGGATTATAGGAAATCAAATATAAATATTAATACATAAATAATAAAATGATTTAATAATAATGAAAATACTTCTAAAAATTTAAATAATAATTACCTATATTATTCTTATGCAATACATAAAATTAAAATCCCTAATATACTATACCTATACACACAAACCTAATAATATACAATATATACATAATTATACACCCAATTAAACACATCTAATAATTTATAATAATATTGAATTGCTACTTAGCCCTCTTCCTCTCTCCTAATTTTGCTGTGTCCGACAGGGTCCATATTGATCTTTTACTTTGTTATACCATCTATGTAATACATATGGAATGCAATAAAGAATTGAGTATTAATTATTATTATTTCCTTTATTTCAATATGTACGTAAAAATTATATTTTTAAATATTAGAATAAAATAATATAAAAACAATTACATCACCGGTGTCGGAAACAGGGTCCAAGCTACCGGCGGTCAAGGCTCTAGAGACGGGAACCTCCTAATAATGCGAGCCGTGTCCAGGAGTACCGCTTTCTGAATTAAGCCCTAAATCCAGCTGCCCAACGAGAGTCTCTTTAGGAGTTGGTCGAGGCTCTTGGCAATTAAGCCATTGGCTGATACGACTATTGGCACAATGATTGCTGAGTCCACATCCCACATGTCGTCATCATCTTTCTCGGCTTTCACGAGATTCCCGTCATGCGGGACCATTATGTCAATGATCATTGCGTGCCGCTCTCCTCGATCCACCACCACTATATCAGCCTTATTGGCAACAATAGTCCTGTCAGTGATGATTATTATTATTATAGTAAATTGCTTCGTAGGTCTATCAACCACAAGCGCTACTGCCGAGCATGAGGTCCTGCGATCAATTCCCAGGTCGGGATTGGATGTTATTTTGTATGAGTCATTGTAACTCGAATGAATAAACGACAAAAACAGTAGCACTCCGGGAGTGCCGACAGAAGTGAAAACTTGAAAAAGTCGGTACCGCGGTAATCAACGCGTTGATGTATTTTTAATGGTTAAAAGCTGGTGTCGTAACAGTGTCGTGAAATCAATGGTTTAGTCCCCTCTCAAAAATGCCCAACGCGCCTAAAGAAGTCTTCACTTCAATAATAATAAATAATAATTGGGTTTTTCTATCAGGAATTTCTCAATCCAAATTCCGGATTTGTGCCCGGTTGATGGCAATAGGCTCGCCCTCTATTACATGGGACTTAAACATAACTGGCGAAATGTGGGTGTAGTATAGGTACACCTCTGCTTAAACCTGCGGGGAAAATAAGCGTGGTGGTATGATTTTATTATAGTCTGTGTCGTTTTTTGGAAGATAAGAACACACTTTGCCTTTAAGGTACAATTCCATAGCCGACCGCAGGCGGCAACTGTAGGTCACTGTGACGCGACTGGTTTCTATGAATTTCTATGTAATAACTTCCGTAGTTTTTTTTTTTTAAAGGACATCTCGCCGTACTGACCACTAAGGTCTTGACTGCTTAACCGGATTTTCCTGTGGGTGCCATAAGCTTGTACACTTAGAGCCTCCAGCCAGGAGCTTTTTGAACTTATTAAAATTAAGGGCACCCCCTGTGGGATACGAACCTCGGCTTAGGGCATCGCTGATGGGAGGACAGCAAGAAGGGACAGTCTGGATCAAATTTATATTTTCATCATGATTATTATGCAGGGTATTTAACGCTACGTGCCCAGCTGCAACAACTGCTGGCACCTCGTTTTCGAGCAAGGGTCGGGGGGGAGTTTCATTTACTCGGGGATTCGGTCGCGATCACAAAGGACCTCGGCAGCGAGGTCGGAATGACAGGAGGCGTCTGTTTTGTGCACTGTATTCTGCTCCTGGAGGAGTGTAATGGGGTCATCTGGGTCGGAGAGTACATGCCTTGGGCGGCGGGTCTGACTAAAACTTCCGTAGTTAGCGACACGTCATCTTTATAGAAATACAATCCGTCGGAAATATCTGCGAACCTTGCTGGAATGCGCTTCTCCTCGCGCTTCCCCGCACCTCGCCCCGTTTTCGCCTATCCAGTACCGTTGCCAACGCAAGCGCTGACACACGTATATCATTTTTTCTTTTCGTAATCGCATTTTTGTTTATTGTTTCTCTGTTTGGTGAAATATTCTCTCCAGTTTGCATGACGTCATTGAGCTAGGTTCGCAAATATTTCCGACGGCACATAAGAATACATAGAATCTAGTCGTGTCGCAGCGACACGTCGCCTGCAGTTGTCGCCCGTGATCGGCTACGGAATTGTACCTTTAATGTCACTTTGTGTCATTATTTGCTAGGTTTTTTAATTGTTACTATTTCAACTATTAGGTAGGTAGGTAAAGTCAGGGTTTTTTTTTTAAGCAAATTGACTACCGACTTAAATTGTCCGTTTATTCAAAATTCAAGTCACCACTGTCATATTATGATAGTTGCATGAAAAGACTATAACACGAAAAGTGACGTAAGGTATCAATTTGTTTAACAATTTCCCTGACTGTACTTCTAAAGAACACAAAACAATAATCTAGAAAGAAACAACAAAAACAATGCAATTCACTACTTTTAGTTTCATCTCATTAGTTTTATTTAAGTAAATTATGTTTTGCAATAATTCAGTGCGCTTAGAATTTTGTTACCTTACTCAAATGATAAGCTATTTCTCAAAACAATACAACCTCACAAATACACATTTAACAAAATGTAAATCATTTCCTCTCAGAGTTATCAGGAAAGTAAACAACAAATCATTATTGGAAAAACTCGGAAAGATTACGAGATTATTAACTTAAACAAGAAGATAAGGAAATTGACGGCAAAATAAATTTAAACAGTAAAATTGTGCCGCCGGACCCAACGATGCGGAGAGATAGCGTAATGCTCTAAGTTATTATCCCTTACTATTGTACTTATTCGATACTCAATACTTTATTGCATTCCATAATGTATATGATTGGTAAACATTTGCTTAAAAAACAATCCTGAATCCTGTCGGGCACAGCAAAAGAAAGATGGTAGATAGAGACGAAGATTTATCCTTTATCTTATAATCTAACTATTCTGAAAAACATTTTTGTAGTGAAAACTTCTTTGGGCATTTTTGAGATGGGAAAAAACAATTGAACTCGCGACACTGTTACCGACATCTCATTTTTGTAAACGCGATTGTGCTCTTTATTTATATTAAGTTACAGATCAATGTTCTATGGAAGTATTTTTACTTTAAAGGTTTTGGAAGTATTTTTTTTTTATAAACGCGATTGTGATCTTTATTTAGATAAGGTTACGGATCAATGTTCTATTCAAGTATTTTTATTCCACCAAGGCGATCTTGTTAAAGTTTTCACTTCTGTCGGCACTCCTGGAGTGCCACTGTTTTTTATGTATTATATATGAATTTTAGGGAATTATCATTTAAATATTTGTTTACACTGTAATATTACTTAATAATTGTTTCATTTATTTATTCGTGAATAGATGGAGTTTTGTTTTTTCTGATTATTGCGGGTAATTTATTATAATTATATTTACTAGCTACTAGCACTTAGGTATCAGTTATCTTTATAGCCTATGTTACTCAGTATAATACAGCATCATTATAGTTAGGAAATTAGGATAATAAATATACTTAAAATGTGACTCATTTTGAAGTTACGGTTTGGGTTCCGAACCTGGGGTAATTACCCCCGCGGGGGTAAATCAGCTATTATGTGGGGGTGACAAAGAACCTAATAATTAAGACCTAATCTGGTGGGACCAGAGCTGGTGCCGAATATACTGTCAATAGCTAACAGAGCTTTCATAAAAATGCTTTTGAGTACCCTTTGCCAACACCTATAGATGTGAGAGTGGTTTTTCAACTTTGGTTACACTGAAAACAAAGGTCGGCACCGTTTCAATGTGGAACGTGACTTAAGATGCGCTCTAAGCGAAACTAAACCTTACAAAAAAAACAATAACAACCATCACACTAACTATGTATTTTTAATTAATTCATTGTTTATATTTAAATATAAATTACGTAAGAATTATAAGCTTGTCTTGTTTGTATTGATAACATTTTAAGGTTGGGTTAAAATCAGTTTTCCTAATAGGTCACAGGGGTAACAATATTGAAAAGGTTAGGAACCACTGAGTCCTACGCGAACTTTAATTCTAGATTTTTGTTCGAAAACGAAGCCAAAAGGAAGATTGGATGTGCCGAATTGATACGTTTCGAATACGAGTTTCCAATCGAGGATCTGTAGTAAAAACGTTGCGAGCCGACCTAAAATTCCTTTTGAAATATTTAGCCAGTTTATTTGGCAATTTCTCCTTCATTCTATTTGTAAAAAAAATGGATGGGCAAACAATATTTTCTAGCTTTTTGGGAAATGGTCGTTTACAAATAGAGGGTTTTTAATTACTTATTTTATTTTTGAAGGAGGGGCTCGTGGCTAAGTAATAACAGCCGCACGGGTTGATCGATCAGGTTAAGTTACACTTGCCTGGGTCCATGGATGGGTGGTCACCCATAATGGTGGTCTTAACATACGGAGTCCCCTCCGTGCCTCGGAAAGCAAGTTAAGTGGTAGGTCCCGGCTGTCATTCGTGAATCTTTGACAGCAATTATTGGTCGTTAGAAGCCCAAAAGTGACAACCAGACAGTCTTAAATAGCTGCCCACTCTAAAGTGACGCGCCTCACTACCACATTACTCATAGAAATTTTGATGTATTTTTATTATTTAGCTTATATATTATGTAAATATTATCCTATACTATTAAACGAGCAATATTTGTATGTATATGACGGAGGAGGTATGTGACTCTTTCATTATTATCAGCGATATTTTAACTTCTGTGGGCGTAGTGTGGGTAGTGTTGGTTATTGCGCAATAGAAAAACCGTTTGCAGTTCAGATCACATTATAATTTATTATCAAATTAATCAGAAAGTAATACACACACTGTAGGTACACGACACTACCATACGGAACGCGCGACAGTTTCTAAACGTCTTCATTGCTTGACCGCCACCAATGAACTCTGCTGAGCTCCGGTCCGGCCGGGCCGAGCGTAATGTTTTAGACTCTGTCAAACGCCGCTAGGAGGCGCTGGCGTCCCGATTAGTCAACTCAGCAACGTATTTCCGACATATGTATATATGTACCTACCCACATTCTCGAAATCGGCTGTAACGATTTCGATGAAAGTTTCAATATAGGGGTTTACGGGGGCGAAAATCGATCTAGCTAGGTCTCATATTTGAGAAAATTTGTTTTATCCGTATTTTCACCTCAGCTGAGCTCGGTCGCCCAAAGTTTAGAACAAGATAATGTATAATGACATGACATTATTGATGATCATGGCAGCATGGAATTAGTAAGTACCTACTATCATGGCAGTATGGAATTAGTAAGTATTATCCTATACTATTAAATGAGCATTCTCTATTTTCACCAGAGCAGAGCTCGGTCGCCCAGGTACTATTCCGAAATAAAGCTAATTCTCTGACATTCCGGGACCATTTTTTCTTTTTGTACTTACTTCCTTTCTTTTTTTTACGAGTTTGCAGAAAGTAAAACGAAATCTCACTACCTATTATTTTTCACTCTTTCTTCTTATTATTATTATCATTTAAATTATGTTTTGTGTTGTATAATGTAAGTTATTTTGCATACTATTGAATCTTTTTTTTTTCTAACTTGAACAGACAGCTGTGCTGCTGGCGAGTTTGTTGCGCCACTTCGTCTTCTCAGCTAAAGGCACTAGGAAGTGGTGAAGAGTGGACTTTCTTGGGGGACTGTTTTATGTAATTTTGACGTTCGAAAAGTGCTGATTCTCAGCCTAGTTTGAATAAATGACTTTTGAATTTTGAATTTATTGTATGCATTTTTCTTTACAATGTAAAAAAAAAAACACTTCCTATTCCATCGTAATGCGAACTCAGTTTGCATTTACATACACCAGCACTTAACCATAATAAAAAAAAACAACAATTTAAGAATACGCAGGAAAATCCAGTAATACTCATACGGGTTGAAAAAGAATCCAAATAAAACGGAGCCACGGAATTGGTCCCGCACTAAATTCCAATTTATGGGCCCTGGTACAGACCTCTAAAGTGTAAACGTGGCCCTTGCCGCAGTTAGTCCCGGATTCCCGGGATATCCCACTTTTTAACTGTTTTATGTCCCATCTCAGTGCCTATGTGGGACTTTTATTTGAGTATTTATATTAGAAAGTTATAAAACTGTGGCTTCTCAACCACCAACTGGCATGGCCAACCTGGAAATCTCTTAACCGACTAAGAAGCCACGTGGGCCGCTCCAGGTACAAGTTAGTCAGGTGGAGGTACTCCGTTGAGTTTTTTTTTTGGGTTGAAAATTATCAAATAACTCCGATCCCCGCTCTGGGCGAAGCGAGAGGGCGAGTCAGACTCTTACTGACTAAAACCCACCCGTGTTCCTTCAGTTGCTATGTTGCCGTGGCCACGATCTCCCTTTCGGATTTCTTCGCAACCCCGGCAGGCAGCGGCCGATGAGTTAACGACGAAAAATAATTATAGAAAACTCAATTGGTCATAATTTAATGTTCTTCATGACCCTTTCATAGAAACAACTAAAATAATAACGTTTGTGTGCAAATAGAAATATTTATCAAGAACCTAAAACTTGACAACATTCATAGACGCTGTGCTGACATCCTATCATTACTTGCTCAATATGGGCTGGCGATTTCAAACTTATATTAACTAAACAGTCCAGCGAGGTAATTGCGTATCACACATAAAATGACACTTGATCGCAATTCCCAGTCACTTTCATTGAGTTATTTACATTTGCAAATGAATCTTTCAAACCTATGAAGAAATTATTTAGGAATTTCCTCCTTGGATTGTAATTGAAATTGTGTTATTATGTAATCACGGATGTCAGTATTATTCATGATAAATTTAGAAAGTATATAAATATGAATTCAAAAACTCAAATTGGTACTTGCCCGTATTTTAACCCACAGTGCTATCCCTCGCAATACCCTACCATACTCAAAAACCGTGTGTTGTGTTACACAAACGAAAAAAATACCTCATATTTTACCCAGGTTTCACATAAATCCCGTTTTATAATCCCGGGCTAGCGCCGCACTAGTGGGCTTACCTACTAACTCCGACACACTGCGACAATGTCCCACATGACATTGTCACTCGTGAACACAACGCAGAAAAAAATCTCGCAAAATGTCTCTGTATTGTTAGTATTCCCGATGTGATTTATCCGATTTTCATAGTGAACTTTGACATTAACATAAATATGATTTTTGAATTGAAAACTTCTTCAGGCGCGTTGGACATTTTTGAGATGGGACTAAACCATTGATTTCGCGACACCATGACGACACTTCATTTATTTAAACGCGATTGTGCTCTTTATTTATGTTACGTTACGGATCAATGTTCTATGCAAGTATTTTTACTTTAAAGGTTTTATAATCGCGATTGTGCTCTTTATTTATATTATGTAACGGATCAATGTTCTATGCAAGTATTTTTACTTAAAAGGTTTTGGTTTATTTTTATTTTTGTAAATGCGATTGTGCTCTTTATTTAGATAAAGTTACGGGCTAATGTTCTATACAAGTATTTTTCTTCCACCAAGGCGATTTTGTTCAAGTTTTCATTTCTGTCGGCATTACCGAAGTGTTTTTTGTTTTTTTTTGGCAAAAAAAACGAAGAAGGCCTGTGGGCGGCCAACTTGGGCATGAGTCCGTCATCACTCGACCAGTCAGGCCGAAAGAGGCAGCGCGCAGTGTTGAATGCGCGCCTTTATGGGAGGACGTGCGATTATGTGGTCAGCCGCACTTGGTTGTGGGGCCTGCTACGCGTGGCGGGCTGATACCAATCGGAGATGCTCGTAAATGTACGAGTAACTCCCGGGCCCCTGACTCATTGTAGTGGGAGAAACCGAGGCGAGGGGTATTTGTCGGTAGGAGCTCGACATAACCCTCCGTAAAAAATCCTCATGGATCCGTCCATGAGGACTTTTTACAGCATAAATAACATAGGGTGTACATTTACGCTGTACTACACCATAATAACACAAAATTTCACTTCTGTATTTATTCCCTGCAGTGGTAGGTAGGGGTGGACACTCACGTTTCCCTCTTCTCCTTTTCGTGTGGTTAGTGACTAACCTGTAGGTACCCTAATTGTGTAACTTATTTTCGAAAATAATTTTGCCTAATTTGATTCATTTTGACAGTTCAACAACATTCATTGCGTTATTTACGTTGTTGAACAGATTTTTTTTTCAACTTATGAAGAAATGGATTAGCAATCTGTTTCAAATCGAAACAAATTGTGGTTGTGTTTGTATTACGCGGTACTGGTGTCAGAGTTTTAAAGCTACCCATGGGCCGCTGATTTGGCTTCACATGACGTCGAGAAAATATCTCCCGGGCATACTGGTTTCCTCACAATGTTTCACTTATTATTAAATGCCCACGATGCTTATTTTTACTGTCAAATGCCTTCAAATAGGGAGCGAATCTATTGCTATATTGAAACAAACCCAGTAAAGGGTCGAACGATTTTTGAAGTGAAAACTTCATTCGGCATTCGGCATTTTTGAGATGGGAAAAAACAATTGAACTCGCGGCACTGTTACCGACACCAGCTTTTGACCGTTAAAAAGACATCAACGTGCGATACATTTTCTGCACAGTAAAATTGTTAAAGTTTTCACTTCTGTCGGCACTTCCGGAGTGCTACAATTTTTTTTTTTTACCTAATTACTAAAACCCAATAATACTTGGCAAACTACCTTTATTCTTAAACAAAACCTCAAGATTTTATAACTGCATAATTTTGATTCACCGATAAAAAAACGAGGCTACCAAAGAAGGCGACCACGACAACAAATCGATAATGTATGAATTATTGCACAGTTTTGGACGATTCTTGACAAGTTTATAGCGACGACAATAAGTGTTTCAAATTCTTAGAAAAATAAACGACTATTGATTAGGGTATATTTGTGATTTCATGCCATTGACTACAGATTCGGTCAGCGACAAAATTCAAAATTATGCCCTCAAATCATAAGTGGCGTTTGATCAATTTGTTTACATTTTCATCACATAGTTTTAGGGTAGACTATACAGACCCGATGTTATCTTATATAACTCCAGGTTTCTTGGACTTGGACTTGACCGTTGTTCAGAATCAGAATAATTCTTCGTAGGATAAATACTTTGTAAATAATTAGAGGGAAACCTAAACCGATCGTATGTAAGGTCAAACTTACCCCAAGTTGTAGTGTTGGGTCAAAGTTTTGTGACAGTGAAAGGGTCCTTTGCCTTAATCCTTATTTACTAAGCCAATTATTTCCGACTTGAAACAAAAACGGTAGAAATCATATAAAGCCCGTTTAACATTGTCCGTCTGTGCAAACAATCTATTGTTATTAGATACCGATACCCAACACGTCTGTGACGTCAAAAGGCTCTGTATAACTTGATATAACTATACAAGAATATTTTAGCGCGTGGCCAATATCGAAACTAACGCCGCCATCTTATTTTTAGGCTTCCGTGCCCAAAAATGAAAAAATGATACCCTTAAATGATCACTCGTGTGTCTGTCTGTCACAGCCAATTTGCTCCGAATCTAATGGACCGATCGATCAATGGACGTGTAACGAAAATAAATGAATTTTGAATATGGGGGCCACTTTTCGGGGGCGAATAGAAAATTAAAAAGAAAAGTTTTGCAAACTGTTTAGAGGCATGAGGAACAGGGTGTAAAGTTCACTCATCCACCATAGAAAAGGGAGGATCCTCCGACCAGACGGGTGTTGTGTCTGGCGGGCAACTGCCCATCGGTTTGAAGTTGAAATCTTGTATGTATGTCGATCGCTCGGTAAACTCTAACTGCACGATGCTGGATTTGTGTGACGTCATGTCTATGATGCGTAGTACATATGTGGCGGTGTAACCGCTACAACTGTACTGTGTGACATATCAAATGAAAGGACTTGTTGTGGAAATGTTTACTTTTTTTTTTAATAAATACTTTTAAAGATATTTAAGAAACAGATGTAAATCCTTATCTCCAAAATTACCGAGACTGAAATCTTGAAAAAAATACAGAAAGTAGTTCCATACTTATAGATTACAGGAAAACCTATAATAAGTCTATGGTCTTAAAATAACACGGTGAATCACTCAATATTGTGCGTACAAATTTACATTTGCAGTTGGAATATATGGGGAAACATGTTTTTCTACTACAATGTTACTGGGATTGTGTCCCAACAATGGAACCTTTCATTGTGCGTGGTCCGACATTATGCTCTTGGCTGGTTTTTTTCAATACATTTCACACAACAATTTTACAAATGGTTACCAACAGCGCCCCCCTGCCAAAGTCATTCGAGCGCCAAAAGATCCTTGTAGCAGTGTATGTACGGAATCCCTGCATAGTACAAAATCTCAATTAATATTGATGAGCCACTAATTCACTTTTTTAAATGCTTTAAATGACTAACTAACTATACAAATAAAAACGAAAGGACATTAAGGCGTCGAAGTACTCGTCCGCATCGTTGTCATCCGGAAACGTCCCTAATTTTTTGGCAAAAGAACGAGCCAGCCCCCTGGTCACGTGAAGTGTCGACCAGTCGACGAGAAATTTCCTTAAAAAGGAGACGCGCACTCGGGCCCCGTGATCCGAGCGTTTCGACCCCAAACGGCTCAAAACTGTAGTTACCCATAAAGTTACAGTATTTGCGCCGCTTGAGAGTCTCAGCAGCTGCAGCAGCGGCGCCAGTACAGCCCGCCATGCTAGGAACATGAGATTAATTCATCATAACATCACGCCTTGTTTCCCCGAAGGGTTGGGCAGAGGTGTCCCTGTAGTAGGTACACCCACATTTCACCAGTTATGTTTAAGTCCTATGTAATAGGGGGCGAGCCTATTGCCATCAACCGGGCACAAATCCAGACTCCGGGCTGCTACTGAGAAATTTCAGATAGAAAAAACCCAATAACACTTTGCCCGACCCGGGAATCGAACCCAGGACCTCATGCTCAGCAGTAGCGCTTGCGACCACTAGACCAACGAGGCAGTGAGATAATTAATTAACCCATTAAATGAATTAACCAATACACAATTAATAAACAAAATACAGCGCCATTCAAATCACATTACGTAAGAGTTAAGAAGGAACACAAACTTGAACTCCAGAATATAATTATTCCGTCTTAGTAGAACAATACTCAAACAACATACTCAAACATTAGCAGCAGGCTCAACTCTCACTAAGTTGAGTATCGCTGAGTAACAAATCAGTAGCAACTCGCAGACCTGAAATGTGGCCTGTACACACTTGAGTTGTGACTTCTACAGTGAAATTGTGAAGTGTGTGGTCTGTTATGTAGGAAGAAGCGATTTGAAGAGCTTACATAATCATTCAGTCATTACTGTCTGATTTTGAGGAGCTCGTAGGTTAATAATAAAAAAATATCGAACCGGAGGTGACATCTGTCACCTCCGACAAAACAAGAAGAATATTATGAAAATGAAATCGATGATATGTTGACGAGATCAGCGAAACAAAGAACACACCCATCACCTCCGGTCTCGTCGCTCAGCTCCGCCTCGCCGCCGCCGGTACCCAGCCCCACCGTGAGCGCTGTGACAACACCGGCCGCGGTAGTTGCGTCGAGCTCGAGCGACGAGTATTTTTCCCCGCCGACGTCGCCAACACCTGTACGTCGGCTGGGGAGAGGCCGGCCACCAGCGGGCTTGGGACCTCGAGGCCAACAGGCCCCGAACAGGGTCCCCGCTGCCGGTGGAAATGTGTCGCGCATGCGATGGACCCAGTCCATGAACGAAAATGTGATGCGCGCATATTATGGGGCTACAGAGGGAGGAATTAACCTTACAGCGTACCGAAGTCGGATGCTCTCTCTGTTTCAGGTACTTGAACCTGCCGTCAACGCCTCGGCCCAACGATTGTCGGATCAGGTGCGCGTCATTCAACACAACCACAGGTTGGATAACGCCACACTTGATCGGCTGCGCTCGGAAATGGTCGCCCGGAGATAAGCCGGAACAAATATACAGACAGACAATTTTTTTTTATATGTACCGTATATTCTTTCTTTCATAAACATTGAGTAAAAAGCTGTTATTTGGACAGTACAAACAGACACTTCAATTATATTTACTTGCCCTCCCTCCCGCTCCTCCCAGAGCGGGATAATTACCCAGCCAAAAAAAAAAAAAAAGAGTCGCACTTGCGACCACTAGTCATCACGATAGACTTGTATAATTACCACTTTCTTCAAAAATGGTACATCGGCTTTAAAACTCTGATACCAGGTTAATCACAAACCACAAGAAAGAAAAAAATTACTTATGCCCCATTTACATATTAAAACACCATTCTGTATGTTCGTCATCGTGAAACGATTGACAGAAACGAAACGAATTTTCAAATTAATTTAGCGCTAGCGTATTTAATGGTAGACTGCTTCGTTGGTCTAGTGGTCGCAAGCGCTACTGCTGAGCATGAGGTCCTTTTTTTTTTTTTTTTTTTGTGTGGGAAATTATCAAATAACTTCTCCCGCTCTGGGTGGAGCGGGAGGGCGTGTCAGACTCTTACTGACTAAAACCCACCCGTGTTCCTTCCTATGCCATGTTGCCGGGGGCCACGATTTCCCTATCGGTTTTCTTCGAACCCCCGGCAGGGAGCATGAGGTCCTGGGTTCGATTTCCGGGTCGGGCAAAGTGGTATTGGGTTTTGCTATCTGGAATTTCTCAGTAGCAGCCCGGAGTCTGGATTTGTGCCGGGTTGATGGCAATAGGCTCGCCCCCTATTACATGGGACTTAAACATAACTGGCGAAATGTGGGTGTACCTACTACAGGTACACCTCTGCCCAACCCTTCGGGGAAACAAGGCGTGATGTTGTGTTATGTATTTAATGATTTCTGGTGCAGTGCCGGCCATAATGACGTAATCCATACATTATTGTTCACATTTTTATCTGAATCACGATATGGATTTTTTTTTTTTTTTAATTCATTTTTCACAAAGATTAGCTAGGAACAGTGTATTTATGACACATGTTAAAGTTAATATGAAAGAGTACTTACCCTGCTTGCCAAACATCCTTGGCTGGACAGCATTGCTGGCTTTCTGCAGCTCATCCCAGGTCATTCCTTTCTTGTCCTTCCCGAAACCATCCCTGGCAATGTCTGCAGCAGTAGGGTTTTCTGAGAGAATGGAAATATAATTCACACTTTAATCATTTTAATATTTACGCGGTTTCGCTGGTATACTAGGAGAAATGGATATTTCACAATAAACATACATACATACATACATACATAAACTCACGCCTTTGTAGCGGTTACACAGTCACATACAAACTACGCATCAGAGACATGACGTCACACAAATCGTGCATCGCGCAGTTAGAGTTTACCAAGCGATCGACATATATACAAGATATCAACTTCAAACCGATGGGCACTTACCCGCCAGACACAACACCCGACTGGTCGGAGGATCCTCCCTTTTCTATGGTGGATGAGTGAACTTTACACCCTGTTCCTCATACCACTAAACCTTCTTCCCATGGGGGTAGGCAGAAACTACAGAACGCCACCTGCTACGATCCTTACATACTCCTTTTGCCTCGTTTGCGTTCATACATTTGGTCATACACGCACGCCGGTTGCGAGTACTACACACCTGACCTTTCTGAAGAACATCACCAATAAGGTCAGTACATGTCCTCCTAGGGCATCCCCGCCCGGCCTTACCCTTCACATCAGCCTTGTAAATACATTTTGTTAGTCGCCTTTCAGCATAAGGATTAATACTATACCGGTCAAAAAAGCATCGGAAATAACAATAACATTTTTATCAAATTCTGAAAGATAAAAATGGTTATTGTGGGTCAACCCTAGAAGATAGACAATTATGCCATCGCGGACTTTTTTGTTGAACTTTTTAAGATGAACAATACCGTAGAACATAAATTTGACGTATCTTTTCCGGTTAACGCAGCGCACGCCTGTAAAGCTCCCAGTCGGCATGATTTTTTCCGACTTCTTCAACAATAATCGTCATATTTCAGCCAAAACCATAATGAATTATACACTAAAACCTTCCGCATGAATCACTTCGTACATTGGTGAAAACCGTTAGAAAATCCGTTCGGTAGTTTTTGAGTTTATCGCGTTCAGACAGACAGACAGACAGACAGACGCGGCGGGGGACTTTGTTTTATAATATGTAAGGATAAAGATAAGGATAAAACAGTCACATTTATTCCTCAGACAGAATTAATCTGGCGATTGAATTTGCTTATATCGACCCCTAAATAAACAATGTATCAATCGAAGATTTCTGATTTCATCACCTGGCAAACCAGCTACATTTTACTTATCATCAACCTAGTCCTTTCCCGGCTATGTAGGGTTCGGCTTCCAGCTGGATGCAGCTGTTTGCTGGCTATATTTTACTACGGCACCTTATATCTAGTGAGAAGAAAAACTTGTACAAAACTCACCCTAATATTCTTAAGGTCTTCCTTCAGCGCCTCCAACTTCATGAGCTCAGATTCCCTCACTTGCTTCTTGACATAGACCACCTGCTGGTTGGGATAGCTCGGAGGTGCGAGGTACTTTGTTATCGTTTGAGAGGTGGGCTTCATACTGATACTCTCTTCTTGTTTAGGAGTCGGGGATTTTCGGGGTTTCGGGGATTTCTCTGTGGACACCTGGAGAAGTGTGAGATCAGTGTTAATTACATTCAATACCCGGGCGTTCATTTGGCATATTGAGCCTTAGACACTTTATATTGACACTTTACTATTATAATTTGACAAATGATTGACATTTTTATTCTTTATTTAATAACTATGATGTACGTTCCAATTTTATTAGCTTCTTATTTTATTTATGTAATTTTGCATGCTAGTTTTAGCGAATTGTTTTAGAACTTGTTAAAAAACCCGACCAACTGTAATGTACAGACGCCAGCACATCAAGCTACCCGAAATTGTCAAATTTTCCCAATCAACTTTGAACCTTACACTTCAGCGATAAAGTTGAAAATCTATTAAATAAATTTGACAGATTTTAGTAGCCCGATGTGCTGGCGTCTGTACTACAATTCTTGCAAATAAAATTTCATTTCATTTCACACAGTTATCACTTATCCGTGACAGAGAAGACGTTACAATGCCAAACTCTTTCTAAAACTCGATGTGCTATATCGGCCGCATCACTAACACTACATCAATCACTCTGCCTAGCCTTTTCCCAACTATGTTGGGGTCGGCTTCTAGTCTAACCGGATGCAGCTGAATACCGTATTTTACATGGAGCGACTGCCTATCTGACCTCCACAACCCAATAACTGGGTAACCCATTGGTAAGATTGGTTGTTAGACTTTCGGGCTTCTGACTGACGACCCGTAACGACTGTCAAAGATCCACGAAAGACAGCCGGGACCAACCCGAGGCACGGAGGAGTCTCGGTATGTAAAGATGGTCACCCATCCACGGACCAACCCCGGCAAGCGTAGCTTAACCTGATGGATCGAATCGTGCGGCTGTTATTACTTAGCCACGAGCTCCTGATCACTAACACTACATCACTATAACTAATTTGAAATTCAATTTGATTGAAAGTCTGTTCAGACGGTTCTAATCGCTTTCGACTTAGCAGTTGATCAACTCAAATCGAACCGTGTGAACCCGGTATAGGGCAGTATAGATCGTAATGGGTATGAGTACCTAATAAAAGTTGAAGCAAAAGCTGTTTGAAAGAATGTGAAAGACTCGCCATTTTACTATATCGTCGTTATTATAGATATATATATACACATTGCAGATATGACGTATTTATTTAAAATCGCAAATGGTACCATAGATTGCCCTGAGCTGTCAGGTAGTTTAGGGTTAGTTACACACTGCAAAATGTTTCGCAAACCTAGTTTGTTGCATGTCCCTCATTCCAAGTCCGCGTACAGGCAGAATTCATTTGTAATCCGTGCGTGCAGACGTTTTAATAAACTGTCTGGTGAACATGATTTGGATATATTCAACACCAGTGTTTCTCGGCTTAAGCATTTGTTGGTAAAAAGCTTCTTTACGGAAAAGTAATTGTTAGCAAAATCTGATTTTTAGTTTGTAATTTATCGTCTATTTTTTTTCCTAATTTATGTTTAATTATGTATTTTGTACCGACATATTTTTTCTCTTTTTTATGTTACGTGTTTATCAGTGGAAACTTGTAAATGGCCTTCATTTTTTATAATTTAAGAACACTGTAAGTTAGCTGTAAGTTTCCCGAATAAAAAATAAAAATAAAATACTGTAATCCCGCGTAACTTACAGTGGATAATACCGCGGAAGTACAAAAGTATCACATTTTAGCTCAGTTACGTATTTGATAAGTACAGCAGAAGTTATTTAGTTTTTTCGTTCTCCTGTAAAATTTTAAAACATCTAAGTTACGTGGTATTGTCTGTTGTTAGTTACACGCTATTACAGTATCAACAACGATATTCAAGATATCCCTCGTCATTATACACTTTACATCAGACGTTGATGAATCCTAACATCTTTTACAAAAATTTACTTACCCGTTTAGGAGTCGGGCTTCTAGGCATTTTGACCTATTTTTCACTTCACAATTTATTACGTAAAACATTAACAATAACTTTCATGCAATTATTATCAGTAAAACCACAAAGAACAAAGCATAATACAAACTAACTGACGACAAAAAAATGGCTCGCGTTAGAAGTCCGTTATGATACTGAATTTGTCAAATTAAATTTTGTTCTACCTCCTTTTTTTAACGATCTTAAACAAGTAGTACCTGCTTTTTTGGATTTAAAAGAAACCACAAGAATGAATTTTATTTGATCTTCTGTTCGTGCGGTTAGTGACTAACCTGGTATCAGAGTTTTAAAGCCGCCCATGGGCCTCTGACTTGACTTCGCATGCCGTCGAGAAATATCTCTCAGGCAAGTGTTAGTTACACAATACGCACATGAATCCGAAAAGTCAGAGGTGCGTGTCTTGGGTTCGAACTCGAGACCTATGACTTAGCAGTCCGACGGTCACACCACTAGGCTTATAGGCTATCACTGCTATCAATTTGAGAAACTGAAAATAAAATCGCCGGCCGACCGAAGTGAGGATGGTGTCACCTGATTGACCTTTTCCGAGGATTTGTTTGAATTATGTCGGAAAAAAAAATTTGCTAGTAGCATACGTGGGATCGCTAGAAATTGCATTGAAGAGTGGAAGGCCTTTTTTTTCTCCTTTTTTTGGGTGGGTAATTATCAAATAACTTCTCCCGCTCTGGGCGGAGCGGGAGGGCGTGTCAGACTCTTACTGACTAAAACCCACCCGTGTTCCTTCAGTTGCTATGTTGCCGGGGGCCACGATCTCCCTTTCGGACTTCTTCGCAACCCCGGCAGGCAACGGCCCTAGCGGACCACGTCAGTTCTGCTGACATCTCTTTGAGGCGCGCGTGGAACACAATGCGCCGTCGACCCGGGCTTGGTCCTTATCGGACGGTGAGCTACCCATTGCTCACCGTCCGCAAGCCCGCGCTTACGGAAGAATGGAAGGCCTAGGAATAGGACATTAAAGGACATTAAAGTAAAGCAAAGCAAAGTTCTCACCACATCTTCATCATCACTGCTCAGCGCAATTATCTCTGGCTTCGTATCAATTATAGTGACGTCATCGTCATAACGTATAAAATTCTCCCTCTCCTTTTTCGCTATCAAGTGATTTAGCACTTTATTCTTAAGGCTATTAGACGCATTCTCTGAATCGTTTATAATGATACATTCGTCCTTATTTCCAAAGGACTTTCTAGCGTTTCTTGATTCGTTTGTTATGTCCTGAAGTGGACTTGAGAATGGGGAGCAGGTTATTTTGGAGGAGTCCAGGTCTTCTGTGTTCTTTTCAGGAGTCTTGAGCGGTACTGGAAGACCAGCTTCTGGAAGGTCTGTGAGGCTCACTGTGGAGCCGTGGTTCGAGATTGGAGGGCTCTAAAAGAAATAATTTGAGTGAAAAATTGTATTTGAATTTAGTTAGGGTAATAAGTAATAAAAATATAAAAGGATAGAGTACGTTTTAAGACTCTCGAACAGTACAAACCGCTAAAGATTTTAGTTAGACAGTATTTTAAAATGAAGGGGAGTTCTAAGAAAGGACTTTGCGAAAATCAACCCTTAGAGCCGCCATTCACGGACTGCTCGAGCAGTTAGCCATTGTTCAACATACACGGACCGCTCTTGCAGTCATAGTCAACAGCTTGAAGCTGCCATTGATAACTGCTGGAGCAGCTGATACCAACAGCTCGTCATTCAAATCGGGCGGGAAGCGCGCGCGATTTGGAATGAAGAGAGCGGGCGAAGGTGACTGCGCGAGAGCAGTCGACAGCTCGAGCAGTCAGTGTATGCCTGGCGACTGCTTGACCGCACGACCGCCCGAAGCAGTTGCAACTGCTCGAGCGGTTTCGTCTATGTAGAAGACTGTAGTTCACTATGCAGTCGCAGCTTGAAGAAGTCCATCCTGACTGCTTCAAGCAGTCCATGTATAGCGGCTCTTAAGAGGGTGAAAAGGGGAGAATTCGTTTATTTGAAAAATCTTATTCCTTGGATTTATTAACTTGAAACTTGAGATGACATTTGACAATATTCGTTTTTCAAAACTGTTTCAAACAATATTAGTGTTATTGGGGTTTATTTATAAACGTTTTTTAAAGTTAAGTAATGATTAACGACTGTTTAACCATACATTTTTGACGTTTGAACATCACTTAACTTTAAGCAACGTTTATAAATAAACCCCAAAGTTTGTAAGATTTATTTGGGATTTCAGATTACGGCGGGCGGCTAGACTGTAAGCTTTAATTATTTTTTTTAGTCTTTATTGTCCCACTGCTGGGCAAAGGCCTCCCTACTCTCTTTCCACCTCTCTCTGTCCAGAGCTGCCAAGGACCAATCTTTCTTAAAGGAGTCCAGCTCATCCCGCCATCTCCGTCTGAGCCTGCCGCGATGACATCTGCCTAAGCTACATTTAAACATAAATAACAGTCAACATAGAAAAATAGGCCATAAAATTGTACTCACATCATCAGACTGAATAAAATCTGACTCATCACTTTCATTATCCTTCGGTATCACTCCCATGATACTCATACGCGTAGCTCTAGACATCACCATCTGATCCTCATCCAGACCATCATCTTCACTTTCTTCTTCTTCCACTTCATCCGTAGCTTCCTCGCTATCATCGGAACCATCATATTTTAACGGAACTGTTCTATCTGCCTCTACGCTTTCATCTTTCTTTAAATCGTCATCACTGTCGTTACTTTCAGACGGATTGTCTTCTACCATACTAGATTCAAGTACTTTGTGGTCATTCCCGCTATCAATTTTCAACGGTGTGTCTTTCATACATTGCAATTTCTTATGCTTGTCATGTTCTATGATTATTGAATTTTCAGTGTCAGAGTCAATGAGTATCATGCGTTTCTTAGTTCTACGTCCAATTATGGACTCGTTGGGGTTTAGAGATTTCTTCCTCATTGGTGGTCTGCGTTTTGGTACTATTTCTGGTGAGACTTCGTCTGTTTGGAGAAATAATTAAGTTTTGTTACTGTTTCACAACATCAGAAATTATAACATTACAGCTAATGTTTTTAAAAAAAATTAAATAATTTTTGAATGAAGGAATACTTATTTTAGGGAATATTTTTGAACTGATTTCAGATAAATTCTAAACCTATTTAAACTGTGCTGTGGGATCAAAGCTGTGCTGTAGCTCTAATTTAATGAATGAAGAGTTTGTAGTTTGCATAGATATACAGATAATAATTTTATAACAAACTAATTTAATAATCCATACCTTCATCAGAAGAACTTAAAACTACTTTATTGGAAGACTCCGACTGTCTTCTAATACTGCCTCTGTTACTTGCATCTAAGAAATAAAATTTATATTATTATCCTAAATAATATTATAAATGCGAAAGTGAGTTTGTTTATTACGCTTTCACGCTAAAACAGCTGTACGGATTTGGATGAAATTTGGCACATGGATAGACCATGACCTGGGTTAGGACATAGGATACTTTTAATCTCGATATTCCCACGGGATTGAGACTTATGCAGGAGAACCCAGGGGGCGTAGCTAGTAATTATTAAAACATAATTCTGTGTCTTCGTCATCGTCAAACGATTGACAGAAACGAAACGAAGTTTCAAATGAATTTAAATAGCGCTAAACGTATACGTGTCTATACTACCTAAAATTGCTTAGCATGATTCTCTGTTGTATCAAAATTACTGCAACATTAATGATGAAATTTGGGACGTGGGTAGACCATGACCTGGGTTACGACATAGGATAGTTTTTATTCCGATATGACCACGGGATCGAGACTTATGCGGGTGAAATCGCGGCGCGCAGTTAGTAATAATATAAATAGGACACCACTTGGTCTCATGGAGACATAACTTTGGTCAAAGTCAAATAGTGTTTTTTTAAATTCAAGTGTTCCTCTTTATTTTTACATTTTAAGAAAGCTTACAGATAAAGCATCATGGTGTCAGTAACAATAATGTTGCCAGAAGGTTAATGCTGACATGCAGGTGACTGTACAGGTGGTGTTAGATAAATTCAACCTACAATAGCAGCCCAGGGTTAATCATAGTCTTCTACTATATTAATAAAAATAATTATAGGAAGGGAAGAAGGGAAGGAAGGTGCAGATATTCTTCCTGCAGTGGGACACAAACAACAAATAATAAATTTTTAAAATATGATTTTTCTTCCCTTACCATCATCACTGCTGGATATGACATGACTATTAGCAGCACTGCTTTGTTTAACCACTGACTTAGACACTTTCTTTGGTGCTCTCTGCTCCGGTTCACTTTCTTCTAAAACATAATATAATATTATAAAAGTAACTGAAACTGAACAATTTGGTCTAGTGCTAGATTCGTTTAATGTATGTTTAACCTTTGAAAAGATGGCAGGATGACTTGGTGAGGACGGTAGGAAAGACATGAACTAGGCAGGCAAGGAACAGGGAGAATTGGAAGGGGATGGAGGAGGCCTTTGCCAAAGGGCACACAGAGTCTCAGAACTAAGATAAAATGTTTTTGTAATACAATTGTAACTCTGAATAAAGGCTATAAATAAAATAAAACCTTTACTTAGAAATTATTATAATAACTTGTTGCCCTGTTTGTTCCTA
Source organism: Agrochola litura (assembly GCA_949152395.1). NCBI lineage: Eukaryota > Metazoa > Arthropoda > Insecta > Lepidoptera > Noctuidae > Agrochola > Agrochola litura. The sequence goes on along the minus strand of OX424507.1, from coordinate 4,220,819 downwards.
GTACCTAAATTGGCTGAATACCAGTTTTATGATTCTTTGCACTAAGTTATCCGCCCCTAAGACGACCCACTGACCGTTGTTTTTGTTGTTGTGCATGAAGTATTGTTTAGTTAGTTACCCTGAATCATCCCCGAATTTAGTCATATTTTTCACTACAGTGAAGCCTTGAATGCTACCTAAAGATACCATTCTACTAGACATAGGCCTCCCCAAGTACCGCCACTACCTGAAGGCGACGTTCTACGAGAACGAATGAGCTACGGAAGGTATTTCATAGAAATTCATATAAGTCAGTCGTGTCGCAGCGACACGTCGCCTGCAGTTGCCCCCTGCGGTCATTTAAATTAGTTTAAGCCTGTGTGGTAGGCTACGGAATGGTACCTTTATGCATTACTTCTAATCTGAAAGGCTATTTACATTTTTGTTCAGAAAACGCTAGGAAAATCAAGTTTTGATAGTACTAGACTACACAAATGGATGCATTTAATTACCGTCTGTAGTAGATTCTTCGGATTCTGCTACAAAAACTGTGTGATTTTTCTTCTTTACTCCGAAAGATTCGTCAGCTAAACTATTGTCAATAAATTCCGATTCGGAACCGCTATTGGTGCCTGTCTCATTACGATATTCAAAGAATGAATTCTCCATTGTATTCACAAGATAACAACTATTAATTCACAATACACAAATTTTCATTATTTATTGAAAATAAAAATAATGAATGACCACCGTTCAAAACAATTTTTGAAAGTAAATTGTCGTTTACAACGTTTAGTTTCTGCTTCTCATTGAATAATAAACAGGAGAGGAAATGTAATTTTAAAAATGTAAATTCAAGTTTAACAAGTGCAAAATAAGAAAAAAAACCTCTGCATTGATATCTCTTTAAACAAACAAATATTTTAAGATCAATGAGTTTCGTTTCGTTCTTTACCATCTAAAACCACAGTAAAGTTACATGCTCTGTGGCCACAGTCATTTTCGTTTTTTTATGGTATCGGTTGACATTTTCGCGTTCCAGACTACTGCGTGTGTCATAATTTGGAGCAAGAACAACGTGCAAGTTGTTTTTGATTATTCTGAACTAGGTGCTAAGCATCTGTGTATTTTAGCGATATGAAACGCAGTTCCATTTTGTGTTTTGACTTTTGAATTTGATGCACATCTGCTTGCTGCTGAATCGACGAATTGAAAATAATCTCTGAAGAGGATCTGAAAATTTGTTTGATTACTCCATACTGTGCTCCTTACATAATAAATAAGTATAAGAAATTAGTATCGTTATTAAAATGACTGAAGTTCAACTACAAGAGTTCAAACTAGACCCCGATTCCGAGCTTAGGTTTGAAGTTGAATCGAAGAACGAAAAAGTAGTTTTAGAGGTAATTTGTAAAGAAATCAGTGGCAATATTCATGCCATATGTCTTATTTTGGAAAAATTCTAAAAATAAACGTGTTTCGTAAATGTAGAAGCTTATGTTAGGTTAATATGTGGTTCTAGGTCAAGAGTGGATATGCAGAGCTCTTTGGCACGGAGTTAGTGAAAGGGAAACCGTATGAGTTCCACACGGGTGCGAAGGTGGCCGTCTTCACATGGCACGGCTGCACCGTGGAACTGAGAGGCCGCACTGAAGTCAGCTATATGGCCAAAGAAACACCAATGGTAAGTCATTCGTAAGCTAGTTTTACCTGTGATAACTACATCCATATGGGAGGGTTTACTATGAAAAACTATGAGGTCTTTGCTTCATTATTGGTAGATACAAGAGTCTTCATTTTAACCAATAACAGTCTGTAAATTATTGGAATCGGGCATAAGTCTCCACAATAATCTTTTACATGGTTTTAAAGATTATTGTGGAGACTTCACTATTGTGGAGACTCTTTTACACCATATTGTACTGAATTTTAAGGCTAATCAGTTGTGGACAGAACACTACCATGTTATTTTTTTAATTTTTTACTAGCCTCCGCTGTCCCACTCCTGGGCAAAGGCCTCCCTCCACTCCTTTACACTTTTCGCAAGCCCGCGCGTCCTCTTTCCAGTTTTGATGGAACTTATCCAGTTCGTCCCGCCATCTACTACGTGATCTGTCGCGACCCCGCCTCGCTATCTCGGGGCAAACTTTATAATTCCTCATTAAGAATTAACAATAATTCACTTACTGGGAAACTAAATTTACATAAAATGTTTTTGAGCTTACAAAAACGACATTAAAAGTAAATTTATAAAAATAAATAGAAAGCGAGTGACAAAAAAAAAAAAACAACTTATCACTAACCAAGTAAACACAGATCTAAAGTAAAAGTAGATGTATTACTAGATGTGGCATACATGGCAGTGCACTGACTACTTTTATTTTGTTTGTTTGTTAAAGCTAGTATTACACCAATGGTTCCTAGAGTAAGAGCTTTCAACACTCCCGTCATAATATGGTGTAAGGACGGCCTTTAACCATACGGAACTACTTCAAAGATTTTGAGTAAATGACAGTTTTGTTTTCAAGCTCAATCGATAGTCTTAACTATAACAGTATGTATCTGCGGCTAAGAATTAAAATCAGTTTGAAGTATCACCGTATAGACAGAAATATAGAGAGCTTATTGCTGTATCCAGCCCTACACATGTTTAACAAATTTTTGATAATAATGTTAGTTACGGGCTTTCACCGTATGACGGCAGAACACTACAGACTGTTTTGCTAAGCTACTACAAAATTAATCTATTGCTTCTGCAACAGCTCCAACTGTAGATATGTAGCCATCCCAATTTATATTTTGTGTTTTTTTGTGTATTGTGTTTTGTATTTTGTATCATCATCTATCATAGCCTGAATATGGGAATATTTTTCATAGCTGTATCATAAAAAAGCCTTTTCTCATTTCAGGTAGTATACCTCAATGTCCATGCAGCTCTTGAACAACAGCGTGTGGCTGCCGAGCAGGAGTCAACACGAGGACCAGTCACCATGGTTGTGGGACCCGGGGACGTGGGCAAGTCCACTCTGACCAGGATACTGTTGAACTATGCAGTGAGGATGGGACGGAGACCTATTTATGTGGACCTGGACGTAGGCCAGGGGCATATCAGTGTACCGGGCACTATTGGTGAGCAGCCTAGCTATTCTCTTTCCATATCACGCAGACAACTAAGTCACTTTTAATAATAGTCTTGAGCTGAGTAAATAAAATTTATATTAGTATTAAAAAAAAAACAATAATGTATTTCATAATGTTTCACAGTAATGTAATACTATTGATTTTCATTGTGAAATCATATGATGTTTTTGATTACACAGTCTCTGTGGCTATACTAGACTGTTTCCCACATGCCAATTCTGGGCAAAGGCCTCGCTTTTCTCTCTCTAAACCTATCTCTATCTTTTGAGATTTTCAACCATGTCCTGTTAGTCTCATAAATGTAACCTTACACTGAATCCTGTTAAAAAAAACTAAGAATCCTTCCGTTTGCACATAAAAATGAAGCATAACAACATGACAACTGTAATCCACGTCGTGTAAGGCAGAGGTGTACCAATAGTTTTGTGATATTCTAAAAATATGCCATGAACAGGAGCACTCCTGGTGGAAAGGCCAGCATCAATTGAAGAAGGCTTCAGTCAGCAAGCTCCGCTGGTGTATCACTTCGGTCACAACACTCCAGGGGAAAACCTGGAGCTGTACAACACTATTGTGGCCCGGCTAGCTGAGGTCATCGCTGAGAGGTGTGAAAATAATAAAAAAGGTGACTAGAGGCACTTAACTTCATTTTCCCCCTATTTAGACCAGGGCTCGGGAACGTTATTTAAAATAACGTTTTTAAAACATTTCAAACAGTAAAGAACTGTTTATATACAACATTTTGTTCGGAACGAAAACGAAATGTGAGCGTTTATTCCGCAAAATAAGAACAGTACCCTAATTGCGTAATGCAACACAATCACAATTTGTTTCGATTTGAAACAGATGGCTAATCCATTGCTTCATAAGTTGGAAAAAAAATCTGCTCAGCAACGTAAATAACGCAATGAATGATAAATGATAAATGATTTTATTTCTGTAAGTAGGTTTGTACAAACACTTTTACACGTCAATCATATTTTAAAACTAGATGAGGTCGGCGTTTCCTATCTGACTACTCTGAGAAGAAAGGCCGAAACAAACTCAGAGGTCTCAGTCTCTTTTAAAGTCCAGACATAATCTTGGTCAGATCATGTGAAGGCCATGTGGATTGGTGTCTGAAGTGGTCTTTTGAGGAAAGCACCACACAGATTGAGAGGGCCTGTCCAGTCAGTGCACGCATTTGTCAGTTATCGTGCAGCTCAACTCAGAATTTAAGGAGCTCAACGATTCGACGAACAAAACCAAAAACAGGACATTTGGGTAGGCCACTTAAATTACTCAAACTGTCAGACCATGATTAGAAGTAACTGAGAAAATATTAAAAACAAAAAAAAAAGGAATGACCCACAGAGTCTTCACATTCACAATAATTAAAATAATAAAATACTTTAAAAGTAAATATTCATGTCATTGTTTATATAAAATTCATTAATGTCAATGTGTATATAAAAACCCAGAAATAATCTTGGTCAGAGCATTTCATTTGAGGACCATGTAGATTTGTGTCTGAAATGGTCTTCTGAGGAAAGAACCATACAGATTTGAGTGGACCTGTCCAGTCAGTGCACGCATTTGTCAGTAATAGTATAGCTCAACTCAGAACTTAAAAGGAGCTCAACGATTCGACGAACAATACCAAAGAAGGGACATTTGGGTAGGCCGCATAAAGTACTCAAAACTGCCAGATTATCATTAGAAGTAACTGAGAAAAAAAATAAATAAATATATAAATGACCCACATAGTCCTCACATTCACAATAATTAAAATAATAATAATATTATACATCACAAGTAAATATTCATGTCATTGTGTATATAATTTTAAAGTTTGCAAAATAAACAAAGTTCCGAAAGTAAAAAATAAAAAATTATAATTGGAGCAGCTCAATCCCAAGCCTTTTTGTCCTCAACGTAATCTTTAACGGTATAAAAAGCTTTCTGGCACAACTTACGTTTAATGAATGATTTAAATTTATTAAGGCTTAGATCTTGTACGTGGCTTGGAAGTTTATTATAAAAGCGTATACATTGACATCTGAACGAGCCACCTATTTTCTTGAGCCTTGTTGTAGGTACAACAAATTTGTGTTTGTTTCTAGTATTTATGTTATGGATATCACTGTATTTTTTAAACAATTTTATATTTTTATGGGCATATAAAAGATTATCAAAAATATACTGAGAAGGCACAGTCATTACATTAATCTCCTTAAATTTATCTCTGAGAGAGTGTCTCGGACTTAATTTATAAATTGATCGAACAGCTCTTTTCTGCAAAACAAAGATAGTCTGAATGTCGGCGGCATTTCCCCACAACAGAATACCGTACGACATTACACTATGAAAATAGCTAAAGTACACTAAACGGGCTGTCTCTATGTCAGTCAAATTACGAATTTTTCTAACAGCATATGCTGCGGAGCTTAGCTTTTTTGACAATTTATCTATGTGTGGGCCCCACTGAAGCTTAGCATCCAAAGTTAAGCCCAAGAAAACTGTGCTATCTTCAGGATTCAATTCTTCGCCCTTTATTAACACACTAGTTTTCACCTGTCTAACATGAGGTAGGGTGAACTTAATGCATTTGGTTTTTTTTTCATTAAGGAGTAAATTGTTAACATTGAACCAGTGAACTACTTTTGAGATCGCGCTATTTACATCGTCAGTAACCAGCTGCTGACGTTTAAGTTTAAACAAAAGTGAAGTGTCATCCGCAAACAACACTATATCATGGTTATCCTTTATGAGGTAAGGCAAGCCATTAATATAAATAAGAAACAAGAAAGGGCCAAGAATTGAGCCCTGAGGGACTCCCATTGTTACTATAGATCCGGGAGATCTTTTTCCATTAACGTCAACGCACTGAATCCTATTACTCAAGTATGAAATAAGAAGATTCAGAGCGCTGTTCCGGATCCCATAGTGGCGGAGTTTCCTGATTAATGTTTCATGAAGAACGCAATCAAACGCCTTGGACAAATCACAAAAAATACCCAAGGCATCGCATTTATCTTCCCATGCATTATAAATATGACCTAAAAGTTCAACACCGGCATCAGTAGTTGAACGACCCCTTGTAAAACCGAATTGTTTGCTATGTAATAATTTATGTCTATTAAAAAATCTTTGCAATTGCTCTAAAATTAATTTCTCAAAAATTTTACTAAAAGTAGGTAGGACTGAAATAGGTCTATAATTTGTGGGGTCTGATGTACTACCTGATTTAAACAAAGGTATTATTTTACTATTTTTCATAAGGTCAGGAAACTCCCCACAGTCGATACAATTATTAAATATAAGAGCTAAAGTAGGTGCTACAATGTCAATAATAGACTTGGCAACTTCTACAGAATTACCCCACAGATCTGCAGTCTTTTTTACATTTAAAGTGTGAAAGGTTTTAATTATGTCTCTACAGGTAATATGTTCAAAAATAAAGTCCGAATCGCAAACATTAACATTTTCCTTTAGCAAAGACTCAGCAACAGAAGGTGATGAGTTTAGGGATTTAGTAGTTGAAACGGGAATATCTGAAAAGAAATTTTCAAAGGCCGCGGCGACTTGCGAGTCTGATTTTATTATGTTGTCATTAATAGACAGGCTGTAGTCAGTATTTCGGTTATCAGACCTTCCCGTTTCACTATTAATAATATTCCAATGTAGTTGAACTGTCAAAATGAAACAAATTAGGCAAAATTGTTTACGAAAATAAGTTACGCAATTAGGGTACTGGTTAATTCCGCAGGATGCAGCCGCGACAAGCTTGAACTTGTTTAGTTAAACTGTACCTTATCTTCATTTCATTACATCATTGATTCCATGCGCTTGCCGTAAGGGCTGTGTTGCTAGTTTCCTATCGATCAACCCAAAAATAGACAAAAAAAAACGGTTAAAAACGTTTTACTAACCGAGAACGATTTAGGAGAAAATATAGGGACAAATAGACTGCTGAAAATGATAAACAACAAAGAAAATTAAACTTTATCTCGACTGAATAAAATTATTATTGTCATAATTGCAGTTTTTGTGTAATGTTTTCTTCTTGAACAGTTCCGGAGTCATCGAAATTGTGTTAAATTTCTGCTTAAAGGAAAAACGTTGTTTATTTCTACACCTTTCTTTGTTAAGGGTCTAGAGTAATGGCAACTTAAAACTTATGTATTTGTTTTTCAGCTTCAACATCAGGAGTGATAATTAACACTTGTGGCTGGATCAAGGGTGCAGGTTACAAGGTGCTCACACACGCTGCACAGGCTTTTGAGGTAAACAGACTTGCAACCACAGACCATACTAGTAGGGATGTAACGATACATCATCATTTTCCCGATACGATACCGATTATTGTAATAAATAATCGGCGGATCCGATACCGAATCGATGGCTTAGTAGATAATAAATCAAATAAATAATGAAGTATGTGCCTCGGGCGTTTGTAATAGTAATAGTCCATTTATTTGTGAGAATGCCGTTATTGTTATAGAGATATTACATGGTTTTTATAACTATACAACCGAGTGCTTGTTATAAGTCCAAACCTAACGTGCTTTTACCCTATTTCCGTTCAGGTGGATGTAATCTTAGTGTTGGACAACGAGAGGCTATACAACGAGCTCAAAAGGGACATGCCAAAGTTCGTCAAAGTCGTGTACCTGCCCAAGAGCGGAGGCGTGAGTATATATTCTGTTTTTTTAACCGACTTCCAAAAGGAGGAGGTTCTCAATTCGTCTGTATGTTTTTTTTGTATGTTTGTTACGCGATTACTCCGCCAATTATGAATCGATTTTGATGATTCTTTTTTTGTTTGGTAGATCATACTTCAGAGGTGGTCCCATATAAATTTTACTAACTTTGCTTGGGTAGTTTTTGAGTTAGCTTCAATTATACGTATTTTTTCCCACTTAGTATGTAGATGATATGATAACTTCTTGTCACTGTTATTTACATAGCAGGTAGTGGTATTCGAATTTGTGTGGGGTAGGTACCACAACTAAAAAGTGAAAAATAAAAACTTTTTACAAAAAAAAAACAACCGACTTCATAAAAAAACACTACAAAGTGAAAAATAACTTAAATTTCGGAAGTCGGTGACAAAGAACGAAAATTCAAAACCAAAGACACCGACTTCCGAAATTTAAGTTATTTTTCACTTTGTAGTGTTTTTTTATGAAGTCGGTTGTTTTTTTTTTGTAAAAAGTTTTTTACTATGGCTGCTTTGTAACCATGCAGTCTGAAGTCAGCCAAACCGTCAGTTCCTATCAATCGATACAATGGAGGATCAGTATAGGACTAGCAGACGTCGATCGAACACAATCTGGTTGCATCTTAGCATAGTGTCTTTAAGAGTAATCGAGTTCTTTGTGATGGAGCATTGTCCGAGGAAATCTACCACCATGGCTCTTACCGCCGCCGAGAGGCATTGCAAGATTATGAGTGCCAGTGTAATAAAGACGATGACAAAAAAAAAAAAAATACGGTGATACATTTAAAATGTGCCATGACGTCACGAGTATGTAGATTTTATACTTACTTGTGACGTAACGACCCACACTCCCCAACTTTAATGCGTTTTATCTAAGTAATTTTTTATTAATATAATAAAGCAAAAAGTACGTGTTTAATATTTTTTTTATTATCAGGCTGACGGACTGAATAGAATGTCTGTTTTTTTACCTAGGCTTCATTAGACGATATTAGCTTTGTCTCTGGGAAAGCAAAGCATCTGCGCTGTCTCTGTTATTGCAAATGTCCATAAGCGGCGCCCGTGACCATTTATTGTCAGAAGGCCAATTCTCATATTATGTAAAATACGTTCATATTCAAGCCGTAATCTCATCTCAGCGACAATCAATATCAAAATATTGACAAAAATTTTGGTAAATTAGAGGTGGATAGGGCACTTATTCATAAGGTGCAATTAGCGACCGATTAACACCGACCAAATGTATAGCTTGATGTGTAGCCGTGTGTACCACCGAACTGAACAGTCGATGTCATTCATGGACCGCAGTTTAGGGGTTGCATCTAGTCACCTCCTTCTGCGAAGTGGTAATGCTCGCGAAGGAGGAGGCGGAACGCGTGAGGAGGCAAACTTCGCGCCCTCACGCCCCTAACCGCCGCAAGAGGAGACGCCCTGGGCGTCGGGAATCGCAGGCCGATTTCCGGCCACCGTAGGCGCGGGCTTGCGGACGGTGAGCAATGAGTAGCTCGCCGTCCGAAAAGGACCAGGCCCGGGTCGACGGTGCGTTGTGTCCTCGCGCGCCTCAAAGAGATGTTAGCAGAATTGACGGGGCCCGCTAGGGCCTATGCCCGGGGTTGCGAAGAAAACTGAAAGGGAGATCGTGGCCCCCGGCAACAGGGCAACCGAAGAAACACGGGTGGGTTTTAGTCAGTAAGAGTCTGACACGCCCTCCCGCTCCGCCCAGAGCAGGAGAAGTAATTTGACAATTTCCCATCCAAAAAAAAAGCGGTTGCATCTAAAGACAGATAGAATAACGCTTTATGTATTGCCTTTATTTCTTTGGAAGTTCACAACATAATTCACAAGTAAATTTTCAGTACCTCTTGGAAGAGATGGACGTGGATACTCTCCCGGATCGGGGCAGCAAGCTCATCGAGAGATTGACGCATTTGGAAGAGCAGGTGCGGCGCCAGGGGGACAAGGTGGCCAACATGGTGGTGGAACCAGGTAAAGAAAGTTAAACTTTATGTCAAATGTGGTAAAATTATTAATAACATCATTCATTGTGAAATGAAACAACATGAGAGTAGAATTAATGCTGTGGAAATGCGTTCCTTGCGAAGCATGTGTGGTCTGACTATGAATGATAGGCTGAGGAATGATGTGATAAGACAGCGGTGTGATTTAAAAGAAGATGTAGTGACAAACATTGAAAAGGGTATGCTGAGATGGTTTGGGCATGTTGAGAGGATGAACATGTATGCGGCAATGGAGGACGGTCCTTCTCTATCCAGGATCTCGACAGATCCGGGGAATCGATGAACCGATCAGGATTGAACGGGGAATATTTCAGGGCGATAGTTTGAGTCCGCTTTGGTTTTGCTTAGCCTTGAATCCTTTAAGCACACTGCTGGAGGATTCAGGTCTAGGCTATCGGTTGAGAAGGGGTGGCCAGGTGATATCTCACCTCCTTTACATGGATGACTTGAAACTCTTTGCCCCCAACAATTTGCGACTGATGGAACTACTGAAGGTAACAGAAACGTTCAGTAGCGCCATCAGGATGGAATTTGGTGTGGACAAATGTGCAGTCATGCATGTAAAGCGAGGGAGGATTATGGAATCCGTGGGAACCCAACTCTCGGATTCCATACACCTTAGATCCCTCTCCTCAACCGAAACCTACAAGTACTTGGGTATGTCGGAAGCATTAGGCATCAATGTTGCCGACATGAAACAATCGTTGAGGGAACGCTTCTTTGGCCGCCTGAATAAAGTGTTAAATAGTCTTTTATCAGGCGGAAACAAGGTGCGTGCCTTCAACGGTTGGGTCATGCCTGTTTTGATGTATTCTTTCGGCATACTCAAATGGACTCAGACAGAACTTGACGCTCTGGATAGGAAGGTCCGTACATTGCTGACAGCAAATCGGATGCATCACCCACGGTCATCAGTGATGAGACTGTACATCCCGCGGAAGTGTGGGGGTCGAGGTTTCCTAAATGCTAAAACCCTCCACAACCGCGAGATTTACAGTCTCAGGGAATATTTCCTTCAAACTGACGTGGGTATGCAACGAGATGTGGTCGCAGCGGATAAGGGCCTTACCCCGCTCTCCTTGGCAAAAGAGAACTGGCGCAAACCTGCAGTACTTGATACTAACGATCGTAAGGAAGTATGGCAGGGCAAAGAGCTACATGGACGCTTTTTCCGGGCCCTTCATGGGCCTGATGTAGACTTTTTGGCGTCTGTATCCTGGCTGCGTTTCGGTGACCTCTTCGGGGAAACCGAAGGTTTTGTCTGTGCGATTATGGATGAAGTTATCATGACGAATAATTATCGGAAATACATTGTCAAGGACGGTACGGTTGACATCTGTCGGGCATGCCACCGTCCCGGTGAATCAATCCGACATATTGTTTCCGGTTGTTCTCGTCTTGCTAATGGCGAGTACTTGCACAGACACAATCTAGTGGCTAGGATTATTCACCAGCAACTTGCCTTGCAGTACAACCTTGTGGAGTCCGAAGTACCATACTACATGTATGTGCCCGACCCAGTTCTCGAGAATGGTCATGCCACATTGTACTGGGATCGATCTATCATCACTGACAGGACTATTGTAGCCAATAAGCCTGATATTGTGGTGATAGATCGACGAGAGCGCCGTGCAATGATTGTTGATATCGCTGTCCCTCATGACGAGAATCTCGTGAAAGCTGAGAAAGATAAAAAAATCAAGTATCTTGACTTAGCACACGAGGTTGTCGACATGTGGGATGTGGACTCTGCGATCATTGTACCGATAATCGTTACGGTTAATGGCCTAATAGCGAAGAGCCTCGACCAACACCTCAGGAGGCTCTCATTGCGCGGCTGGGTCAAGGGCTTGATTCAGAAAGCAGTACTCCTAGACACGGCACGCATAGTGAGGAGGTTCCTCTCTCTAGAGCCCTGACCACCGGCAGCTTGGACCCTGTTCCTGATGCCGATGGGCCACTATTTTTTAAATTTTTAAATGCTTTTTTAATGATTTTTATAAAAATATTTAAAAATGTATTTAATATGTAAAAAAATGAATAAATGAAAATAATAATATGTCTGGTTGCTCGCGTCTAGCTAACGGCGAGTACTTGCACAGACATAACCAAGTGGCTAGGATTATTCACCAGCAACTTGCTTTGAAATATAAACTTGTGGACTCTGAGGTACCGTATTACAAGTATGTGCCCGACCCAGTTCTCGAAAATGACCATGTCACGTTGTACTGGGATCGGTCTATCATTACTGACAGGACTATTGTAGCAAATAAGCCTGATATAGTAGTGATAGATCGATTAGCGCGCCGCGCAATGATAATCGATGTTACCATTCCACATGACGAGAACCTCGTGAAAGCTGAGAAAGAGAAACAAATAAAATATCTCGACTTAGCACACGAGGTTGTTGACATGTGGAATGTGAGCTCGGCTATCATTGTGCCGATTGTCGTAACGGCTAATGGCCTGATGGCCGAAAGCATTGTGAGGAGGTTCCTGTCTCTGCAGCCCTAACCACCGGTAGCTTGGACCCTGCTCCCGACACCGGCGGAACTCTATTTTTTTATATTTTTAAATGTTTTTTTATCCTTTTTATTTTAAGAAATATTTAAAAATGTAATAGAATAAGAATTAAAATGAATAAACGAAATAATAATATTAATGGATACAGCAATCATTGTGCCGATAGTCGTGACGGCCAATGGCATAATAGCCAAGAGCCTCGACCAACACCTGAGGAGGCTCTCGTTAGGCAGCTGGATCAAGGGCTTGATCCAGAAAGCGGTACTCCTGGACACGGCGCGTATTGTTAGGAGGTTCCTCTCTCAGGAGCCCTGACCACCGGTGGCTTGGACCCTGTTCCCGACACCGGTGGGCTACTATTTTTTATATTTTTAAATGTTTTTTTTAATCATTTTATAAGAATATTTAAAAATGTAAATTAAAGTTATTTTTCACTTTGTAGTGTTTTTTTTTGGAAGTCGGTTGTTTTTTTTTGTAAAAAGTTTTTATTTTTCATTTTTTGGTTGTGGTACTACCTGCTACCAGTGACAGGAACTTATCATATCATCTACATACTAAGTGGAAAAAAAATACGTATTTTGTAGTTAACTCAAAAACTACCCAAGCGAAGTTAATAAAATTTATATGGGACCAATTTGAGAGCATACCCTTTCAAACAAAAAAATAATTTTCAAAATCGATCCACAAATGACGGACAAATAGGTGGACACACATAAAAAAAAAAAAAAAAAAACACGCGACGAACATATAATCTCCTCCTTTTTGGAAGTCGGTTAAAAATAAAGTATTGTAGTACTCGATAAAAAAAAAACAGTTTTACAAAATAAGTACTATATCTACAACGTGTGGGTGAGCACTGCTCTCCTAGCTAGGTTATGAAAACCTGTATTAAGGAGAAGCAGTCCGGTCCCTTAAGGTATAATGACGTAAAGGTTACAGTGCTTCTGATGTTACTGTTACAATTTTGGTAAGTGGTTGTATTAAATTGCTTCCGCTAAATGTTTAGACTGCCTCCACAAGTCATACCGCAAGAAGTTGCATTCCACCGCCCGCCGGTTAACTGCACATGCCGCAAATAAAGCTACGATAACTAGGAACACTGGAATTGTATCTTACGGTATGGTGGCAATGTCGCATACTGTGTTATTATTTTGAAGAAAGATAAAGCGGGGTCTTCGGTAAAACAAGAGGGGTTCGTGGTAATATAGGGTGAGTTTTTTTAAAGAATAGAAAAAATCTATAGCACAAATAAAAAGATTTTATAAAGAAGGTGAGCTTTAAGGAAGAATTTTGAAACTGATCCCCTAAAGGGTGAAGGGGGGATTAAAGTTTTTGTAATGGAAGTTAGTAATTTTTGTCGATGGTAAATCCCAAGATGTGACGACTGTTTCTTATAATGAAATCTCTTACTGATGTAGGTTTATACATTCGTGCCAGTACAAAAGGTCTAAATGTTACATAAGTACAATAATCAGGCAATAACGTTCCAACTGCTAGGACACAGGCCTGTGGCGACATCTATAACGCCACATGCGAACACACTGACGTCACGCAAAATCCTGCATCCCGCAAGTAAAGTTTACCGCGCGACGAGTATAATATATATGACGTCCCGACATCGATCGTCAGGCAGTTGCCCACTAGACACAACACCCGTCTGGTTGAAGGATCCTCCCTTTTTCTATAGAAGAAGAGTGAACTTTACACCTAGTTTCTTATACCTCTATAGGCCTTCTCTCTATTAGAGAGAGTGGATCATAACCCACGACGCGGGCCCAGTGCGGATTATTGGATATTACTGTTTTTGAATTTTTGGTTTTAGATCATGCCGGTATCTTCACGATGTTTTCCTCAACCGTTTTGAAAACTGTGGGGATAATATAAATCACATAAAGTTAAGTGTTCTGAGTTCGAATCCACGACCTACGACACGTAAGTCGGGGCCACTATCATTGGGCCACCACTGCTCCTTTACAGGTCAACTGTTAAGTATCGGGCTATCACTAGGCCACCACTACTCCTTTACAGGTCAACTGTTAAGTATCGGGCTATCACTAGGCCACCACTACTCCTTTACAGGTCAACTGTTAAGTATCGGGCTATCACTAGGCCACCACTACTCCTTTACAGGTCAACTGTTAAGTATCGGGCTATCACTAGGCCACCACTACTCCTTTACAGGTCAACTGTTAAGTATCGGGCTATCACTGGGCCACCACTGCTCCTTTACAGGTCAACTGTTAAGTATCGGGCTATTACTGGGCCACCACTGCTCCTTTACAGGTCAACTGTTAAGTATCGGGCTATCACTAGGCCACCACTACTCCTTTACAGGTCAACTGTTAAGTATCGGGCTATCACTAGGCCACCACTACTCCTTTACAGGTCAACTGTTAAGTATCGGGCTATCACTGGGCCACCACTGCTCCTTTACAGGTCAACTGTTAAGTAACGGGCTATCACTGGGCCACCACTGCTCCTTTACAGGTCAACTGTTAAGTATCGGGCTATCACTGCGCCACCACTGCTCCTTTACAGGTCAACTGTTAAGTAACGGGCTATCACTGGGCCACCACTGCTCCTTTACAGGTCAACTGTTAAGTATCGGGCTATCACTGCGCCACCACTGCTCCTTTACAGGTCAACTGTTAAGTAACGGGCTATCACTGGGCCACCACTGCTCCTTTACAGGTCAACTGTTAAGTATCGGGCTATCACTGCGCCACCACTGCTCCTTTACAGGTCAACTACTGCTCCTTTACAGGTCAACTGCTGCTCCTTTACAGGTCAACCGTTAAGTAACGGGCTATCACTGGGCCACCACTGATCCTCGGCGTTTCCTATCTGACTACTCTGAGAAGAAAGGCCGAAACAAACTCAGAGGTCGCAGTCTCTTTTAAAGTCCAGACATAATCTTGGTCAGGCCATATGAGGACCATGTAGATAAGTGTCTGAAAAGGTCTTTTGAGGAAAGAACCACACAGATTTGAGTGGACCTGTCCAGTCAGTGCAAGCATTTGTCAGTAATCGTGGAGCTCAACTCAGAACTTAAGGAGCTCAACTCGACGAACAATACCAAAGAAAGGACATTTCTACTACTCAAACTGGACAGAACTACTCAAACTGCCAGACCATCACTAAAACTAGCAGAGAAATAAAAACAATATCCACATAGTCCTCACATTCACAATAGTTAAAATAATATAATACTTTACAAAGTAACCATGTCATTTTTGAATATAATTTTCAACAATGTCAATGTGTTTATAAAACTGGTATATGTTGATTTTACATAATAATTAAAATGTCTAGTTTTATGGTTTTATCACAAGGCTTAGCAGAGCGAGCAGTTCAATCCCAAGCTTTTTTATCTTCTAAATAATCTGAAATTGTACAGTACCCTTTTTTACAAAGTTTGGTTTTAATACAGATTTTATCGGCAATAGGCTCGACCCCTATAACATGGGACTTAAACATAACTGGTGAAATGTGAGTGTACTTACTGTATAAGTACATCTCTGCCTAACATCAAAGAATTGATTGATTAAGGCGGGACCTTGCGGAAATCCATTATAAAATACAATAGATGTTGATACATTTAGTAACCTGTTCCGCTTAACTATTCCTAACGAGCCATAAAAATCCTGTAAAAAATCGACACGTGTTTCACGTCTCTTCGAGGCATCCTCAGGATGACGATTGACTTGTCGCGAACCCGAACACGGCGTGCTGCCACACCAAGCGCTGGACGCTTAAAGAGATTAAATCTTGCATGATTGAAGAAACTAATTCGTAAGTTGTTGAAGCTAGTACTTAGTTCTGGACGATTCTTCTTACGTTTTTTACGGCCCTACATTTATTTTCAAGAAGTACTTACTTTACCAAGGCGCGGCGCGCGAATTAAAAATGCATTTGAGCCGTTTACCTCCACTTCTCTCAAGAGAACATAAGGGCAATGATTGCGATGGGAACAGCAGCGTTTTATTTGTCAAGGTTGTTTGATAGAACAGCGGTGTAATGAGGGCTGATGAATTTGCCGCAAGAGAGGCTAATGTAGCATGAGGTCTCCGAAATGTCAAATGTCACGGAATGTTCAGTGTTTGCGAGATTTTCGATCGCGAATTTTTATTATACTTATTATTCTTATTGTTTGTAAAGATATGCTATTCCTGATTCATTATGGCTTATGGTTTTAAGTGAGAACTTAGGATTTAATTTGGTAGCACTTGGAAGAAGAATAATATTTGTCTACTTCATACTTGCCAATTTTAGGAACATCATAATGTAAATATTTATTTGAAGTTTTAAAATGTATTATAATAAACATTTTGTAAAGTAATGGGTACTTAACCATATCCAAAACGTATCAAACAAAAGTACTGACAGGACCTTACTCACCAGTGGCGCCAACTATTGATCACAAAAATGATAGCCCCCATTGCGTAACACGCTTACAATGGCAATAGTTTTTATTTTGACAGTTAAACCACATTCATTGCCTTATTAACGTTGTTGAGTAGATGAATTTCTCAAACCTATCAGGCAATGGATTAAGAATTTACCTTAAAATCCTTCGAGTTGTGATTGAATGTATGTTACTCAATTGGGGTGCTGCTTAAGTTACAAAGACTGACACTCAGGACGAGATTCAAAAACGTAACTTAGCACGTACTTTGACTTGGACATGTTTCCGTCTCTACCTTGCACTTGTAGTTTGACAGTTATGTGACAGTGACAGGAATACCGCTTAGTCAATCTACCTAGCCTTTTCCCAACTATGTTGGGATCGGCTTCCAGTCTAACCGGATGCAGCTGACCAATATTTACATGAAACGACTGCTTCTGAATCTGACCTTCACAACCCAGTAACTGGGTAATACGATACCCCTTGATAAGACTGGTTGTCAGATTTTCGGGCTTCTGATAACCCGCAACGACTGTCAAAGATCGACAAATGACAGCCAACGGCTTAACGTTCTTTCCAAGGCACGGAGGAGTCTCGGTATGTAAAGATGAATCAACTCCGGCAAGCTTAGCTTAACCTGATAAATTAACCCGTGTAGCTGTTATAACTTAGCCACGAATTAAGTAACGTCTTAAAAAGATATCTCGGCCTTAATCTAACATAGCAACTATTAACTAAATAAAATGATACAATCAAACTGAAATCGTCTGTAGAATTAAAGTTCATCATCATCATTTCAGCCGAAAGACGTTCACAGTTGGATAAAGGTCTCCCACAAGCGTCACCACATCGACCTGTCCTATGCTTCTCGCATCCAGCGGCTTCCTGCGGTCTTCACAAGTTCACTGGTCAACCTTGTTGCCTACTCTTTCGAATCCATCGGCCATCAGTTCTGTCAGCAATGCGCCCTGCCTATTGCAAGTTCAGTTTGGCAATTCTTCGGGCTATGTCGATTAGAACTACTAAGTTAGAAGATCAGTTAGGAGAGCAGTGGTGATCCAGTTGTAACGGCCCCCCCCCGACTTACGAGTTGTAGGTCGTGGGTTCGAACCCAGGCAGGCGTTTTACTTTGTGTAAATAACTTCATCACCACTGCTCTCAAAATGGTGAAGGAAAACATCGTGAGGAAACCGGCATGTCCTAGAACCAAAAAATTCAAAGACATGTAACATCTACCATCCCGCACTGGGCCCGCGTGGTGGATTACGGCCCACTCCCTCTCACCGAGAGGAGGACTGTGTCCCAGCAGTGGGAACATTATAAGCTGATTATGATGAAGTTAGAAGAAAGAAATACAATTCCGTATGTTTCCACAGAGGACGAGAAGAAAACAGAGCGTAAAATTAAGTTGTGCTATCAATTACGTCGCTGCACGAAACGAAATCATTCCAAGCATCATTTGCGAACTGCAACTTATAACTATATACCTAGATGAAAATAAGTAATTGAATGAAAAAGCATTATAACCCTGAATAAACAGAAAGTTTTATAAACAGTCTTACCAAGGGATACTGTGTTACCCAGTAACTGGGTTACGGGTAGGGTTTGCAATCCGGCGTTATTTCTAATCCGGCCGGATCCGGATAATTTTCTCTTTTCGTTCCAAAATGGAGTGTTAATGATTTATATAAAACAACTGACTTCAGAAAAGTAATAACAGCCGCACGGGTCGATCGATCAGGTTAAGCTACGCTTGCCGCGATTAGTCCGTGGATGGGTGACCATCTTTACATACCGAGAGCTCTCCGTACCTCGGAAAGCACGTTAAGCCGTTGGTCCCGGCTGTCATTTGTAAAGTCAAAGTCAAATAATTTATTTCAATTAGGCACAAAAAGGCACTTTTGAACGTCAAAATTTACAAAAAATAGAATTGATTCTAGTCGCCCCTTCCAAAAGGTAGTTTTCGTATGGAGAAGAATGGGCAAGAAACTCCACCGTTACTCTTTTAAAATGTTTGACAATATTTTGTATACATTAATTATATAAATATATGTGAAGACGATGCACCTGGAATAAGATTACTATACCACAATAGGTAAAAATAATTAAAAATGAAGCAATGACAGAAAAAATAATTATGTAAGTAATGGATACATGGTGTTCACATATTTACAAGCATTGTAAAAGTAGGTACCTATACGATATTCCTAAAAAAAATTACAAGTAAGTAATACTAATAGGTCAGTGTGTGAGTTCAAGTAATCAAAGAATGTAAAATAAATGTTATAATAATTAATTACACAATTAAATTAGCAACCAGTTTGATTTTGTCTAGACTCTAAATTGTCCTATGGAGCTAGACCAGCATGCTTCCAAGCATTCTTATCTAGGATATAATCCTCTAATTTGTAATATGCTTGTAGATCTTTGACAGTCGTTCCTGGTAGTTAGAAGCCCAAAAGTCTGACAACTAGTCTTACCAAGGGGTATCGTGTTACCTAGTAACTAGGTTGTGGAGGTCAGATAGGCAGTCGCTCTATGTAAAATACTGGTATTCAGCTGCCTCCGGTTAGACTGGAAGCCGACCCCAACATAGTTGAGAAAAAGGCTAGGCAGATGATGAACTGACTTTAGAAAAAACCGATCTAGTGCGTGTCGGACCACGCACAATGAAGGGTTCCGTAGTTGGTACGAATTTATCCCAAAACAAACTTAACATTGTAGTTAAAAAATACCAAAAAATACCTACTACAGGTACACCTCTGCCCAACCCTTCGGGGAAACAAGGCGGGATGTTATGTTTATGTTGAAAAATATGTTGAGAACATATTTTTCATTTCTCATACTCGGAAAGTAGTGTTTGTTTGATCTAAGTAGCGGGTGGAAGACACTGATCCCCACCCTTGGGCGGGAAAGACTAATAGTAATTGCTTCCCTCTCTAGGGCGAGAATGAATTTTAAAAATAGAACGATATTTGTTTAGGTCGTCAGCTACGAATTTTTTTACTAAGGAGGTATTACACTGTCGAGTCTGTGGTCATGGATCTGTGATCGAAGATATAATGGAATTGTAAAATAGACATTTGCTATGGGTATATCCACCTTGGGGGATATTACACTATCATGTTATATCATATCCCTATCTACGAAGCTCACAAATTATCCATGATGTCTATTTTACAATTTAGTTATGTCTTTGATCATGGATCTGTGATCGTAGATATGATGGTGTAATACCACCCGTATAGAAAAATACTGATTAATAAAAATGCTGCTGTTTTGTCATTGTATAAATAGCCAGTGTGAATTAAAAAAAATACCTAAGCGGGACGACCAGCGGCGGTGACGCGGTGTGTTCCATTATTTAAAATAAAAAATAGACTAATAGGTAGGTACTAGAATACTCATGTTATTATTAACAATTAATATTTTAGAAAAACTACAACTTTTTACTTTCGAAATGAAAAGTAGAGTGTTTAACACGGGTGAAAGTCATCAATTCCTACTCGGACTATAGCCGCCCTCGCCCTTTCGACCCTTGTATAACAATCTACTATTTCAACTACGTCACGGTCAATTCTCCAACTGCAAATGTAAGTTTATAATCGTTTCTTTATTTTTTGTGTGTTTAATCTACAAATTAATTTGTTTCTTCTTATGCTTGTGCTGTGAGACCTTCCTTCCTGCCTTTCATAATTCTACGTCAACGGGAAGTACCGTAGATTTTGATTTATTGGCGAGTATCAAAATATATCGCATAAATGGCCGTATTTTTTATTGCGTTGACTTAGAAACTTGATTTTTAGAGCTCCAAGGGACCATAGAACTACGTATTTAATATTAATTACTTACGTATTTAAACGTTACCCATGACGAAAAATTTTAAAATTTTCAGAGCCGCCCTCTTGGATTTTGACTAAATTCACACTTTCTCTCTCTCTCTCTCCGGCATGCAGTGTACTCGGGCCGATGTGTACAATTTTATCCCACGACACTGTAATCACTTTACTCTTTTCTTTTGTTTTTTTCTGCCGGCATTCTCTCTCTCTCTTTCTTTCTCTAGGAATTAGAAGAAGACGTGACGATTTCTGAAAGTTTACAAGCCACATTAAAGAACTTCGTTCCAAAAATGCTTTATTGAAGCCCTTTCAGTAACGCATTTTCATTACCTACTCAATCTTAATAATTGAAGACGCTAGCCTCCGGTCGCATTTTTTATGACAACGGGTAGGTACCCTGGTAAGCGATCGAAAAAGTATTTTCAATGCTAAAATACTACATATAGTTAAAATACCAGTTGGTATTGATTCGTAGTATTTAATAACTTTTCAAATAGGACCAACCCGTCTGTTGATCCGTCAGCCGTCTGCTACACTATTGCTGACAAATGCGTGCTCTGACTGGACAGGTCCACTCTAATCGGTGTGGTTTTTCCTCAAGAGACCATTTCAGACACTTATCTAGTCCTCACATATTCTGACCTCAATTATGTGGGGACTTTATGGCACTGAGCAGACGATGGACAATACGGTAATTGCCTAGGTAAAAAAAAAGAAATTCTATTTAGTCCGTCTTTCAGATAATAAAAAAATATTAGACACGTATTTTTTGCTTTATCATATTAATCAAAAATAACTTATAAAACACGCATTAAAGTTGGGGAGTGGGGGCTCGCTACGTCACAACTCAGTATTAAATCTAGCAAGGCGTGACGTCATGTCATATTTTAACTCAATGTATCGCCATAATCTTTTGATTAGGTACGTCAAAAAAGAAAAAAATATTTGTTCAATATTTTTTAATAATCTACAAGACAAAAAAAAATTGAACGTCATGACTATTATTGTCCGCGGCAATTTGGAATCGTATGGAAATATTGTCCGCGTGCGCGTTAAAGGAGAAACCCGTTTCTGGGCCTAACTGTTACACGAATCAGATATGTACCAAAAAAATCGTCTATTTTGCTTAATTAACCATTTTAATCTTAGCCTCAATAACAATGGCCAAGTGTAGAAAATAGGTAGTTTTCTATTTTTTGTTTTAAACAACTTTTGTAAACCATTAAAACACTTATTTCGTTAAACATCACTAACTTCACAAACGCTGGCATTATATCAATAGAGCGTGCCATAAGAATATGATCGATTTAGTGAAAATCGATACTGTTACAAATAATTAAATAATACTCCATTGTTTTATTATAATTGTTTTTTTTATATTAAAATCAAAGTAAAATAAAAAAAATCTGGAATCTAATTGATTTTTAACGTAACCACCATAAAAAAATCATTAAAAGAAATAAATAATCGATAAAAGCGATTGCACCACGGATTACACTAGTAAACGGCAAATGTCAATGTCAACGTCTGTCAAATGTCAATTGTCATATCGTTGTTGTCATTCGCTTTTTATTGTTTTTTCGTATTTCTCGGGATTTATTATTTCTTAGAACCTCTGCTCGAATACTGAATTCCGAAATTGATTGCCTTCCGACTGCCCTCGCTTGAACATAGGACGCCGTACCCTGCCACCACTGTAGACCTTTGCTGGAAAACCAGATCTGTATAATGATCTTTTGAAGACTGGTTAAATAACGACATCATGAGCCTGTACATTAATTGCGGAATAGCAACAGACCGCTGCAATACAATAGGAAGGCAAAAATTGGAAGATGAAAATGATTCTTTCAATTTACAGGAATGGGTCGCGCCTCAAACGGTTAGTATCCGATATTTTTATATCGTAACATTTTTGTACCATGTAATTATTTAATGTAATCAAACTAAATAGTATTATCGTTTGTGTCCAGTTGTCTGCTGTTGTGCAACAAATTCATATTCGAAGACATATATGTGACATCACCAATCCGGACTGAACCTGCATAGTTAATTATAGCCTATTCCATCTTCAGAGAGGAGGTGTGTGTCCCTGCAGTGGGAATGTAATCAGGCCGCTTATGTTTATTGATTGTGCAATCCACGAAGACGCGCCCCACTCCGCGATTATTGTACTGTAAGTTATACTTTAGTACGGAGCGGAGCGGATTGGGGCGCGTCTTCGTGGATTGCACTATCTATACCCAAATGTGCCACTCAGAAGTTTCTTGCTAAATGCTAGTGCCTAATAGTCAAATGATAAATGTTTGTTTCAGGTACTTAAATGAAAATGAGTTTATCTGCCAAGCTTGCTGAAATCATGCCAATGCTGTATCTCTTGATTGAAATAAGTAGACCAGAAGAGAGTGAACAGACACCTATAGGACACTGATGAATGGAAGTGTGTAGAGAGGTGGACGGTGGCCTACAGCAAGAGCTGTCAACATCGGACTCAAACTGGATGTTGAGAGGAAGAATAAAATCCAAGCATATTAGTAATAGGATGTATTTCGTTTATATATTAGTCGACAGCTCTCTAAGTGGGAGGGATTCTATACTTCAATATTATTGCACCTGTATTGTTGGCAAAAGAATGGTTGGTAGCCGTGCCCACACGATGAGGAGAATTATGATAATTATCTTGGTTAGGCACGGCACCAGGGTAGCCAAATACCTGCTGCACAATTTCTGGATACTGTATTATAATATTATGATAATCCTAATGAAGAAGGTGATTAATAAAACCATTTATCACAATTATGTGTTTTTACTCTATTTTACTTAATATATTATTGCAATCTCAGATTACTGTAGGTAATATGAGGTTGCATTAAATCCCCTAGTAGAATATTAACAAATGCAAGCCAGTAATGTTGTAAGTGAGCCTTCTCTGATAAATATAGTTTTCAGCTGACGTTTTCAGTAAGATCAATCAGATAAGATTCAGTAAGATAAATCTTATGGTCACTTTAGATTCCCCCCAAGCGCTTTTTGTGGACCTACCTAAAACCTCATCATGATAGACTGCAGGCGCTGCAGCACAAGCCTCAAACATATTTTTATTGAAATAACTCAAATTATAAAAATAACCTAAAATGTAAACATTGTCTGATTTGACCAATTTGGCCATTGCTGGGAGACGTGAAAATTGGGGTCATGAATCCTTCCTAAATACTCTAATTTATGTCCAAATTCCAGTCCTGGAACGCCAGGCCCAAGTTTCTATGGAGTTTGGGTTTCTCCTTTCGATACAATACTGACATTCCGCGGACAAATTAATTATCCATCGTCTGCACAGCGCCTTAAAGATAATGTAACCTCTTAGTTGATTTCGGTGTTTTTTCTCAGAGTATGTAGTCAGGAAGGAGACACCGAGTACATCTAGTTTTTAAAATATTATTGACGTGTAAAGTGTTTGAGTACAAACCAACTTACAGAAATAAAATCATTTATCATTTGTTTTTCTGTACCTACCATACTTACTTATTTCAAAGTACCTGGTCGACCGAGCTCTGCTCGGGTGAAAATAGAAAATGCTCATTTAGTAGTATAGGATAGTTCATACAAATTCCATGTATAGCACATACTATTATTCTTGTTGAAGTGAAAACTTCTTTAGGCGCGTTGAGCATTTTTGAGATGGGACTAAAGAAACCATTGATTTCGTGACACCATGACGACACCTCATTTTTGTAAACGCGATTGTGCTCTTTATTTATATTGTGTTACGGATCAATGTTCTATGCAAGTATTTTTCTTCCACCAAGGCGATCTTGTTCTAGTTTTCACTTCTCTCGGCACTCTCGGAGTGCCACCACTTTTTTTCTAAACGTTGGGCGAATGACTTCTGCTCGGGTGAAAATACGGAGAAAACGATTTTCCCAGATATGAGACCTAGCTAGATCCATTTTTCGCCCCCTTTCAAAGTTATTTTTCGATAATTTTTCTGAATATTCATAAAAAAATATCGAAAAATAACTTTGAAAGGGGGTTCTTCTGTTTTTACTAAACAGCCTTCCCCAACACGCAACAGACCAGCACCTGATAACCTAGCAGCCATAACTTGATTTTCACACAGAAGCTTGACGTTACATTCATTGCAGCATAAATAGTAATTTTTGTTTTCCGAGGTTAACTCTCTCCAGTCATTCTTGCACGATGTAGTTTTAGTTTTACAAGTTCTTGTGCCTGGGATCGTCTCACAAAGGCTATGATCATCTTTCATGTGGTGAATAGGCCTTCTGATATGACACAGAATAGTCACAGGGTTTTGCAATACGCATGACTGCAGATCCGTGTCTGTGATAGTTAAATACGAATCTTTTCTCATGTTTATGGCTGCTAATTCAGAGATAGTTTCGACCTTCATCATCATGTTATCTTTCACAATGCGTGGAACCGGGATAAGATTGAATACCTCGTAAAGATCCCTTTCAATCAGGGGTATTCTTATTTCTATAATTAGGTATTTGCCAGAGTATTTAGCTCTTACTTTAAGCAAGCTGTAAAGATCTTTAAAATTAAAGTTGTCGACAGGAACCACCAAGTCTCCAGGTATTTGTGCTGATATTATGCTTAGCTCTGATCTGAGTTGGTTCGGAGATATCATATGAAAATCTAATTCTCCACTATAAATATCAGTTACTGTATCTAAAATTGAGTCCTGGATTCGTCGAAGGGTATACAACAAGTTGTTGGCAGTGAATGCCGAGGTTATGAAGTCCGTGATGATGGTTATGTTTTGCACTTGCTGAGAGAGATTTTTATATGAATCTTGGAGATAATTAAGCTTTTGATTTATTATTTTGTGATGTTTGTTTATAGTATTCTCCATCCTTTTCATGACATTAAATTCAGCTTCTACGACCGACGTTTGATTTTCCAGAGCATATATTTCATATATATATTTTTCATGTTATTCAATGTTTTAAGTAGCGTTTGCCAAATCTCCGATGTTATTGGCTCGATTTGGATTCTGTTTATTATTTCTAAAAGCTTATGAGTTATTTTATCGGATTATCTAATATTTTTATTAAAATTTGTCAACGATGCAAAAGAAACGGAGGTGAAACCATTTTTTTTCTCAAAAAAACAGTATTTTTTTTAAAACACAATACGTCATAAAATCATACGTCATAAGTTCATAAAATCATAGGGGGAAATAGTTTTTTTTTTTGAAAAATGAAACAAAAAAAAAAAAAAAAATTTGAGAAATGAAATTTTTCGATAATTTTTCATGAACATTCCAAAATTAACATAGAATAATGCGGGCGGGCACATGCCGATGGGCGACATTGTACATACAAATATTGCTCGTTTAATAGTATGGGATAAAACATTAAGTTAACTTCCAACATCTTATTAATAACGACGTTTTCACTTTGCAGGCATCTCAACTTACCGGAGATGCTGCAATCTCGTAGCGATATTGGTTATCTATCGACTATGATCAGGAATTAATGGCTCTCCCGCCATAGCTTTTGACAAGATTAGTCGTTGAATAATGCAGTTTGGAGTGATATTTCAGCTTCTGAAATTCTGCTGTAACAGAGGATTTTGAACCTTTTGATAATTTGTTTGTCGTTCAATTCGTTGGGATGCTGTTGTATATCGTTTAGGACGAATTTCACTTCAAACTGAACGCGACAGCTCTTGAACGCGCTTTAGATGTCCTAGAAGCGGTCAGTTTCATTCGTGAAATTCGCTTTTATGATTATTCACAATAGATTGTATAGCTACCTTTAACAGTCGTATTTTGCTTTGTTAAATCGAAATTGACTTCATAAATTATTACAATGTTATAATTGTTCATTAACAATAACAATAGATTCGGTTTGTTACAGAATAGTTTTGTATAATTTTGTCTCTCTAATATCTACATACAATTTTATATACCTACTAGCTTTTGCCTGCGCTTTGTTAGTCCAGGTTATAAACTATCTCCCGAGTCGACGGCGCGTCGTCCATGCGCGCCTCAAAGAGATGTCAGCAGAACTGATGGGGTCGCGGGAAAGTCCGAAAGGAATACCGTGGCCCCTGGCAACATACAGGCAACTGAAGGAACACGGGTGGGTTTTAGTCAGTAAGAGTGTGCCTCCCGCTCCGCCCAGAGCGAGAGAAGTTATTTGATAATTTCCCAACCAAAAAAAAAACGGTTATAAACTGTCTGCGTGCTAAATTTCATTAAAACCCGTTCAGCCGTTTTGTGTGATTGAGTAAGAAACATCCAAACATACAAACTTTCTCATTTTTATGATATTGGTAGGATATTTCAAAAGAATTAAGATATTATACAATACAAGCGTATTCTCTATAATAAACACGGCTTAATGTCATGACGTATATTATACTAGCTTCTGTCCGCGACTTCGTTTGCGTGGAAATGGATAAAATACAGCCCATGTTACTCGCTGATAATGTAGTTTTTTATAAATAATAAAATTATTTTATGAATGTCATAAATAACATAACATCACGCCTTGTTTCCCCGAAGGGTTGGGCAGAGGTGTCCCTGTAGCAGGTACACCCACATTTCGCCTGTTATGTTTAAGTCCCATGTAATAGGGGGCGCACCTATTGCCATCAACCGGGCACAAATCCAGACTCCGAGCTGCTACTGAGAAATTTCAGATAGAAAAACCCCAATAATAATATTTGCTATATATAGATAAATGTATGATTAATGTAAGAGTTATTATTTTTTATTGTAATAGGTATTTGCGCACCTATTAAGGTAGGATATGGTTTAAAGATCTTCTGTTGTATGTATCACCTCATGTACCTACCCATATTCAAGCAAATAAATGATTTGATTTGATCTGATTTTTATTGGTGAAATAATTTTTTAAATCGGTTTAGTATTTTTCGAGTTTATCCATTACAAACAACCAACCAAAAAAACAAATGTTTTCTCTGTATAATATTAGTTTAGATAAATCGAGACGACGTGATAAAATCAGTCATATTTTTTTATCATGTCTTCAGAGTGCCAAGCGATCCTTAGATAGACTCGTCTTCAGCGTGACATTTATAAGATTTTCTTTTTCCGTAATAAAAGTTGTATTTTCGTCGAAACTTGAAACCATAAAAATGTGTTTGTGACATTATACGACACTTATTAGGTACACGTTAGAAGGTCAAATTAAATAAGGTAAAGCCTCGTGTCGTGCCCGGTTGTTGGCAATAGGCTCACCCCCTATTGCATGGAATTTAAACATTACTGGCGGTATGTGGGTGTCACACTTCTGCCTAACTCTTCTGGTAATACATGCGTAATGTTATGTTATGTATTATAATTCAATTTCACCCGCACATCTCACTCACAGTACTTCTCAAAAACGAGTCAATTGTCGCTTTTTTTGTTCGATTCCAATTTTATTCCACAACGAACAGGCTGGCCGAAAATCGATTCCCGCTTTTGTTTTTTTTTTCGCCGATTCGTTGTTTTTGTGGTGAAGTAGTTTGCAATGACCCAATGGATGGAAACAGCACTGACTTGCATTTTTGCGGGGGCGATATTATCGTGAACTTCCACGTCACAGCATCACGATAACACAGGGAAGTAAAACGTATGGAAATAATACAGGATGGCACGGACATCGACGCGAAAACTGTTACCGTGGACACGATTAGAACATGATTCTGAACACCCCTACGTTGAAATATTTGGTTGGTTATTTTTTTTTAAATCTTCCGTTTCATAGAAAAGTGCAACATCTACGCGGTAAAAAAAAATATTCATCACCTTATGTAAATTACATCGTTAAGTTTGGAGTCACCTTTTAAGCAAAGATTCGCTTGTATTAGGTGGTTTCGCTATTACAATAAAAAAAAAAACTAAAAAATGTATGGAACAGCTGTTTTTTTTTGTTAAACCGACGAAAAAATTCAATGCAGGGGGGTTCATAATCATGTACTGAATCCATGGTAACAGTTTTCGCGTCAATGTCCCTGCCACCCTGTATATGAAGAAGCTTTTAAATTTCTGTCCACGATAACGTGCACGTTTTTCCATACATTTTATGGACGTGAACGTCCACGAAAATATTGTCAAATTAGAAATGATAAAAGCGCATATTCACAAAGTTCGTCTAAGGTACAGTTAACCGCACCTACTGCTACGACATGAAGACGCTGTTAATGTCAAATAGTTATCACTGTTAAAGGAAAGTTACACGTGGCAGCTCTTTTAGAGCACCCGGCACAACGATTTTTCTTACAAAGTGCATTCTTTTATTTACTTTCATGCGTTTTTCATTAATAATACTATTGTGAACAGAATTTTCATTCTTAGGGACAACGATTCTTGTGCAATTGCTCCGAAAAACTGGAAACTCGTTAATAGTAACAATTCTTTACTTAATGAATACTTTGAATAGGATGTTGGGTTACCTTCTGAGATTTTCCATCTGAAATATCTCAGTAGCACATTTTTTTTTTTTTTGTGTGGGACCTTATCATAATTATAACTTCTCTTGCTCTGCGTGGAGCGGGAGGGCGTATCAGACTGTTACTAACTAAACCCACCCGTGTTCATTCAGTTATCTGTATGTTGCTTAACTCTTTCGGACAAACCCGCAACCCCGGAAGGCATCAGCCCTAGCGGACCCCTTCAGTTGTACTGACATCTCTTTGAGGCGCGCGGATCACAACGCGCCGTCAACCCGGGCCTGGTCCTTATCGGACGGCGAGCTACATCTCAGTAGCATCCCGGAGTCATGGTTTAAACCCAGGTGATGGCAATAGGCTCGCCCCCCTATTACTTGGAACTTAAACATAACTGGCGACATTGGCACACTGACTTATTAGTTTTACTTGTAAAAAATTTAAGAATACTTTTACAATGCTTGTAAATATGTGAGCACCATGTTCATTGCTTTATTTTTTTTTACCTGTTGTCGTATAGTAATCTTGTTTCAGGTGCATCGTCTTCTGACCGCTAGGGCCGATGCCTGCCGGGGTTGCGGAAAAGTCTAAAAGGGATACCGTGGCCCCCGGCAACATGGCAACTGAAGGAATACGGGTGGGTTTTAGTCAGTAAGAGTCCGCCCAGAGTGGGAGAAGATTTTTGATAATTTCACTCAAAAAAAAATATTGCTACGTCTTCACACATAATTATATATTTAATGTATACAAAATATTTTAATAGAACAATGGTGGTTTCTTGCCCATTCTTCTCCATACGAAAACTACCTTTTGGAAGGGGTGACTAGAATTATTTTTTTTTTTTGTAAATTTTGACGTTCAAAAGTGCCTTTTATGTGCCTAATTGAAATAAATTATTTGACTTTGACCTTCGGGTAATAAAGGCATGATTTTATGTTATAAGTTTGAATAGGATCTTTGAAAAAAATAAAAAAACAAACATAGTACTTAACAAACACTTTATTTTAACAATAATTATTATCAAAATAACATAATTAACTGTAACGACTGTCAGCGTGCTGTCTCTGGTACCACTAACATTTAATATTGAATGTCATAACTTTAAAAAGCAACAAGTCAAGGATTTTTTGACGCATGACCAAAATTGGAACTAACGACGCCATCTTGCTTTTTAATACATTTCACAAATGTTTACCAACAGCGCCACCCTATCAACGTCATTCAAGTGTCAAAAAATCCTTGTAGCACTTTATCTATCTCTTTGTCTCAC
Source organism: Agrochola litura (assembly GCA_949152395.1). Classification (NCBI taxonomy): domain Eukaryota; kingdom Metazoa; phylum Arthropoda; class Insecta; order Lepidoptera; family Noctuidae; genus Agrochola; species Agrochola litura. The sequence goes on along the minus strand of OX424507.1, from coordinate 4,190,521 downwards.
ATTTGAATAATACGCCTTTGGATGTATCTTTCTCACAAAATAAAAGTATACCTTTCAATATAAATCGTCAGGATATCGTAGCATGGAAGACTTAGATATGCTGCACTGACCAAGAAAGGAAAGAAAGTTAATAAACATTTTGACTAAGGTTTCCGCCATTTGCGAACTAGAAACACAAAATAGTATATGAAATCACGCTATTTCCTAAAGGATAAGAAACTACGAAACGCTACGCACATGTCAATATAATTTATGTTAAAATAACATTTCTTTAAAAATTACATTTCTATAACACTCTCCCTGCCATGGGAACCGCTGGCGACCCCCAAAAAATTTTGTTCAGCTGGCCAAAGCACATACGCAAGTGAAGTATCACATTTTCCATAACAGCACGCCAGTAGTTGTAAAACTATTTGAATTTTGATCCCATGGCGTAAGATTTTTTTTTTGGACGCGCCGGCTTATCCCACGGCCTCTTGTAATAATTTTGAGTTTTGACTCACTGCGTTCACAAGCAGAAACTTTGGGACCCGACGGCGGCCTCCATGGCCTCCTGAACTTAAAAAGTTTTATATATTGTCGGCAAGGAGAATGTTAAATATATCTATAAATGCCACGTCCTTAAAAATAACATGTAGGTAAATGACATTTCTTTAAAACTGAAAACTCTTTATTTTGTTTCTTGGTTTGATGGGAATGTTATTTATTTCTGCGTTTCTGTTTCTTTATTATTTTCATAAAATTATTTTCAATGTCATATTTACATGCGGCTGTCAATTTTTATAGTACGATCGTTTAAGATAATATTGACGAAATGTACATCGGAAGGTATGTTGGTATAATTATTTCCAGTATTTTTCCATGACCTTTTTCTGTAATTTAATTATATTGATCTAGATGTTTGGTTTCCATATTTATGATGGAAATAAAAAAAAAAATACACTAGTTCCTTACTGTATTTGTTTTTATAGCCTACATAATTAATTCAAGGCTTTTCATTAGGTGTTTTCGTAAAGTTCTCTCGTAAAGTTCTATTCACAGGACGTTTGACTTTTCGTTATATGAATATATAAATTATATTATGCTTTAAAAGTTATGACATTCATTCATCTACGAAATAAGATACATCCACATTTAATATCTATTTATAGTAGCTAGAGAAATTGAATTTAGTCTAGAGATAAATATGTCAGAAAATAAACGCTTAAACGAAGTTCTAATGCGCAGTCGGCCAAGTTCTATACAGGGTTGTTTAATTTTTACCAAAAATATATAACAATTTATTAATTTAAAAAAGTAAATATTTTAATTTTTTTTACCGGTTTGAAAGAAAAATGCAATGAGAAAAATTAATTTTAATTATCAACGTTTATGTTTAAGTGTTTGCACCTGAGACGAAAATTATCATCTTTGTCGACCGCGCATTGGGTCCAGTAAAGCATAATAGGCCAGTAACTATCTTTAGGAACCATAAATTACAAATAATACAGTAATTAGGATTACGAAGAGATTTGACCTAGGCATCAAATTGAAACTTAACTAAATATAATATTTCTGAGCGTTAATTTTGTCCGTTTGCACCAAAAATTTAACCAATCAAATTAGTCACGGTTTTGTTAATAGTTACATTATAATATGAAGATTTACTATACAAAAAAAAAAAACAATTTGACATAACATGCTTACAGAATAATTTAATAGGACGATGCTTATAAACGCAAAAGCATTTGCATCAAGGTTTTTCCTAGCAAATTCGGTAGATTGCTAAATAGATTGGTATATTTTACAAATAAAATAATCATCTAACCATATCTACAAATAATATTTCGGTGCAACGGATCACACAAATTAAAGCATGATTTCATAAAAAAAAGGCTTAAATTTTAATACAATTACAGAGGGTAAATAGATGGATCTCTACATAAACTTGTATCATTATACTGTGGCATATTTTACATTGCTATTTTATACATCTTTTTTCGGGTAATTATAATATCATAATTTTTCATTACATAATCTCAATTTTAACCGATTAGTATACACAATTTATCTATCAAACATGACAATATAATAAGTGTAATATGGCAACTTTTTGTAAATAATAAATACATTACTTTTCAATGTACAAACTAAACGTTCGCTGTTATAACTCTGTGTAACTTTAAATTCTTTTTAAAGTTACACAGAGTTATAACAATGGGTGGAATAAATAAATTTATTCCACCCAGAATATAAAGGCACTCGCAGACAGGCACAACAGGACAGTGCGACGCGCGTCGCGATTCTACGATATATATCCGTAGAACAATTTTTATGAGAATAGAGTCGTTATGCGACAAGTTGCGCCTGTCTGTGGGAGCCATACAACGTGAATGCAAATTTGCGCTCTCCGCTACCGATCAAAATACAATACAACAAAGGTTTTTATTGAATAATTCATAGTGAAAGGACAGAAAATATACCGCCAATATTCGAATGCCGATTTTTTGAGATCGCTTTTCCTTAAGAATGTTTGTTTTGAATATTCTGATGAATCAACCTGTATATATTATGAATATGTTTTATTTTTTCTTGAATGCTTTTTATTGAAAAAAAAGATTTGCATTTGAAGGTATAACTATGTTGTGTTTCGTAGGTATATCGTATCTAAACTACAAGTACCTAATTTAGTGTCACATTATTTTAAATTAATTAATTAATCCTTTAAAAACATTAAAACTTCCAAAATAAAAAGTTTTATTAGATATATTTTTTGCAAAATAACCTTGTATTTTACACATTTGTAAAATCCATAAAATTATTCTTGAATCTCTTTTAATAAATAAAATAGGTACATAGATCACAAAATGTGAAAAAAATATTAAAATACTTTTTCATTTCTCGGACGGCATACAAAAATAAATTATGTTGGTGTTCTGAATATTCGTTGGTGTATTGAATTGAAAAAGTTGATAATGAAAACGAATATTAAAATGTAGAGGCTCGCTAACTTTAAATGATTATTTTGTATGAACGAGCAAAAATAACTTTCTCTCATAAATTACTTTTTTATCGTGTAGTTTTTTTTTTTGCTTCTGTCGATAAAACCAAGTATAAAATTACATTTATTTTCAACATCTCCAAATACTTTATCATTCTTATTTGATACACATCGAAAAAAAAACAAACCACTCGCTCTAAAAAGAACTATAGTCATATTATATACACTATCAGTTCGATATAACTACAAAACAAAACTCTTATATTACAATACGATATAAGAATCTGAGGAATCTAAACACGAACGACATTTAGATAGAAATATGAAATTTTGTGTCAATAGTACTGTGCCAAAAGAGAATAATGAAGGAGCTGTAAAAATTGTCTGTGAAAGCCTAATAGTACCTTTAAAATACATAAGTGAAGTAACGAAAATACATTAATAGTGAAGATAGTCAACAGCTACAGACGGACCGGTTGAGATACAGAAGAAGAAAAGTCTTAAGAAAATTGGTTTGAAAGGATGTTGGCATTTAGAAAACGATAGCTTAAGAAATCAAAGAAAAAAAAGAAATTCCAGCTTTAAAATAGTATAATTTAGGTGCCGTCGAGGACGAACTAGAAAGAGATAACGAGATGACTTTGGACAGAGGGCTAGTTCGATATGGCGCCGCGGTAGAAGAGTACCTGAAAGGACTTAGGAGCGGCCCAGCAGAGAGAAAGTAACGGCTAGTTAAAATAAAAACAGAAAGAATTCACGCTACTCTCGCTCAAGAGACTTGCGTCTTGCGATAGCAACTGCGGAGAAAACAAAGCCGTTGTTTAGAGCACGCCACGACACAAATGCCGCGCGTGCGTGTCGCTTGACGTAAATCGCATCGCAATTCACATCGCTCGAGGCTGTGAACCCCACCTAACACAAATAAAAATCTCATAAATTTACCACCGATTTTTCCTGAATAGAAACACCCACACAAAACCACCTTCACTTAATTTACTTCAAACGATTCCACAACACATGCGAAGTCACATTGAATCTCTTTCAACAATATCTATTCATCATCGCACGTGTCACTTCCATTAACATCAAGCTGAGTTTCAAAGGCATACATGTCGTATTAGATTGTGCTACTCATTATATAAACCTACATTTATTGGTAATCTTCAATGATTAGGAAAACGGAAACCTCCAGAGGATCTTTTCCGAGTCCTGCCTGATTTAAATCTAAGTATGATTATATCCCACCCCTCCATTTTTATTTCGCCTTCTTTTTTCAATCTACTTACTTTCCTTGAAGTCTGTCAAATCTTTTCACTTTGTCTCGTTGGTCGCCATTGCAAATTCTGATTTACAAGAATTAAAAACGAAAAATTAAAAACGAACCTTTGAGTCTTATTGTTTTTCATAGATTTGCTTTAGCTGGTAATTGAAATATTCTCTTTGTTTTCTAAACCTATATATATCTACATTTAGATCAACTCTTAATGAATATTCACTCCGCGTTTTCAAACGGAGCCTAAATTAAGCTTTGCTTCAATAAGTACCTACCCGTGGTCGGTACTAAGAAAGTTTTTCGCCGGCAATTTGTGGCGAAAATCGAAGCGATGAGAAACTTTGAAAGAAAGTTCAACATGTGAGTTGATTCAAAACTTGAAGCACTGTAATTGGCTGATATTTTATTTCATTTAGTTGAAATGATCGAAATGGACAATGGAGTGATAGCTAGATCAAATCCACATTGGACTCTCGACAAGAGGACAGGATAGTGTAGGTGTAGCATGATTTGCGACAAACTCTGCAGCCATTCCGTCGAGGTAGCCCCACTTTACCAGGTTGGAGTTACATCTTCCGATTTGGGTCCGGAGGCGAACATGCAGTCAAAGTGACCTGCCACCGACGACACCGTGGAAGTGGCGAAGTTTTGGGCCGAAAAGATTTAAAATACTGTCGTACCAGCAACACGAAGAATAACAGTTCAATCTAATATTGCATGTATGCCTAGAAAACTCAAGTCACTTAGTGCAGCAATAAACCGATTATGTACTGTCTTTACAAGAACAACCTATTGAATTTTAAATCACATCGAGCACGCGACTACAATGGGCACAGTACTATGAACAGTCCAATAATAAAACTTTACTATCGAATATTCATGTAGAATGACTAGTATCGATTTTAAACATAGCTTAAGACATTATTCTTCGCAATAGTTTGTTCATTTTTATAGTAAAACTGGGAATTTTGATACTTTGTAAGGATTGAAATATAAATATTAATATAGGTTAGGTAAATATTTAGATACGCACCTAGTAGATAAAGAATCTAAAAAATTTAAAAGGGTTAAAAAATTATGATGACATAAAAGCAAAATTTAAGGTTAAAACTTTTAGAAAGGATGAAATATATGAAGCTTTAGATAAGCATAAATATTTACGAAAGGTTCTAAAAGAGATACAGTGAAAATTTTTAGAAAATCTAATGAAAGCGTAGAAAAAGTCTACTTTAAAAATAAATTCGAAAATAACAATATTGGTCCGAAGTCAGGCAGAAATTTTTATATAGAGATTGAAGAAATTTATAGATATAGATAGACGAGAAAAGTAGTAAAGCGTACGATTCGTCGACTCGATAAAATTTTCTTATATCGATAATGATACATTTAAAAATTACTTGTAGTTTTCATTGATGGTAAAGTGATAATATGTAAGTACGTAATGAAGTACTCTAGTTTATTTGAAGTACCTATTTGATATACAATTATGTGATAATCTTATAATTCGACTAATTTAGTAAAAGGTTAGAGATATAACATATCGTCGTAATTAATATTTTTTAACTTTTTCGGAATCTTTTTGTATCAAATCGATATAAGATTTTATAATACTCAGCGAAGGAGTGTAAGCGTAGAAGAAAGTGCTGCAAAATTAAAATTCAAGGGATTAAAAAAAAGAAACAAATAATAATTATTCTCTAAATATACTATAATATCTAAATATAGCGATAATATAAATCCTTTAACACAAGCCATCTAAAAATAAATATCAATGCTTATAATTATGGCAGTACTTAAAACTATCCGATTAATTTCGTATTGGTGCTTTTTAAAATAACATGCAGAATTGCACCGATTTTAATCATGTTTCTAATTTTGATATTATTCAAAACTAATTATTTTTGCTATTCATTAAAATACATTTTATTTTTCAGTTGTAATTTCATTTGTAGTATTTTACGAGACAATAATTAAATCGATTTTTGAATCGATAAGGTCTTTTAGTTTTAGGCCCACTTGCACCACAAACCACTAAACGTATTAACGCTAAAAGTATTTAAAACATAATTCTCTGTGCTTTTCAAACAATTGACAGAAATAGAATGATGTTTCAAATACGTTTAGCACTAAACGCATTTAGTGATTTCTGGATTGGGCCTTAAGTCTCCGTTTGCTTTCAAAGCGATATTCATTTTGTTAAAGTAATTCCGTTTTTCAATTTTACATTTATTATACCAAATTATCATCAGTTTCGCTCTGAGCGTTTATTTTATTTTACCAATGCAGCAAGCGTTCCAGCATTGCTAACTTTCTAGTATAATATATTTCTCTAAAGCTTTATCTAACGCTAAATAAATCTGAGTTTATCATAATATTATTTACATAATATTCTCTAAAGTTCTACGGTTATATCTTTTATATTTGATCTTTACTGTGATTAAGGCTTTCTTTTAAATCTGACTTTTACTTTGAAGTTTAATAAGACAATGAATTGTCATTCGTCTCCAAAAGATTTATACCTATACCTTGTAATATTAGAATTCATCAACGACTTCTGCTTTTGTAAGAAATCTTATGGGTTTACAAGTATTTATAACCATTGTTTAAGTTAAAGATTAAGGTCTGCTTTACCATACTTACCTTCTTTGAGTAACGTTTATAAATAAACTCTCTTTTTTTCTCAACTTTTTTTCGCCGCTTAATCGATTAGTTAGAAAATCATTCGAAACAATCAAAAGTAATAAAAGATATTTTTTTTAATTTGTACAGTAAAACGTCTGTTAGGTCAGCTAGTTTTAAATAAAGATGTTATTTCCATAAGAGTTTTATTAACAGCTGCAACAGTTCTATCTTATCTTGATAAAACGAAATCGAAGAAGTACCAAGTGTAACATAGGATATTTTTTTTCATTTCTACACTTGAATAAAGTCACGTAAGTAAGCTACTGAGCTAACTTAGATGAGGCTAGAACTTAGATGGCTGTTTAAATCTCTTTTCCAAAGTTCTCGTAAGGAGGAGTCGTTAGTTTTATCAACGGTTTAAAGTTTTAAGTTTATAGTGGCTACAGAACAATGGAGTGTCTAATTGTCTACAGATTTTAAATATAAAAAAACATTTTACAAAAAAATACTCCGACTACCAAAAAAACCACTACAAAAAATTTCGGAAGTCGGTGGCAAAAAACGAAAATACAGAACCAAAGACACCGACTTCCGAAATTAAAGTTATTTTTCACTTTTAGTGTTTTTTTTTACGTCTGTTGTTATTTTTTTTGTAAAATATTTTTAATTTTTCTCTTTTTAGTTGTGGTACCTACCCCACACAAATTCGAATACCACTACCTGCTATGTAAATAACAGTGACAGGAACTTATCATAATATCATCCCCACAGGCTAAGTGGAAAAATTTGTTTGATTGATTCTAACTGAAAATACCCAAGCAAAGTTAATACAATTTATATGGGACCACCTCTGAAGTATGATCTATCAAACAAAAAAAAAAACATCACAAGCAATTCATAATTAATTGGCAGAGTGATCGCGTAACAAACAAACAAAAATAAATACACGTTGTATTCGTATTTAACATTATACAAGGTCAAATTAAATAACCTAGCAAAACTTTTCCGACGTGATGGGTATCATTAGACCGCTCGCACTTTGGATGCGTTTTCATACGAATTTTACTCGTGCGTTCACGTACGAACACTCACGAACGATTCCGATCTTCCAAGTACAAAAGGAGCGCGCAGACTGGGTGCAACTTAGTCGTACGTATACGTAGTATAGTTCCGCGATTTGTTCTAATTGACGGAGAAAAACGTATCCAGTGAGCTCACTCAATTCGTACGACCATGCTCGTATGTGTACGCTCGAGTGAAATTCGTACGAAAATGCATTCAAAGTGCGCGCGGCCTTAATCATCGTTACCGATCACGTCCGAGAAGTTTAGTTCGTTAATTTAATTTCAACTTGTACAGTATCTTTGTTCCTGATCTAAATAAACATCAGTGTGCAAAGTAATATCTTCAATTTCATATTTTGTAGCCAATTAGTGCTCGTTTCACAACAAACTGGATTCTGTCCAATATAATTAAACGGTATAAAATTAATTGGGTCAACGATTCATGTACTTATTTACCATTATTAATAAGCAACTGTAGTTATAACTAAATTTATTTGTACACGTAATACTCGTTGATAATTATGACTAATGAAAATCAAGTTCAGTTTTGTTCAAAAGATTGCCATTAATAAAATTAGTTTTGTGGTTTCAATGCGGCCAAAGTGATGAGTTTTCAACGACAATAATTGAAAACACTAGTGTCTGTTTAGGCAGTACGAACACTATGAAGCTCTGGACACACTGAGGCAAATCCCGCGCGGGATACGGACGGCGACCGCGCGCTTAGGTTGTTTTAAGGCACTGACAAGAGACAAATGTTCTAAGTAGGCAAGTCTTAAAAGTAGTAGTGGAAAAAATATATGTTAATCTTGAATATATTCCTCAGACCTTCGTTGTAAACAAAAAAATTAAAAAAAAAGAAATCTAAAAACAAATTAACGGTAAAAGTAACCTTTTACCTTGAGGTCCAATCCAAAATATCTCTATTAAATATCAACTTACGTTGGTATTTAACTAATAACAAGAACGTTTTATTTGAATGCAGAACTTGGTTGTTTTTTATTTTCGATTTCAACAAATTTTTGAGTAAATAGATAATTGCTTCTTAATTTGCAATAAATTACAAGCGATGTGTCATCGAGCTTCTCTTTCTTTTCTATGCAGTCCGACAGTGACCGCGCTTTAGCCCTTGTCAGCGTCTTAATGATTAGGAAGTTACGAGACTATTCCCGTCAGTTTGAACACCTTCATACAAGTCAGTTGACAAAATCGGCACGAAAGAATTTCGTCCCGCATCCCGCGCGGGATTCGCTTTAGTTTGGTCTGAACTTTAACTAACAGTTTAGCCTCGTTTCAAAACAGGAATTGTACTTACAATTTTAGAATTTTGACTTTGTTTTGTTACAAAGCAATAGTCTATCTCAGACTTGAAGGTCTGCACCCAGCCTTAATCACAGTAAAACCAACAATTTTGAACATTGCAATTTAACTCAAAATAATTCCTTTATGAGTTTGCAAGTATTTACACCAACAAAACATTGTCTAGCGGCAACACACTATAAACACTCAAAAATAAAATCTATTTCTAACATATTTACATACTCAAATTGGCTTTAGTTCAATAAATCATCACATCGATTGTAATTTGCGATATAATTTAAATATTAAAATCGTTATATCGCCAAATAATGTTTATCGCAAATTGCTATCGCTAAAAACTCCAACTCCAAACATTTTTAATATTTCGTTTATCGCGACAAAGTCTACAATAATGAACCCACAAAATCTTGGCTCTCATTATTAAAATATCATCGTCACCTTTCAAATTACTGTGTTAATTAATATGTCTGGCGGTAATTAAAATGGAAAATCTTATAACATGATGTTTTTATAGACATTATATAATATAATGCGCACACATTGGCAAAGAATGGGTGTTTTGCTGCTAATCTGAATTAAGCTGATGTCAGACGCTTCACTTGAGTGAATATTCATTTTTAATTCATTCCACGTTCTTCCGACATCGACAGAACTACACAGAAATGTACGTTCATCTGCATCTCATTGAATTTTTCGATCATTCGGTAGGTGACCGAAAGATGCCGAATGTCAAAATTCAACAACGTTGGATCGGTTCTCTAATGAATTCAATTTTCATACTTGATTCATTTTGTGTTCTGATGTTTCACTTCGAGTGAAAGATGCCGAATGAATGACAAAAATGGACAACAAGTGAAATGTCTCATAAATATATTAATATTATATTTATTTTCTATAAAATAGTACCTATATGGATAGTTTATGAATTCGTTGTTTTTATAAGATTTTGTTTAAAAGTCGTAGGCTTTGAGATTTTATTGTGAATTTGTATATGTTACGTTTATGTAGATTGTGTTTATTTCTACGAATGCAATGCAAACATTTAAAACGTACTGAATCTTTTCGTCCAAGAACCAAAAATGTTTTTATTAGAACTGTTTTACATACTACAAAATATTGTAATTTACTTATACAATGTAGGACGAAGTACATATGTGACATTCTTAGCCAATACATGCGCATTTTGACACCATAACTCCAGTAAATACTACAATATCTATATAATGACGCATAGAATTCGTTCTTTTGTTAAATCTATTCATAAATCTATACATACCACAGCCTCAAAGGCTACTTTAAACGATTATTATCAGGTTATTATAAGAGGATCGAGAGAAAATGTTCTAGAAGACAGAAAGAGTACAATCGACGTCTAAACTGTACATTTGAGCACATAGATCATACGAGCGAGTTCAGATGCAGCTGATTATGAGACGCTAAACAAAGTGCTGAATGTTTTTTTATTTATTTATGTTCAATCAGAGAAATTAATTGTTAAGCAAATGGACACCCTACGTCAATTTGTCGTGCTAAAGCTTGACAAAGAATTCGTTCTTTGTCAAGTTGTATCAAAGAATGATAGTTGTGTTTCGAATATATGTACAATAATTTATATTGGTAGTCAGTTAGCTTAACAATTAATCTCCCTGACTTTACTCGCGCATATGTAATAGCGACATGTAAAACATCGAGATTTCTGTGCTAAATCTAAGTGTATTGTACACATAAATCTTCCGGAAAAAAAAATCTGAATGATGGTGAAATTCACATCAAAGTTAATTGTATAGTTTAGACTTTAGAAGATTCAAGCGGTCACACAGCGGACACGAAAAACGACTAAGTCAAGCCAAGTCAGAAGCCCATGGGCGGCTTTAAAACTCTGACACCAGGTTAGTCACTAACCACACGAATAGAAGAAGAAGATTATAATTACTATATTTAGATAAAATCATTATAGATAAAGAAGGAATCATTAATTTCATAATTCACTGAAAGGTGACAGTCATAAAATTTTATTCTAAAATATTTCGTACTTATATGAAATTAATATCAGTATGTATTTATGGGACTGCAAGATATGCACAGAGTTTTTGTTTGTTTTTATTGTAGATACAATGACTTTACCGCAGGTCAGTTCCAGTAATTATAGAAGTCATTATTTAGCTTTCAAGTAATTCTACTGACTTTGAAATTCATGAATGTTTAAAATGTTACTTTTCATTTCGTTGTATTGAATGGAAACCGCTCATCATCAGCTGCTAACACGCCCATCCGAACACGCTGAACGGTACATATTTAGACTATTCTTATCAAAATCTACTACAAACCTGGCATTGTCACTTACTACTTTCTCACTTGCAATATCAACACATTCCAGAACAACGCAAGCAAGAATGTCGTAACCGACAAGTACAAGATCTGGAGTTTATTTCTACTATAGTTTTTGCATTTCACGAGCGCACGTCAACCATTGCAAATTAAACTTTATATTAATGATATAAGTCCCATGACGCGCACTCGTGATTTGAAACGACTGTACAAGCACTTAATCCAACTATGTTACCAGAATTTGGACATTCAGAAGCCTGGGATGACGTCATAGGCCTCTAAACTGGACATGATAAGGTAGATCAGCCACAGAGAGAAGAAGAACATGGAGGTGATGACCTTGATTCTCTTGGGGCCTCCGAGCTCGCCTCCGATGCTCTTCCGTCTTCGAAGGACCAGGACTAGGACAGCTACGCAGGCCTCGGAGCAGTACATTGTGACACTGAAGGCTAGACTGTGAAAGAAAATGATGATAAGGATGATGCAGCAAATTCTTTTACTTTATTTTTATATACGGTTTTGGACCTTGTTCTTTTTATTTTACTATCACCAATCGCACAGCATGAAAGATTAACAACTCAGTTCAGGTATTGACAAATAAAATCACTTTTTGTTGCATGAATACCCTAACCTAAGCAAGAGTATGGATGTCAATTTTAAACTAGAAGCACGCTTTTCATCAGACTCATTTACATCATCTCTTTAAAAAAAATACTAAGGAACTTTATGCAGGCAACCAATGATATAATAAGTAAAAAAAGAAGTAGGTTATACGTGCTCCGCGAGTGGTACGTCAAAGTTAGCCAAGTTACATATTTATTTGTCTCGTTCTCGGTCCCGGCAACTACCACATGCCGTTCTACTTCCACGTGTCATTAAAAGTGACATTGTGCCGTTTTTGAAGATCGAATTTTGGGTAGAAAACCTATTTACCTCTTTTTAATTATAATATGATTGCAGTTAACTACAAAAGAATTGACAAAAATCAAGAAGAAGAAGTGGGATGCTTACTTCCCAGGATCAATAATGAACCTCTCGCCCCTGCTCCAGTGGACGATGGCTGCCAGGGTCCACGCGACTCCAATGCCGAGGAACACATTGACGGCATTGGACCCCGTTACGTTCCCCACTGACGCATCCGCGTACTTGTCTTGACATGCTGCCACTTTGCTCGCGAAGGTGTCTGGGAAGAATAGAGTATGTGAGAAGATGGGGAGAAGAATAAGAAGAGGGATGAAAATATGTGAGAAGATGGGAAGAAGGTAGATATTATGGCGATAAAAAGAAAACAATGCTGTTTAAGATAATATTTCAGTATACAAATAAGGATCAGTTATTGAATGAACGAAAAATTAATATTATTAAAACAGATATCAGACGCTTCTTTTTTTGTTAATTGTTTTCTTTAATTCAGCATCTTTCACTCGAAGTGAAATGTCTCAGCACAAAATAAAAAAAATATTCAGTTTTTAATTTAGTGAACCGATCCAACAATATTGAATTAAGGCACTTAGCCATATTTCACTCATCTACAGAATAATCGAAAAATCAAACAAAATTAATGGATGAACGTTCATTCCTATTTCCTATGTTATTTTGTCGGTGTCATCTGAACGTGAAATAAAACAAGTATGAACATTCACTCAAGCGAACTGTCTGGTATCAGCTTAAGGAATCATGCAAATCAGGAACGAAATACAATGCAACGAAACGTATAAGACATTATTCCCATTTTAACTAGATTATTCACTTAATGAACCGTTATAATTTCCCTCAAAACGGTGAAGGAAAACATCGTGAGGAAACCGGCATGTCATAGAACCAAAAATTCGAAGACATGTGACATCTAGCAACCCGCACTGGGCCCGCGTGATAGATTACAGCCCACTCCCTCTCACTGAGAGGAGGCATGTGTCCCAGCAGTGGGAACATTATAAGCTGATTTTTGATAAATCATTTCAATAAACGACAACAATTCCAAAACACGATGTGTTAATAATAATTATGTTAACCGAACTGATAAGCTCAAATAATAATAATTACAAGCAAAAATTTACCAACAGCCAAAAATTTAATTACTGCCAGTAAATTTTTATAAATAACGTCCCTTATGTTTTTAACAACAGTTGTAAAAATTATTACCCAAATAAAAAACCATGATCAAAACAACCTAACATATATTCGCTTTTGTTCAATATTTTAAACCAACTCAATTTTCTAAATCCGGAAACCATCTTTCCATGTTATCTCATATAGGAACACAGCTTCGAGCGGTACTCAATACCCATGTTCTTAGCGAACACCGCTTAAGCTCCTGAACCAAACAGCTTAAGGCGAAAGCGTCAGGATAGCCCGCGAAATTAAAATTTTCTTACCTACGTTCGTAACAAATATGTATTTACAAAATTAATTAATCATTAAGTCTTACCAAGGGGTATCGAGATACCCAGTAACTGGGTTGTGGAGGTTAGATAGGCAGTTGCTCCATGTAAAATACTGGTACTAAGCTACATCTGGTAAGACTGAAAGCCGATCCCAACATAGTAAGGAAACGCCTAAGTAGATGATGACGGTCATTAAAATCTTCAATACATCTTACACGGTTTAAAGGAAGAATGTTTTTTTTTTTTTTTGAATGTTCATCAACACCTGACACTGAACTGCAAAATGCAAAAAACGGAAGAGAATTCACCTACCTTAGCTACCTACCTTGGCTACCATAGCGCATCCCCCTTAAACAGAAAGAACTCGAGCAAAGAAAATATTTGAAATTTTTATAAGCTCCTCCTTGAAGCCCCGTGTTTTAATATTATTCGCTTCGAAAGTTTCTGCGAGGAAGCGAGACAATTTCCTAAAATCTTTAACTTGACTTAGTGGAAAAGTTTAGTTCGATAAGACATTATTCTTTTGTGTACGACTCTTGATTTTTAAACAATTTATCCGTTGAATAAGGGAGTTAATTGAAAATAATGAGGATTACGTTTACCTAGCAGTGGTATACAACATGGGCTAACATAACTGGCAAAACCTAAGTGTATATACACCACCACTTATCCTTCCGATGAATACTGCCATGAAACAGTATTCATGTTTCATGGAGGACTTTATTTAAAGGGGATCCATCCATGTAGCCCGTAAAATTCAAAATTTCTTACGTTTTTTGCAAATCACAGCGCTGTTTTACATTGTGTGTTCATCAAAATATTGAATTAAGAATTTTGCGGGCTACATTGAAGGAATCACCTTAAACAAAAAATAGCCCAGTTGTTTCTATTAAACCCCTCATTTTACTCTTGAAGAAATAATATTATACAACTGACAACGTCTTTTATATCATAATTCTTCGTACTAAATATTTTTGGCAGCTTTGCCCGACTTCTTAAGCATGATTCTGGCGACATTATGAATAAGCCATATTATTTATGAGATAATATAATTAATGATGGCTTCTTGCGGTTGGAATCCATTTTCATTATTCCTTGGAATAATGTCCATTACGAGAATCTCAAAGATTCTGACAGTACATAATACGCGGGAGACGAATGTGTTTTGTTTTTTCTACTTTTCGTTTCATTCATACGAATGGATAGAGTATATCAGAGGAAGTCTGAAAGTGGTACCGGTGACTGTTGTGTTGTGTTGACGTGTTGACGAGTTGTGTTGAAATCGGTTGTCATAGTATGGGCATGTGATGCGGAGGAATGAGGAAAATGTCGTGAGGAAAGTTTTGAGTATGAATGTGGATGGCTGTAGTATGGGAAGACCAAAGAAACGATGGATGCACTATGTTAGTGGTCGGCAAACTTATAACTCAATAGAGCCAAATGTCATTATTATAACGACTAAGATTTCTCATGAGAGCCAATCCTGGCTGTGTGTCCAAACTATCTCAATACACTTTTCTTAATCCTTAAACCTCCCATCCTCTTTCATTCCACAACGCTTCCTAAAATTAACTTGCTAAGAAGTAGGATGCCTTCATCATTTCGGCTGATAATAATATACTGAAGGCATGTTACATATTAACAAGTTAACCTTGGAAAACTTTGAAAGGTACAGTTAATGATTAATTATATCGATGTCTTATTAATTTTTGGTGAAAATACTTCAAAAATATATCTTTGAAAAATAGTTTGAATTTTGAATAAAACTTGATATTTTATCTTGCTTATTGATCGAAACCCCGACTCCTGCATGTATCTACGCTTGCACTCATCAAAATTTGTACAGACTACAGAGCCGCACTATATAGGCCACAGAGCCGCATGCGGCTCGCGAGCCGCGGAGAGGACGACGAATGGAAAAGTATGGAAGCAAAAATACATGTTGCGCAGACCACAAATAAATTGGGATAGGGACAGGATAATGATGACTTCTCCTTCATTCATGATGAATAGGTAATATATTTATGGTAGAGCTGACGCGCGTCGAAAGCTTCGTCAACTTTTTGACGTCTTGACATTGAAAGGTTAACTGGTTACTTGAAAATATTGCAGGTATAATACCAGTTTTTGAAGTGAAAACTTCTTTAGGCGCATTGAGCGATTTTTGGTAGGGGGTATAATTTTGTAGTACTTTACTAGAGAATATAGATGGCGATAATACCAATACTGATAATAATTCACTTTAATTTGAATAGATGACGCTAAACAAAATCGCAACTTGTCATCATTGCGAAAATGGTGATGATGATGATGATGACGTTGACGAAGACATGAGGTCCTGGGTTAGATTCCCGGGTCGAGCAAAGTGTTATTGGTCAGCCCGAAGTCTGGATTTGAGCCCAGTTGATGGCAATAGGCTCGCCTCCTATTACATGGGACTTAAACATAACTGGCGAAATGTGGGTGTAGATAAGTACACCTCTGCCTAACCATTCGGGGAATACAGGCGTGATGTTATGTTATGAATAAAAGTTTATCAGTATTTTTTTTACAATTTTCAGTAATTAATTTTTTCATAAATTTTCCATAATAGACTTATTCCGATTAATTTCTTCGCAAGAGATCTAATATACAAATAAAAATCAATTCAGAATGAAAAATAACGAAACTCACCAGGTATGCTAGTTCCCAACGCGACAAACACAATAGCAGTGACAGAGTCCCGGATGCCGAGGGTGCATCCAAAGTGTGAAGCAACATCACCAATGACGGCCGTCACCAGGCCAATGCAGATGATGGAAACTACGAAGCAAACGTAGCCACCGCCTATGTCTGTGAAAAAAATGTGTGTGAGGAGGAGCGTTTATTTTGAAAGTGGGCAACGTCGCAAATAGTCGTACAATCGTGTGAATTGGTACGACAGTTTTATCAGAAATCGTTAAAACAGTGAACCAAAGAATTCCTAAGAAAATCCCGTAATTAAAATAGCTAAGCATGCTTACGGAGATCGTAAATATTTAAAATGTAATCCTTATCTATTCGAGAGCCCGATTTCTCTTACAATAACAGTATACAACTTGTGAGAAACCCGAGCCCTTTGTTTATCTTAAGAGCGGGTCATAAATCACAGTGACGTGGTGGGTCTCGGCGACTGGCAGTTATCGGTAATTTGACACTTCGACGCTTGAGCGTTCCATGCAGTATATTGCAAAAATAATCAAAACAGGTAAATATTTGACAGCTATTTACGACGTTGCCAACTTTTAGGATAAATCCTCTTAAGTTATCTTGTATACAATAATCAAACCGTGACAGCATCTATCTGTTTTAACCTGCATCCTAGCTGCGTAATAGCAGTGATAGCCTAGTGGTGTGACCGTCGGACTGCTAAGTCATAGGTCTTGAGTTCAAACCCAAAGCACACATCTCTGACTTTTCGGATTCATGTGCGTATTGTTTACTTATCACTTGCTTCAAAAACGGTGAAGAAAAACATCACCAGGAAACCGGCATGCCTGAGTGATATTTCTCGACGGCATACGAAGCCTAGTCAGAGGCCCATGGGGGGCTTTAAAACTCTGACCCCAGGTTAGTCACTAACCACACGAAAAGATGAAGTTGCGTATACACGATCAATCATAATGTGAATATATTTGAAGGATATTGATAAAATCCATTCCAAAAATATTTTTTCTACTCAACAACGTATTTAAAGCAATGAATGTTGTTGCACTGTCAAAATGAAACCGATTGTGATTGATCATGTGTTTCGCAATTAGAGTGCTGCATGTCTCAATGTCAATCTCATCCATCCTACATAGAATTTTTTTTTTTAAAGACTCTAGAGTCAGCTTGGATAGCTGACAGCGCCCATCTGAATGTAAAAAATAGTTCTTCATAAGGAATAATAATTATCCTATCTCAAATATGTTTTTTATTCTAATATCTAAGAGCACGCTGATCCCAAGAAACTCCGCTAGTCTCCAACAATTTTCTATTCCTTGTATCTGCATGCAATGCTTGCCACAGTCATGTTTATCATGAAAAATATTAATAATTCAACAGCTGTGATTTTATTCTTACCAGTGGGTGGTATCAAAGCGAACACAATCTTCCAGAAGAGCGTGACAACGTGCAGCACGTAGTCAAAGCAGGAAGGTGGCTCGTCAGGGTCATCGGAGCCTAGAAGAAGTACCACATTAAAAACTAACATCCTGAGAGGTCACTCTTTAAAAATAGCATTAATAATTTTTTACGTAAAATACGCGTTTTGATGTGGAGTTGCAGACACCAGCTCGTATATTTTTCATTGAAAGAGAGATGGTCTATACTAGAACGTGCCGACCGGGAATCGCGACACTTATAGTCCATTCCAAAATAATCTACTGAAGGTGTAAACAAACCGCAATCATTCATTAAAAATAATTTGTAACACCTTCATCTGTATTTAGATGGTTCCAACTTTATATCTCACTACTTTATCATACAACTGTTTTTTGAATAACATTTTTTAATTATTACTGACAAATCATCGACGAAAATTGAGGTTATAAAATTAACCTCAACTGTTAAATGAAAAACATTTTACAAGAATTCCGGGTTCATGAATTCAACACTACAAATTGGCATCCACAGGTAAGTCTTTTGGTCCATTTGTTTACATTATCGTCAAAAACTTGACAAACATTTTATATGCAGTAAGTTCATGCTACCTACATCATGTGGCGTCCATTTTCCCCCACCGAGTCTTGGTTCCTACAAATCGAGCAGACATGGTCACGGCTCGGGTTGGCAAGGTCTAGTATTAATTATCCCTTTAGTGGACAATACGGGCCAGAAAGAGACAGCACATAAATCAAATTCAGAAACTGATAAAAAAATTAAACTCGTTTGTCTGCCATCTTGACAAATCATAATGATTATGACCTGAATCTAGGAAAATCGAGCCTTACAGTAGTTGCATTATGATGTGTAACATCTAACATCTCCCCTTGGTAAAGGGGGGCGGGGCCTCGTCAAGGCCGTTTCTGACAGTCAACACTAGCACCGCGCGCGCGGTCAAATCAAATAGCGCGCGCTTCCCAGCTTCCTGTTACACACTTCCGTCCCTTTTCACGAAACCACTCCCACAGATTGCAGAAAAGCGAGAGGAAATATGCTACACATCAAAAAGTATCAACATCTGGGGATTGATTTTTAGGTCCCTAATACCCTTCAGAATATATTTTATGATCGTCTATATATTCTGAAGGTGAACATAAAATTATATATTGTAATGACTTACCTGAGCTAGCAGTCAGTGCTTCCGAAAACTGTTCCTTCCATGATGACGTGCCTATTATAATTGATGCGTTTGCTCTTTGTACTAGTTTGTCTACTGTGTTCTGAAACAAAACAGTACAGGTTAAATGTATACTCAGATATTGCCAAAACCAGTTTAGCTCTTGAATTGGAACAGTATGAAAGCTTGGTATAAACGAATACCGTTTAGTAGATATCACACGCTTCACTTTTTGTTCATTTTTGTCTTTCACTCTGAAATGAAACGTGTGAATGCAAATAGTGATAAATGAATTCATTACATCAACGATATTAGATTTCAGCACTCGGATCTTTTACTCGCCCACAGAACGATCGAAAAATGAAATGAAAACAGCAAACGAACGGTTGAATTAATATGTAATTTTGTTGGTGTAATGATCAATTCTATTGGATCAAAGCATCAAGATAGTGACTTCAGCTGGATAATTTTTTTAATCCCTACCGATGGACATTAAGAACATATTTGTACTGTACGTTTATTAATCCATTTGTTTACATTTTCATTAGATACTTTAAGAACAGATCATAATTAACTTACTTTGAACTCCTTGCTCTCTTTAATCCTGAGCTGGGCTCTAGTGATCTCCCCAGCTCTTGGGAGTCCCATCATGGCGACCACGGCCTCTTCCTCCGGCAGTGTTGCCAGATGATTGGCTTCATTGCCAGGATTAACAGGGTTGTCGTCATCTGCGACAAAAAGGTTAATATTAGAGATTTGGAGAACGGGATAACTAAGTACTGGTTTTTTTTTGCATTTTTAACATGATTCTTGGATACGCTGAACTTTTAAACGAAATGCGATATGGAGGGATACATGGCGATCAAAAATACATCAATCTAGTCTGGGGACCGACTGAATCGTGACCTCAAACTTACCTGTTAAAAAATCCGGGTTAAAAATTATTTTTTTCCTTCTTCTAGATTATTAAAAAATATTGAACACGTATTTTTTCTTTTTTGACGTAATCAAAAGATTACGGCGATACATTGAGTTAAAATGTGGCACGACGTCACGCCTTGCTAGATTTAACACTGCGTTGTGACGTAGCGAGCCCCCACTCTCCAACTTTAATGCGTGTTTTCTAAGTTATTTTTGATTAATATGATAAAGCAAAAAATACGTGTCTAATATTTTTTTTTATTATCTGAAAGACGGACTAAATAGAATTTCTATTTTTTATATAGGCATCATCCCTCACATGGGGTATGTTAGGGATGATGCCTTTGTAAAAAAAATAACCCTGGTTAGCATAACCCTATTAAATTGACCTTGGTAGACCTTGGCAGACTAGATTTGGCTGTGTCATATCTAGGATTATAAACATGTCAGAATTTTTGCGAGTTTCTGGTTTCATGATCACTGATTGGATCATGGTCTACACTAATGTTATAAAGAGAAAAGATATTATGTATTTTAGTTTGTAATGAATAAACTCAAAAATTACAGAACCGATTAAAAAAAAAATCACCAGTAAAATGCTATATACCACTGAGTAACAATTTTCTGATCAATTTGTTAACTTGTTAATCATACAGGGTGGCAGGGACATCGACGCGAAAACTGTTACCATGGATTTAGTACATGATTCTGGACCCCCCTTTTTTTTTCTTACTGACTAATACCCACCCGTGTTCCTTCGGTTGCCCTGTTGCCGGGGGTCACGATCTCTTTTTCAGTTTTCTTCGCAACCCCGGCAGACATCGGCCCTAGCGGACTCCATCAATTCTGCTGACATCTATTTGAGGCACGCGTGGTTGAAAATTACGTCGGTTATTAAAAAAATATCAGCTATTTCATAAAAAAGTGCAATACCTACGCGGTCAAAATGTATGGAACAGCTGATTTTTTTTTCAAATAACCGTCAAAAAATTTCAACAGGTTCAGAATCATGTACTGAATCCATGGTAACAGTTTTCGCATCGATGTCCCTGCCACCCTGTAAACTTTTGGAAAATACCATTATGTATAGATAGTATTTTGAAATATGCATCATACTAACAATGAATACGTACCACTAGTTAGCAGCTACTGAAATGGTACAGATTCCATATATCAATCCGGTTTATCCACCTAATTGCGAAATGGATAGTGGCCTTAATTTCCGCAATAGAACATGGGGACAATAGCCTGTCATCCATTTATCACTGGTTATTAGAAAATGGCTACATTATGGGACTTGGTCGAGTGGCATGCCCGTTTCATTTATAATCTTACTAGCCCTGTTAGCACGATTTAATAAAACATCGATATAAATAATATATTATACTCATAAACCTTCCGGAATAAATACATACCAATACGAATTGGTTTGGGATAGGTATTTACTATAACTAAAATGTGAAAAATATAAAACATTTAAACAAAAAAAAAAAACAACCGACTTCCAAAAAAACACTACAAAGTATAGTTATTTTTCACTTCGTGGTGTTTTTTTTTTGGAAGTCGTTTTTTTTTTAGATACCTATTGCAAAATAGTATGTTATGGTAGAAAATAAATTGGGTGCACTTTTAGAACAACTCATTAACAAACGCCATGTTAAGACGCGGATATCACAGTGACCTTGAGTGGCTAGCTTGCGTATTCTGTACTTAGCTCACGCAATGCGTCGTACGTCCAGCCAGTAATAGGACTCGCCCATCAAGGAGCGCTGTCCCAAATTAGACGCATTATTAATTTATTATTCATAAAATAAAAAGTTTTTTAATAAAACACGTATACTAAAATATAAATCCCCTTGACTGTCACGAGGTCTCCTGGAGATTGATAACAATTAAAATTCTATTGTGTCTCATTGATGACAGTTAAGCTCATAATTATATTATCTTTAAAATGGTGAAGGTTTCAGAAAAATACGCTTGATAGATTTTGCGTGATTCTCAGTTTTTTATCCGTGTCAGACATAACTTTACAAATTAATTTCACTATGTAATATAACCATAATCTAAAATATGCCTATATTATGTTATTAAGAAAATGCTCCAATTTAACATATATTTTTTCCAGATAATTAACACTACTCGTTTAGATGTCATCTTCAGTATAAAATCATTAAACGTTGGTTATAGTGTTTCAGGCGGCACCTTCACTTACAATATTAATTCGCAATATTTTACAAAGCTCAATATTTTTGACCACTAAGGGCTTTTATGAAAGATTGGGCAAACATTTTGAACAAAATGCAAGAAAAAAAAAAATTTAAAAGAAGTTATAAACTAGAATAATGTAACTTTGTCGTTTATCTGCAAAGTCATCTCGTTCTGGATAATAGCTTCAGGGTTGCTCTTTTTATACGCACTTATATTTAAGGGTTGGACGTGATCTGTATAATATATGCAATGTTCATTCTCTATTGTCTCGGCTGAGTAGAATTTTAAATAAGACGTGCACGGGTTGGGTCTAATGCGATGTTCCAGGATAGAAGCTCATGAGCCAATGAATAGTAGTAAATTAGGACCACAATCAGCCTCTTAAAGAAGTTTTCGAAAAAGAAAAAAAAAAGAAAATAATTGTTTGCCAGTAATAGTGATGTAAATTATTAGTACCTGGGCAGTAGAGCTCTGCTCGGGTGAAAATACGGTGAAAACGAATTTTCCCAGATATGAGACCGAGCTGGATCAATTTTTCACCCCATAAACCCATAAATTGCAACTTTCATCGAAATCGTTAGAGCCGTTTTCGAGAACGTGATTACAATAATTATTTATATACAAATATTGCTCGTTTAATAGGAGAGGATTAGGTAACTTCAAACGAATTAGAAAAATATTTTGTATTACGAAACACATCAAAATCTGTAGAGACACTACAATCCACACTATCCGAATGAAGAATTGTAGTGTAGAATAATCAGTAATGCAATGAATGAAATTAAATAATGTTTAAGACACTGTAACACGATTTCTTTTTGGTAAATATTTTAATTGGATGGCACCGGCATTTCCTAGTTGATCTGAGTATAAATGCGGAAATGAACTCAGAAGTGATGGTCTGTTTTTAAAGTCTATTACATTATTATGGAGAAAGGAGGCTCATGCGCCAATGGAAAGAAGTAGATAAAGACTACAAACAGCTTCAAAATTATATATTTGTGGACGAGAAATCACTATAATAAATAAAATATTTGTTCTTTATTTAAATGTATAGCAATGTAAGGTAAACACACCAATTATGGACACTTTAAGAAAGATTTCCTACTATTTTTGAAATTTCACTCAACTCTGTGAACGTTTAACACTAAACGTATTGGTGGTTGAAAGTCCTGAGTTTATTCTATATTTCTGCTGTGTTTTATGTAAGATACTGCAATTGGTTTCAATATAACTAACAAATAAAAACTTTAATTTTTTTAACCAGTCATGGACAGCAAAAATCTAGTTATGGACACCCAGTAATGAACACGAACCAGTCATGGACACCTAGAAATGAACATGAACCTAGTCATGGACACCTAGTAATCGACAGACCTGTGGTGAATCGCTTGATGTGGAGTATTGAATTTTGAATAGGTATAATAATACGAACTTTTATTTTCAATCAACTTTTAATGTAAATATGTAAGTCTTGAAAATTAACAATGAGATCAGCATAGAAGAACTTAATTACATAATCACTTTGCCTAGTTAGGTACTCTTATTCAGCCTTTCATGTATTATTGTAATTCACGAGCATTAACTTGTTTTTCTTAGTCTTTAAAAAATTGAAAAAGAGATAAACATTGAAACATATTCTAATTTCTTGTTAGATTAGAATCTATTCAATTACTTTGGCAAGTATAAAATATAATTATATAAAAACAAAAATAAAAAATCACTTAACTCTGTAAATCACAAACTCTTAAAAAAATCACATGTTAAATTAAATATCTTTAAATTTTGGGTAACACTTAAGAAGTAAACACAGAGTATTTTTCCATTTCTTTTACGGTGTAAAATCCTCTTTTGTTTATCAAGATTGGAGGATTGATGTGCTCTACGACATCTTTTCCTTGGTACCACATTTTGTCAGGTTTCTCTGGCCATTTGTAGGTGTTTCCTGTTGAAAATGTCATCGTGCTAACTTCAAACTCGTTTTTATTTGTGTTTTCAATAACTCCGGGAAAATGTTGCCCTTCGTATAAAACTATCACGTAACTTCCTTTCGTGTGTTTCTGTCGTGAAGAGACCAACGTATTCATTGATGCTTCGCCGTCGTCCGATCCTTCAGACAAGAAACTATCATCACTTTCGGCATAAATTATTTCAGTCTCACTTTCAGATGATTCAGACCTGTTTTTTTGTTTTTTTGACACTTTTTTCTTATTAAGTTTCTCCAATTTCTTTTCTTCTCGTTTTTTTGCTCGCAATTCCTTCTCTTCTATTTGTTTCCTTTTCTCTTCTTCCTTTTTGGTATTGTATGTCTTCCATGCAGGGCTTGTAATCGTAAATGGAAATTTCTCTTTTAATTTGCGTTTCTTGTTTTTTGTTGCTTCATCTATTTCTGGCCAATATAAGCTTCGTTTAAAAGGCGATGGTATCACATAATTTGAAGTGCTAGGATTAAAACTCTTGATAGGTGTTTTGTAACTTTTTGGTAAAGTAGTGATGTCTACTAAATCTCCCTGGCCGAGACTTGAAGGGCTTGGTTCGGAATGGTTCGTATTATGAGACAAGACAGCAATAGTTTCATTTTCTTTTGGAGAATCATTGTCATTGTTAGTTTCTGATAAGGGACCTGACTTTTCAACGGAGGTAGTGGGTGCTGATACTTCATGACCTACGTCATGATCAGTTTGCTTACTACTGGCCCAAATCAAGTATAAAGATATGTCTTCATTAGGCAATAGATTATCAAGTTCGAAGCGACTTTTATAATAGAGATCTTTGAACAGCTTTAATTTGTCACTTGAGAAAGTTGTTTGTATTTTGGTTTCTAACGATTTCAAAAATTCGTTTTGGCACATTGAGTCAATTTGCTTTTTGTTTTGAGATTTGATTTTACTCATGTCTACGTATTCTGGACCAAATGGGTACAGTCCCCCCGCTCGAAATCCATTTTTGACTGTCTCAGAAGTAATTTTTTGGATTGCTATCTTCAAAACTGGAGCAAAATTATGTTTTTTGAGGACTTGTCCCAAATTTTGCATTTTCCAGGTCTTAACCGCTTCTCGCCATGATGACTTCAAAGGCCTAAAGACAGCCAAATCCATTGGCTGTAAAATGTGTGTAGAATTTGGATTAAGTGCTATAACTTCGATCCCATTTTCAGAGCAGAAATTAGACAGGTGCAGAGTTAAATGTGACTTGTGTCCATCCAAAAAAAATAATACTGGCTTTTCAATATTTTCGTTTATCAGCCAAGGATTAAAAACATTTGTCATATATTCAAAGAATGTCCCTGCGCACATCCATCCGCTTTCTGAGCGACCGATAGCCCACTCATTGGGGAATGTTTCTGAAATTGATGACGGTATCCTTGCATAATTAAAAACTACCAGAGTAGGTGCTAGATCTCCTGCGGCATTTCCAGTAACCAAAACTGTTAAATTTTCTTTATCGTCGCCTGAAGAAGCATATACATTTTTTTCTCCCTTTGTAGCAAGGACACGTCCTGGTTTTGGATTTAAATAAAACGCACTCTCGTCTGTATTGAAAATCCTTTTAGGATTTTTCAGTATTTCAGTCAGCCCTCTATCTTTCAAATCACCTTCAACTTCCGAAAACCACTTCTCAATGTCGTCTTGAGTAACATTATCTCTTGCTGTACATAAATTTTGAGCAGTACGTTCAGAAATCGTAGGATGTCGTTTCATAAATGAGGAATACCATTTTTTGCCTGGTCTGTTATTAGTGAAAGGAGTCACTCTGTTTTTGTCGAATATTATACGTTGGACACTGTCTAATAATTCCTCTTTCGTTATTGGGATATGTTTATCTGCCATATCTTTAATCCAGACTTCTAGAATATCCTCTTCTTCCTTCGACAAAACGGTACTGGGTCCCATTGAGCACTCTATGGGACTTTTCCCGGTGATTTTATTGTGCAAAGTTATTCTAGGCACATTGAATTTTTTTGCTGCTTCGGATATTTTTACGCCTTTTCTAACAGCTTCGATAGCCAAGCCCATTTGTTGAGGTGTATAATCTTTTTTAGGCGCCATTTCTAAAATAAAATAAAAAAATCTATTACATTTTGTTTCAATGTCCATAACTGGGTTTCTATGCGATTCCCAATAATGGACACATACGTCCATTACTGGTACGGATCAACATATTTAAAATTTTCAACTAGCTTGTAATATAGAATAAAAAGGAGAATAAAATTTAATCAAAATCTTAATAAACAATAATAAAAATAAGTTTGGACATTTTGTCCATTACCGCAATCGTTCAACCTTAGTGCACCAGTAATAAACATTGGCAAAATATCAAAAACCATAACCGCTCTGGAGTAACAACACAGTGTATTGTCGTCTTAATTTCATGGTTAAACCAAGCAAGAAAACACATTCTGGTTAAAATAAAGCAATACCAAATTGACAGGGAAACTTTCTACTTACCTCACTAAGAATTTTCTTTACAAAAACCGTTAATAAAAAATTTCAAACACACGAACCCTTTCTACTTCACGCCATTTTGAAACTAAAAGACCGAACTGAACAAAACGTCAAATATTTGCAGCTAGATGACTTTTGTCTATGTCAAAGTGTTGCCAATATATAAAAACGAATTCCTGTCCTTATTCTACAAGATTTGTTTTTTTTTCGTCCATTACTGGTTCTTTGTTCATTACCGGTGCGATTACCTTATGTATAGTTTTTAATTTTTTACTTTTTAGTTGTGGTACCTACCCCACACAAATTCGAACACCGCTACCTGCTATGTAAATAACACTGACAGGAAGAGTTATTCGTCCATTTATTGCGCACATACTTAATGCAAATTTAAGACTTATATAGTTTTCTCATGGATGCCATTGTCAGAACTGGACCAAATTGAAATTGGACCACACGGAAAGCACCAGCTGTCAAATAAAAAAAGAATCATCAAAATCGGTTCACCCAGTCGAAAGTTCTGAGGTAACAAACACAAAAAAAAATACAGTCGAATTGAGAACCTCCTCCTTTTTTTTAAGTCGGTTGAAAAAAGAAAGATTGAACAATAGGTTTCCATGGCAGACAATGCACAGCCTAAGCATCAGGGTGTAGAAGCATGTTTGCACAAGAGTTCCAGCACAATGGATTGATTTTTGAAAATGCATCCTTAAATAGTGGATAAAACTTTGTATGGAATTTTGTAATTTTTGCCGATGGGACATCCGATTGGGCAAACGGCTTTTAATGACATAAATTGAGACCACAATCTAGTTAGAAAAATATTTTAAGGAAAAACACCAAACCTGTGGAGAATAATCCACATTAACCAAACAGAGATTTTGTAGAATAATCAATACACCATAAAAAGTCGAAACCTCACAAAATTGAAATAAAACGTATTTTTACCGGAAAATATAACGTACGGGACCCGAATTTAGCAGGAATGACAGGCATCACTGTAGAAATGATAGCTGATTTGGTATTCCGCTGACTCGGCTGTACGAAGCGGTAGGAATAGTGAGTAGACGAGTACTCACGTCAGTTTCGTTAGTATTCTATTTGATCCAGTGTTTTCTACAATTCTATAATAAACATTTAGTACCAATACAACAATGTGGCTTGACTTTGTAACCGCATTATTCTTGTAAATTACACAATGCATTTTGAAGCGGTTTCACCATCATTAATTAGGTTTTTTAGGGTTCCGTAGTAAACAAGGAACCCTTATAGTTTCATCATGTCCGTCTGTCTGTCTGTCTGTCTGTCTGTCCGCGGTCTAGCTCCGAGACCCTTAGTACTAGAAAGCTGTAATTTGGCATAGGTATACATATTAATTACGCCGACAGTGGTAAAACAAAATTATGGAAAACATTTTTTTTAGGGTACCTACCTCTTCTACACGTTAAGTGGTATCATTAGAAAGGTCCTTTAAAAAAATTGTGAGTTTGTAAAACCATTTTTGGATCCAAGGATCTGTTTGCGAAATATTGTACTAATTTTTGTTACAGTCAAGTATCCCCCCCCCCCCTGCCAGCTAAATGGTGGGTTTTGGATATGTGAAAAAAATCACAGCAGTAGTTTCTATAGTATTAATCGACCAACTTAACTTTGCAATTGCAAAAACATGTTTTCCAACATTCCGTATGGGAGAACATATTTTTCAACTATAAAGTTAAGTTTGTTTTTGGGATAAATTCATCCCAACTACGGAACCCTTCATTGTGCGTGGTCTGACACGCACTTAGCCGGTTTTTTTTATAAATTATAATTTTTTTAGGTGTTAAAGAAAATAAAATTATAATAACATAACATAACGCTTTGTTTCCCCGAAAGGTTGGGCAGTGGTAACCCTGTAGCAGGTACACCCACATTTCGCCAGTTATGTTTTAAGTCTCATGTAATAGAGGGCGAGCCTATTGCCATCAACCGGGCACAAATCCAGACTCCGAGCTGCTACTGAGAAATTCCAGATAGAAAAAACCCAATAACACTTTGCCCGACCCGGGAATCGAACCCAGGACCTCATGCTCAGCAGTAGCGCTTGCGCCCACTAGACCAATGAGGCAGTCAATAATAACAATTATGTTTAAACCTCCTTTTGGGCCTTCTTTTTTTTTTGGGTGGGAAATTATCAAATAACTTCTCCCGCTCTGGGTGGAGCGGGAGGGCGTGTCAGACTTTTTCAGACTAAAATCCACCCGTATTCTTTCAGTTGCCATGTTGCCGGGGGGCCACGATTTCCCTTTCGGCCTTATTCGCAACACCGGCAGGCATCGGCCCTAGCGGACCCCGTCAATTCTGCTGACATCTCTTTGAGGCGCGCGTGGAACACAACACTCCGTCGACCCGGGCTTGGTCCTTATCGGACGGCGAGCTACCCATTGCTCACCGTCCGCAAGCCCGCGCCTACGGTGGCCGGAAATCTGCCTGTGATTCCTGACGACGGTTAGGGGCGCGAGGGCGCGAAATTTGCCTCTCCCTCACGCATTCCGCCTCCTCCTTCGCGAGCATTAATGGTTCGCAGAAGGAAGTGACGGCTTCCCATTTCCTCTCGCTCCGTACCATGGCCCGAACCAGTGCCGGACGCGAGAGATCACCGCCGCCCTCCTTTTGGGCCTACCTGCCGCATTGCCGTTTGCTGCTGTTTGGGACCGACTGTTTGGTTAGTCTTTAGGTCCTCCGGCATGCGACAGATGTGGCCAGCCTAGTTCCATTTTGGCTTGGAAGCCAGTTGTACCAGCTTAGGCTCGCTAGTTATAAATCAAATATTGCATAATATTAGGGCTGATTTTTCAAACATCAGACATCTTCATCCGCGGAATAAATTTGATGTCCGAAAGTTTTTGTATGAAAAAACTGATTTTATTTTTAAAAAATCGGGTAAAAATATCTTGCACTGGAAAATCCAACAGCGTGCTTTTATTCATTTAGGTTCGGTGTTGCCTAATTTTATTGCAAACGGGTATCAGACTGAAAGCATCACACAATCATGTTTTAGTCACAAAATTAGATAGTTTCAACTTTAGTTTCCTTAGTGAAGTTTAGTAGGAATTGTTGTCAAAAATGATAAAGTGATTTCGAGGTCAACTATACTTACCTAGGTACTGTAAAAGCCTACGCGTATATTATAATTATTGTAAATATTAAGAATTAATTCATTAAGTAAGCGAAGCAATGAAAATTTTCCTATTTCGACTGTAATTATGATAATGTCTATTTCTCCGAATACATTAAGCTCTTTACAGAAGTGGTTGTCGCACTCGACTCATTTTGACAGATTAAAATTAAGATTAAGTACCACCACATTACAGTTTGAATGTCACTCATACGTGTAAAGTCGTGTAAAGTCTATTTTTGTCTATGTAATTTGATGGTTTCAAATCTAGGGAAGTTTTAATTTACTGGAAATTATTGTCAAGAGAGCAGTTAGGGGATTCCAACCCAGATACGTGCTTATACTTTGTGTAAATAATTTTATCACCACTGTTCTCAAAACGGTGAATAAAAACATCGTGAGGAAACCGGCATGTCCTGGAACCAAAAAATCGAAGATATGTGACATCTACCAACCCACACTGGGCCCGCATGGTAGCGTATAGCGCACTCCCTTTCGAAGAGAGGAGGCCCGTGTCCCAGCAATGGGAACATTATAGGCTGAATATGCCTTTGATGTCAAAAGTGGTAAAGCAATTACGAGGTCGACTAGATATACCTACCTACTTACGATTTTGTATTTTTTTGTATAATGTAATTAAATGTAAGAGATTCAAAAGCTTTATTTGGTATTCGATATCTCAAGAGACGTGGAATACCGATCGTATTCTTTCTCATAACGAACGAAGTTTCGATTTCTCAAATTATGTAGATGATATTATAATGTAAAAAAAAACGTGTGGCACTCGGGGACTGCCGCGGTAAAGCTATTGCATAGCACTTGTAACCTCCTTACTTCCTATTTATCAACGCTACACTTGGGATGATGACGGATGTCACATTGACGGATGTGATTACATGATAGGCGGAGTGGGGGGTGTTAGGTTTTATTTTCGTTACGTAATTTCTTGATTCGGTCGCCGCGCTCAAAACCCGCGATAAAAGCTATACAATAGCTTAAAAATCTTTACTTTTTATTGAAGAAAAACCAGTACCAACTCGTTTCGTAATTACCACAACAGCACGCGGTACGCTGAACAAAAATACTAGTACGCAAAAACAGCTGACGTTGCGTACCTAGATACCGCTACGGTAGGCCATTCATTTTCAGCCCGAAAAGAGATTTTCAGCGTCGTATTATATCAATAAACGTTTTGTGGAAAAACGTTGTCTGTATATTTCCGTAAAAATGTGCTTGTGGCTTATGTATACAGAACAGGGTTTTGATACTGGACTTTAAGGTGGAAACTGAAACTATGAGAAATAGTGCGAGTGATAATCGAAGGAGTCTTGAGCTGCATTGAGTAGAAAACACTAAGGCTTGTTTCACACGTACCATAACCACAATACGTGGTTGCGCGCTAATTTGTATGAAAATTCACACGTAACCACAGCTTGACCACATTTTGTCGCTGCGATGTGGTGCCCTTAATCTGCATTGAAAAAACACCCGGTTGAGACTGTAAAAAAACCTCACAAAAAAAAAAAACAAAGATTTAAATCGTTAGATTCGCCTTACCGCGTCAAAGATGGTCGTGTTTTTGGTTTGGTTCGTTTTGACACCTCTAACATACACATTAAGGCAGTTACAGAAAGTCATTATTATTCTGTGAACTCATTCCTATCAGTAATAAAAATTGATTAGTGCACTAAGAGGCCACATTTCACTCGCCCATTCTTATTTTCATGAATAAATTAATGAAAACAGCGAAATATTTGGCAGCTACTTTCGACATTGCCAACTTTCAGAACGCACGCTTTTACCTAAGGATTGGAATGACACGTCACGTCTGAAAGTCGTAATATTTTATGTACCAAGTACGGTAACAATGTAAACAAATGCAATTAAATTGTAATTTATGTAATCAAACCCTTTGACGATCCAATGAAAAGTAATTAATTTATTTTGATTACAAATTGAGTAATTCAATTGTTTTAATTGTTCACGTAAAATAGGATTCATGCTTTCTCAGCTCAGAAATAAGTCGAGTGGACTATTAATGTACTCATGAAGTTTTCATAGAAGAGTACTTTATATATTGTATGTCCATTATTCAGCACTTTTATCATGAAGAAAAATCCACCTGTTTCCTAATATCTAATCAACTAACTAGCTTTTTCCCAATCATGATAGGGGGGTCGGTTTCCAGTCTAAGCGGATGCAGCTGAATACCAGTATTTTACACGGAGCAGCTATCTGACCTCCACAACTCAGTTACTGGGTAATACGATACCCCTTGATAAAAACTAGTTGTCAGCCTTTTGACCTCTGATTAAGTATTCATAACGACTGTCAAATATATATAAATGACAGCCGGGACAAACGACATCGCAGGCAACGTCTGGTCAGCAATAACAATATTAAAACCCCGAACATATCTGCCAGTTAGATTAACACGTCCCGATCCAGTCCGTTTTACTGAGCCGGCTATTTCACGCCCGATGGCTGCGTATATTTGCACGGCTCTCGATCTACTAACACGATTTTACCGGATAAACTTCCCCGATTCAGAAATTTTGGATAACAAACTGAATCGGAGAGTACCTGTCGTTCATCATCTGCCCAGCTTTTTCCTAACTATTTTTGGGGTCAGCTTCCAATTTAACCGAATGCAGCTGAATACCAGTATTTGACATGGAGCAACTGTCTACCAAAGTCTTAAAACCGAAAGACTTGAAGAGTACCTGTCGTTGTCATCGTAAAATATCTGCCTACTTATATTTCAGGTCATAAACAGATATTCTGTACGATTTTCGTCCATCTAAAAGTACCATCTCCTCGTATATTGGTTCCTATTCCAGCCGCTAAGCAGCATAGCTTTATTCTGGTTTTAAGGGTATATTTAATATATAAACATGTCTAGGTAGAGAGTCAAAACTCTGAACTCGTCGAAAAAAATTGCTTCAAACTGTTAGACGCTAAATGCACGCACACTAGAAAAGCACAATGACAGCTCTATGACGTGGCGCGAGTGTAAGACGTAGCTGTCACGCACACCAGCATAAAAAAGTTGACTTGTTTGTTTTAGTTCTTTTTCAGCGCGACTCTCTATCTAGATTTATATAAATAAACAATAACTTGTGAAATTAGAGACACATAAATGAATATACACTTTTTACGTCCTGTCTCTTGTCACTTTTTGATAAATTAATAAAATTATGAATCGTGAACCAGAAACTCGCCTTAACGTTGAAAATCTATAAAGTTCCTGAAAATGTTCTGAAAGGGATGCAATGACCCTGAAAACTGGAAAATGCTTGATGAAAATATGCTAAATGCACTCTTTTCTGGTAAATAATAAAATAACTACAAATGTTTACAAGCTCAATTCGAAGCGGTGTAAGATAGCACTAATGTGTAGCATTCAACGATTTATATTAGGTAGATAAGTCACACAAAAACAGAAAAAATAAGACAGAGAAATTAGTTATAGTTTTTGAAAATATTTTTTCTTTCTCTAACTCATAGTTTCATCTTTTTCTAGCAAACAAGACACACAACACAACATTGAGTCGCATCTACCTACTATAACATTGGTTGCATTACTAAAAATAACAAACCATAATCTTACTTGTGCACACATAGATACAGTTCCGGTGACAGAAAGCAGAAAGAAGAAGAAGAAAGAATATAAAATAAATATCAAGAATTAGAAGTAGGTTCTTTGGGCATTTCAAAAGTGCAGTAACTTAGTGTTATTTTCTAAACTTCACTTCATAATACATATGGTACGATTTACGTACCCAAAGATTTAAATCGTTGGATTCGCCCGACTGCTTCAAAAGATGGCCAAGTTTCTTGTTTCGTTGACAATGACATTTTGATAGTATTGTCTCGCTCACTCATAATAAGGGGTAAGGGGTTTTTTATGACTCATTAGAAATAGCTAAGTGGAACAAGTTACTAAATATATCCACTTCTATTGTATTTTAAGAATCGTATCTATCGTTCCATGCTCGCTCTTCTCAGTATGGACGCAACATATGTAAGTACGATGAGGGCAAATCTAACTATTTAATTCTTTCTACAAACTGGTTTTCGGAATTTGGTTTCGAATTGTGTGTTACTGCAGTGAGGTTTGAAGATGAACTTTACAGAATAACACTTGCATGGTTGGTAGAATAGGGTAGATATCGAGAGCAACCCTGATACGATCGACCGTAAAACGTTTTATCGAAGATCTCAGGTACCATTAAATTTGCGGTAGTAAGGGTAGGACCAGAGAGATTAGTGCGCGCTTGTTTAACTACGAGTATTACATCGTGAAAAGTAGTGCAAGACAAGAAAACTGGCTGCTTTGGTTATTTCAGGCGAAAACATTATTTGAATGAGGATTTTCATGACAAGTTGTTGGCGCCACTTTGACAAGAGGTCTTCCATTTCAACAATGAATATAAAAATACGAGTGTGTGATGACGTTCATCATTCATTTCATTCATTCGTTCATCATTCAGTCACTACTAAAGAAAATATAGGCGCTTTGGCACTTTTGGCAGGTGCCCGGACCTGACATCTCAGTGCTGCCACCTAGTGAACATCATTTCAGAAAACCCTCATTACTAAGCTAAAGAACTAAGGCAGAGTTACGGCATTTGCACCACAAAAAACGTATTGAAAACATAATTCTCTCTCTATTATCTTCAAACTATTGACGGAAACAGAACGATGTTTTAAATTCGTTTAGCTCTAAATGCCTTTGGTCATTTAAGGTGCAAGTCAGTGTTAGTCTCTGATCGATCAAGGATCTAGTTGTAGGTAACTTAATTTATTTTTGAAGTGAATAGTTCCTTAGGCGCGTTAAGCGATTTTTGGTAGCGGATAAACATAGGGATTTGCGTCACCGACATGCTCGCGCCGTAGTGCTGTACTATGGAAGCTAGATGGCGCTAACACCAGTTTTAAGTTTTCACTGTCGGCAGTCCACATGACTGCCTATTTTTCTGTTGTAAAGTTCAGAATAAAAAAATATATCATATCGCAATTGAGAGGTTCGGAACTCCGAAATTAAATATGTAAGTAAATGCAACAAAATTTAAGAGAATTACCTAACAAGAACATGCGCTGATTTGCTGGATTTGTTTTCTCCTCTACCTATCGTTATTTATCCTGACAAAGTTTATTCTGTTATATGTATGTACTCGTATCTATGCATTAGTATTTTTCGAGTTATCTATCCTTTATATTGCACCTGCCATATTTTGTCTCTGCATCACCCTAAAGTTGACTGGTAGAAAATGCCTCAGGCATTATGTCCGCCTTTGTACGGTATTTTTTACTTGTGCATAAAGTTTTAAATAATAAATAAAGAAAACATGAATAGAATTGAAGGGGAGACTCATTCTTCATTCATAAACATTTAATTCAAGACTTCTAGCCTCTCGAAAATAAGAAAGTTATAAAACACGGAGTACAGAAAACAGCGCCGTTTTGTGCCAATTATTTTACAACATGACATGCCAGAGGAAATCCAATTATTATAAAAAAAGAAGTAAAGACGGCATCCAAAGCAGAGGACATCACAGGGGACGCTCGCCCTAAATTGTGGCAATCAAATTATCCTAAATACCGACACGGTTGCATTCAAGCCGCCATCTTGTTTTGCGGGTAGAGATAACATAATGTCTTTTGCTTTAGTCCATACAAAAATACACTTTATAGTATTATAATTTACTTGAGTGTTTAAATATTGTGCTCCTTTAAGTATAAATTCTCTTTAATCAGAATTTGCCTATGAATGGTTTTTTTTGTAGGACGTTTCATGATGGTAAATCCTCGGGAAAGTGACTGATTTTGAGAGGTCGGCCATTAAATTTTCTGTTTTTCAAATTCAAGGAACATTACGTCAACCATTTTAATTTTGAACGTATCACGTCTCAAAATGAAACAGATTTTTCTCAAACATGCTTGGAATTCGAGCATTATTTTGACAACCTTCTTCGAGATAAATTGAAAATGCTGTACCAGTTAAATACATGCGAGCGCCCGGCCGGCAATGTTTGTATGAAAATCAATCTCTATCATGTTTAGAGGCCGAATAAATTAGGTACTATGAAAACTTATATCTGTTGTGTTATTTAAAAATGGAACGAACTTTTTACTTCGATACATGGCAACCAAGGAGGTAAGTTATCAAAAAAATTATTTAAATTTCGATTTGGCTTGAAAAAAGAGCTGTTTCAATTAAAAAAGAAACAAATAAACGTATTAAGGCGCGTATAAAATTATCGTTGTTCGTCATTGATTCTGGAATTTATAATTAATTTACTTAGTTTTAAACCACGCATTATTTGAGAAAAGTACTATACAAGACTTGGCCGCAACCAGACATTGATGAACACACGTATGTGTGCCACGGCTTCGCCTCGGCCCACATTTTTACGATCGTCCATCAATGCCCCAGGGGCCCAAATCTGCTATTTTTATAAATTCGTCATTCCAACACGATCCCATTGTCATTTTGCTAAAAATTCGTAATCTGCTAAATTCATAATGGTCGATCATTGGTCAGTCAATGGTCTCGTAATAGAATTGTGTTATAATGGCATTGTCGTACAATACGACCAATGATACCGCCTAAGTCAGTCATTAATTTGTCATTATATACGAGATTACCAATACAAGTGCCATTTCTTTCAATGGAGTGTCAGTGGCTGACCATTGGAAAGTCATAATGACGCCATTATATTAGTAGATTACCAAACTTGTGAAAATCAACAATTATGAAATCAATGATAGACCATTCTGACACTATTGTAATAGCAGACTTGAGGCCCTAGCTCTTACATCTGAATTAGGCTGTTTCCATACTAACCCAGTTACTGTATTCAACCCAGAAATATTTTGCTAAATTCACGTAACAATATTTATGGCAGACTTACTAGTACCATCAATATTACAACGAAATAGTAGATAATTTTATTTACAAGTCTACCGCTCAACCTTCTCAACCCTTAGGGAAACTAGGTTTTCCAAGCAGGTACAAATAATGTAATCAGCGCAGAGGATGCGGCATGACCTTAATTCTTTAAGGCTCGTTCACACGTGCCAAGTGTTTAGTTGAACACGATTTTTATGTAAATAATATCTTGAAAAAGTACAAGTAATATTGCTTTTCAATTGAAGACTGGCCTTGACCTTTACGTTCAGTTTTCGTTACTCGCACAATAATTGAGCTTTCTGAAATAGCCTTCATTATCTTTTTTGGTTTCATTAATCATGCTAAACCATTTAATTGACGTTCAAAAAGTGCAGATTCTTAGCCTAATTTGAATAACAGACTTTTGAGTTTTAATTTTCGAGTTCTATTTATTTCCTTTAACATGATATCATATAATCTAAATGCGCTACTAGAAATCCATACTAAAGAAAATTTGCTAATTAGTATTTTCAACTATAACAGCTACTCTACTGTTTACTCTACGCATGTAAACTAAGCTTTAGTCATATCGATACTGACTAAAATATATGGAGTGGCCTTTGTTCAAAAAATTTAATTTCTTATTTCGAAAATTTACGTTTTGTTTACTCTGTGAGAATTTAAATTGTTTAAGTATTTAAGTTAATCCACTACTGGATCGATAGGCAATCAATACTAATATTCTAGAATTCCTACAATAAAAAGCATATATTTACAAAAGTAAGGACAAAAATGACTTCAAATAATAATAAATAATATTGAAATATCTCGAAGTTCCAAAGTGTTATGTCAGGCATGTAGTTTCAAAGCGGTACAAAGCTCGCCGTCCAATAAGGACCAGGCCCGAGTCGACGGCGTGTTGTGTTCCACGCGCGCCTCAAAGAGATGTCAGCACAACTGACGGGGTTGCGGGAAAGTCCGAAAGGGATACCGTGGCCCCTGGCCACATAGCAACTGAAGAGACACGGGTGGGTTTTAGTCAGTAAGAGTCTGACATGCCCTGCTCCGCCCAGAGCGGGAAAAGTTATTTGATAATTTCCCACACAAAAAAAGGCATTAAGTTTCAACTGTAAAACTACGCCCTTCGAACTCAATTTGTAGCTTTTTCTAACGGTGGTAGTAGGTACTATTCTGAAATAGGCCTCTTACATAAAAACTAACTTAAATAATACTTAGATACCCAAAAAACTAAATGAGTAGGTACAGTGAGCCTCAAAATGATCGACAAGAATCGATAAGAATTAATTTAATTCTACAACCATGCCTTCTCTGTATGAGAAGAGGCCTTGGTCTTGCAGTGGTACAATAATAGGCAAGTATTTTTATTTTTGTTCCATAGTATTGTATTCCTGTGAAGTCACAAAACATATTACACATTGGGTACTTAATTGTAGCGACACATTCATAGAGTCTGGCACGCTAAATCTGCAATGAAATAAATGGGCAACCCCAAAAAGATGATTTATACTTTTAAATCTGTCAGTTTCGTGGTACAGACGCCAGCACATCAAGCTACTACAATCTGTCAAATTTATTTAATAGATTTTCAACTTTATCGCTGAAGTTTAAGGTTCAAAGTTGATTGGGAAAATTTGTCAGTTTCGGGTAGCTTGATATGCTGGCGTCTGTACTTGGAATGTCAGATTGCTTATGCTTTTTGTTGTTTTCACAAAATAAAGTACAAAAATGGTTAAACCTATTAAAAGTATAGTGCTTTAATTTGATGTAAAGGAACAGCACGAGGTCATCATTAGCCAAAAACGAAAATGCTTACAAGATATCGAAAAGTTGACGTATATCTAATGATTTTGATATTTTGCCTTTTGAGTTTTGCCTAATAGATTATGTGTAATAGACTATGTCGTACCTATGCTCTTCCTCCATACGATAGTAAAACTTTATCAAAGCCACACTGCATCGTGCTAAAGTGACTGTTCTTTACCAGGAATAAATCAGAATATAAACAAAATAACCTATGAAAAACAAAAAGACAAACAAAGTATCAAATTCTTTTTTCCTAGGGCAGATGTTGCCGTCTATAGATTTTCAAATTCCACCGTTTTTTTTCACTTATGCAGACTTAGCTTGGCCAGACTCTACAGTATTATGGACCACAAATTGTAGACCATCAAATAATGAATTCTTGTCGATGCATACATCTTATTGAGGCTGACTGTACGAACCTCGAATAAGAAAATTTCGCATTTTATTTTCTTTTTTTTATTTCTCATTAATATTGACAAAAATTGGCTCAACGGATTTGGATGAAATTTGGCACATAAATAGACTATGACCTGAATTAGGACATGTGATACTTTTTATCCCGATATTCCCACGAAATCGAGACTTATGCGGGTGAAACCGCGGAGCTTAGCTATTAAAAAATACAGTACAAATGTCAAAAGTAACCGACAATCAAAAGTAAAATAATTTTCTCCAGTGAGTGGAGCAAAATGTCTGTTTAAAATATTCAGAGGTGATGGTTTGAATAACAAATTTTCGCCTGCTTTCTTTATTTCCTCATTGCTCCCAAAAGCGCTGAATAAATGTTTTTAATGAGGAATAAAGGTGGATTACTTGTGTTGTCCCATTTCTGTGTTTTTGTGTGAGCTGTTCGTTATCTATCTATAAATATATATAAAAATGAATCCCTATATCCCTTGGTGACTCAAAAAACTCAAACTCAAAGCATTTATTTCAATTAAACCATTTACAGGCACTTTTGAATTGTCAAAGAATCGGTCAGTTAGTCAGAAAGTTGAAGCTAGTTGCCCATTCCAAAACGTAGATCTCTATGGAGAAGAACGGGCAAGAAACTCCAAGGCCACTCTTTTAAATATAGATATTACAAAATTCTGGGTACATTATTCTTGTTGCTTCTATATGTGAGAACAATGTACAAAAAATAATCAAAGCAGTTGAAAATATATGATTAAAAATAAGCCCTGGCAGATAAGAGATGACCAGTCTCAACTGACGGCGCCCGTTCACGAACATGACGCGTGGATCAGCACCATCCAGCTCAACCATTTTGTAGGGAACCGAATGATCCAACACACTCGCCACCATCAGCGAGACATTTAAGTGAGCTTGACATTCTCTCAACTGCCATGCTCTTTCAAGTCAACATACATCTTAATAACATAATAAACGGCTCCATGGTACTCACATTTACAAAAAATCTAAAAATGCTTCTAAATTATACAAAACTATAGTTTGCAATGTATTTAAGAAATTAATAGAATTTTACTACTGGTCACGGCATCACGCGTGAACGACTGGACCGATTTCGCAAATTATTTTTTTTTGTATTTGTTATTGTCAGAAGGTTCTTATGAAAGAAAAAATTAAGAAAGCTGCGCGGAAAATTTTAAAATTTTAGAAAAATTTCGACCATATTAATAACCTTAGTGCTTTTGACATAACTGTCAGTCGTTTGACAATTGGCGCGATTGACAGAATGCGCGCTGCAAACAGACAGGACAACGTCTGTCGGGTCAGTTAGTATCTTTACTAAAATATTTATAGATCGGACTAAAATGTTTTTGGTTTGCTGCAAATTTTTTCTTCTTCTAATTTATTCAACCAAAGTAAACAAGCTGAAGTGGCAATGGGCTGGTCATAATGTTTGTCGAAGGTCCGAGGACTGGTGGAGCAGACGAGTCGTAGAGTGGAGACTGTGTATCGGCAAGGGTCAAAAGTCATTTATTCAAACTAGGCTGAGAACAGGACTTTTCGAACGTCAAAATTACATAAGACAGTCCCCCAAAAACGCCCACCCTTCACCACTTCCTAGTGCCTTTAGCTGGGAAGAAGAAGTGACGCAACAAACTCCCCAGCAAAAAGGGTGTGGGACGCCCCCCAGATATATGGACCGATGACCTTAAAAAGGTAGCAGGGATAGACTTGATGCGGAAGGCCGAGGACAGGGTGTTGTGGTGCAACTTGGAAGAGCCTATGTCCAGCACTGGAATGCGATAGATTGAGTTGACTGAATTTATTCAACCAAAATCACAGATGTTACCCGGAAAGCTGCAAACCTTAAGGCGACGGTAACGTACTTTTAAAGATTTTATCTACTCTCATAGCGTAATATTCGAATTATGAACTTCAAAACGAGTTTATATTGACATACTTTATAAACAGAATACCGAAATTTAAAA
Organism: Agrochola litura; assembly: GCA_949152395.1. NCBI lineage: Eukaryota > Metazoa > Arthropoda > Insecta > Lepidoptera > Noctuidae > Agrochola > Agrochola litura. Next base: position 4,149,423 of record OX424507.1, on the reverse strand, counting down.
ATAGAATCATAATTATAACCCTTTTTCTCTAACAAAATAATACTATAAAACAATTTTTTTTTTCTATTATGATGCAGCGCTAATCCAAGAAGTTAATATCACCAAAGAGTTTCCATCAACTTTTGGCGGGGGACAGCAGCACCCGCGGTAGCGCATGTGTGGTGATGTGCTGGTGCAGGCGACATTCATTTGTTTTGTAGTACTTACTGAATTTCGTGGGATTTTTTAATTTATTCTTGATCTTTAACTTTGAATTTTTATTTAGTATTTGGTTCAATCCCACTGTTTGAGAGTAGATAAAGTAGTGTATGAAACTGCACATAAATAGGTATTATGCAACAATTTCATAAACTACTATTATAGTGAAGATCACGTTTAAATGAGTAGTGTTAATGATTTGGAAAAAAAATATGTTAAATAAGAGCATTTTCTTAATAACTTAATAAATGAATATCTTAGATCATGTTTACATTACATAGTGAAATTAATTTGTAAAGTTACATATGTCTAACGCGGACAAAAAACTGAAATATGTATATCTAGCGGACGTCACGCGGTTTCATCCGTGTAGTTCCCGTTCCCGTAGGAGTACGGGGATAAAACATAGCCTATGTTACTCGCTGATAATGTAGCTATCCATTGCTGAAAGAATTTTTCAAATCGGTCCAGTCGCTTTTAAGTTTATTCGTTACATACAAAATACAAATCTTTCCTCTTTATAATATTATTATTAATTATTATGTTATAATTATATATAATATGTATATAGTATAGATAAAATAATAATGCTTCTAATTTGGGACAGCGCTCCTTGATGGGCAAGTCCTATTACTGGCTGGACGTACGACGCGTTGCGTGAGCTCAGTACAGAACACGCAAGATAATCACTCAAAGTCACTGGCATATATTGCGTCTTTAATGGGGCTGGGCCGGACATGTCTGCCGCATGTCACATAAGCTGTGGGCTAAAAGAACCACTGATTGGCTCCCATCAAATGCTGGATTTCGCCAGCATTTAATGGGACCCAATCAGTTGTTCTTTCGTGGAAGACTAAGACGGAGAAGAAGGAATGAACTGGACTCCTTCCGAAAGGACTGGGCCCGCAATGGCAGAGGACAGACGTCTGTGCCAGGGGTCATGCCCAAAACTTCGCGCCCTCACGCACCTAGCCGCCGCAGGAGGAGACGCCCTGGGCGTCGGGAATCTAGAGCCGATTTCCGGCCACCGTAGGCGCGGGCTTGCGGACGGTGAGCAATGGGTAGCTTGCCGTCCGATAAAGACCAGGCCCGGGTCGACGGCACGTTGTGTTCCACGCGCGCCTCAAAGAAATGTCAGCAGAATTGACGGGGTCCGCTAGGGCCAATGCCTGCCGGGGGTGCGAAGAAAACCGATAGGGAAGTCGTGGCCCCCAGCAACAGGGCAACTGAAGGAACACGGGTGGGTTTTAGTCAGTAAGAGTCTGACACTCCCTCCCGCTCCGCCCAGAACGGGAGAAGGTATTTGATAAATAGCCACCCAAAAAAAAAAAAAAAGAGGGCTTATGCCCAGCAATGGATCATTACACTCATTACAGACTATCGCTTCAATATTCGAACTTTAAAGTCGATTTTGATTTGTTAGCCGATGTGATATCAGTGAGGTTTGGAGTAAAACAGAATAACACATTAAACGAGCACATGCACGTTTTTTTTTACGTAATGGCATTTTTTTGTCATTGCAATGTAACTCATAAATCATGGTTATAAAGCACAAATTAAAATTATTGTTGAGAGTTCTATAAAACTCTCTAATTTAAAAGATATACATACACATCATAAGTGCTTTGCCAACATAATTTTGACAAGCATCAAGGGGTCTGTCACTCGACTTTCTTACGAATTATTAAAACCTTAGGAAAGCGCTGTCAAACTCAAACTCAAACTCAAAGCATTTATTTCAATTTAACCATTTACAGGCACTTTTGAATTGTCAAGGAATCGGTCAGTCAGAAATAGGTATGAAGCTAGTTGCCCATTCCAAAGCGTAGTAGGTACCTATGGAGAAGAACGGGCAAGATACTCCACGGACACTCTTTTAAATAAAAAATTGTTACAAAATATTGGTTACATCATTCATGTTGAAATTATACATGTGAGAACAATGTAGAAAGACGTGCACGTTAGAAGCGTCCGTAATAAAAAGATAAAACAAAGAACAATTCAAAAAAATAAAATAAAATAAAAATAAGCCCTGGCAGCTAAGAGATGACCAGTCCCAACTGACGGCGCACGTTCACGAACATGACGCATGGATTAGCTCCATTCAGCTCACTAAAACACTCTTGGTTACACAGTACGAGTAACTAAAGACGAGTACTCCTCTTACAACGTTACTGTAGAAGTGTAAATTCGCCTAAAGTAAAAACATCAACGCCTTAATTTATGAACGTTGCTTAAAATAAAATTAAGCTACGATTAACTGTCAAAAAAAATAATGGTTTAGCAGACGATTAAATTTCAAGTGGGTCGCTTGTGACCCCAAGGGCGTTTTAGAGGTTAATTGTCACTTAAGTTTAAGCAACATTTATAAATAAAGGAGTAAGTCGAGCGTTACAGCAACTACGTAGAAACTTGTTCGTAATAAAAAAATTAGGTCACCGAAACAAAATCTACGATAAAAAAGATCCTCCTAAGATACACACAGAAAGTGCCTTGTTTTATAAGTTTACTAAGTGCACCTTAGGCTACATCGTGATAGTTTTACTTAACAAGTGTTTTAAGTTGTACTTTGTAGTAGAATTCGTTCCACAAAGTGTTGGTAATCAAGCACGTATTTCTTGAACTATGTAGAATCTAGATATGTAGAGCAGTGGTGGCCCAGTGGTAACGGCCGCGACTTACGAGTTGTAGGTCGTAGGTTCGAATCCAGGCAGGCGCTTTACTTTGTGTAAATTATTTCATCACCACTGCTCTCAAAACGGTGAAGGAAAACATCGTGAGGAAACCGGCATGTCCAAGAACCGAAAATTTGAAGACATGTGACATCTATCAACCCGGACTGGGCCCGCGTGGTGGATTACGGCCCACTCCCTCTCACAGAGAGGAGGCCTGTGTCCCAGCAGTGGGAACATTTATAAGCTGATGATGATGTAGAATATAAAGTTAAGCTGTACTTAATATGTATAATAATCTTACAATATGTGTGAAAGTTTGCATATTTGGATGTTTGTTAGGTACTCGATCACGCATAAACGGCTGAACAGATTTTGATGAAATTTGGCACACAGATAGCTTATAGCCTGGATTAATACATGAAATACTTTTTATCCCAATATTCTTAAAGGATCTAGACTTATGCGGGTGAAACCGCGGGGCGCTGTTGGTATTAAGAGGTACAAGTTTTGAAGTTGCTTTGTTGTAATTCAAACAATTTTAGTGACAGGTGCAATAAGGCTAAAATCGCAAAATAAAACCCCTTTTTCCCTACATTTTGACGAGTTAAGCTAACATAAATGTAGGGAACAGCTGATTTATTTTTCGCGATTTCAGGTCTGGTTCGATTGTAAAAGTTGTTCATAATGATGAGTAGGTACAAAGAGGTTGTTAGTGTTTTACAAATAATCCTGTATACTAGTTCTTTTTTACCAATTTAATCAAAAAAGTAATGCATGTTATGATTACATATTACGATAGTTCAAAGTTTTAATCAAGATAGTAAAATGTGGTTTGTAGATGTATAAGGTAGAACCATAGTATAAAGGCTGGTTTCTCACGAGAAACGGGTCGAGATTTTGTTAAGTGTGCGTGCGGCGACACATAGATACTATGGCCCCACACATACAAGCCGCGCGCGGAACATTTCTATGAAGATAGCTTACTACCTCTCTTTATACTATGGTAGAACTTTACCCAAATAAATCATTAGCCTAATTGCGTAACACACAATGACAATGCTTTTCATTTTGTCAATTCAACAATATTTATTACGTTGTTTACGTTGTAAAGCAGGTGAATTTTGCAAACATGAAGCAAACGATTTTGATTTTTTACGAAGCGAATACTTCTTTAGGCGCGTTGGGTATTTTTGAGATGGAAAAAACAATTGAACTCGCTACACCGTTACCGACACCTCATTTTTGTAAACGCGATTGTGCTGTTTATTTATATTAAGTTACGGATCAATGTTGTATTCAAATATTTTACTTTAAAGGTTTTGGATGTATTTTTTTTGTGAACTTTGTGCTCTTTATTTAGATAAGGTTACGGACCAATGTTCTATACAAGTGTATTTTTCTTTCACCAAGGCGATCTTGTTCAAGTTTATACTTCTGTTGGCACTCCCGGAGTGCCACCGTTTTTTTTTTTATTCAAAATCCTTCGGAATGTGATTGTAAGTTTGTTACGTAATAGGAGTGCTGCTCTTGTTTTCTGTTTCCCAAAATTAACGATATGAAACTTTCATGAAATGACTTCACAGAGTCGATTTTAAATTCACTTTGAGGTCATGATTCCATAACATGAAAACCATAAAACCATTAAATATTAGTTACAATTTCCAACGTTTTCCGCAGTTCCCTATAAAATTATACCTCTTGCCACAAAAATGTTTTATGAACTCCCCGAAAAAGTTGCCAATAAAAATCCTCGTCACATTTTAGGGTTCCGTTATAAAGTATTCAAGAGACGCGTACGGATAACGGCTACGTGGGTTCCTTACAAGATCAACATAATGTCTTGGGTCCTCTGATTTCTGGGTTATTGAGATTCGACCTCTATTTTGATGGTCGGGTCCAGAAGTTTTACTTTTTATGGAGATCCGTGCCTGGTTGAGTTCCGGGTATAGTTTATATTTATAGGTTTTGTTTCAACGGTGGAATTAAACTTTGGGTTGTATTTTTTCGTAGTGAAATTGAGGTAATTTTATAGAGCACAGTATCCCCGCGCCGCGATCTGCAGCATCTAGAAACTGCAGTAGGTACTGTGGTGGCATTTACAACGCCACATACAAACTACGCATCACACTGACGTCACGCGAAATCCTGCATCGCGTAAGCAGAGTTTACCGCCCGATCAGCATATGTATAACTACCCGACTTCAATCGTCGGACAGTTGCCCACCAGACACGACACCCGTCTGGTCGGAGGATCCTTCCTTTTATATAGAGGATGAGTGAACTTTACACCCTGTTCCTCATACCTCTATAGTACTAATGAAATTCGTGGAGCCAAACGTGCGTTGAGCGCACAACTGTGTCGGACCGCCTTCAATGCCGTCAGTTTCTATACGTCTTTTAAATTAAATTAAATTGTTTATTCTGTAAATAGGATATCGGAATCACTTTTACACGTCATATAAAAAAAATATTAAAAATAATCTAGATGAGATCGGCGTTTCCTATCTGACTACTCTGAGAAGAAAGGCCGAAACAAACTCAGAGGTCGTAGTCTCTTTTAAAGTCCAGGCATAATCATAGGCAGGCCCTATGAGGACCATGTAGATTAGTGTCTGAAAAGGTCTTTTGAGGAAAGAACCACACAGATTTGAGTGAACCTGTCCAGTAGTATCGCAGTGCGAGTAAATGGTGACAAACTTGATTTGTATGGAAAGTGCTGGCAATGTCGGCTCTAGAAATGGCCGCCGAGGCGTCTAGTTGGATCGATCAGTTCAAAAGTCAGTACATTTTTTGTTTGCTTTGCCACTTTTGACAACGATTCCCAGACAATTGAAACCTCACTAACCCTTTAACTGTCACTAATGAGACACAGTTAAACTTGCAGATGACACATTGCCACACGGGGCAACAGCTAAGTACCTTGGCGTACACCTCGACAGGAAACAAAAGTGGAGATACCACATAGAGAAAAAACGTGACGAGCTTAACATCCTACTCCGAAAACTGAACTGGCTTTTAGGAAGAACTTCACATGTTTCACTAGAAAACAAGGTACTCATCTACAAAGCAGTATTCAAGCCTGTCTGGACATACGGAATCGCGCTGTGGGGCTCTGCGAGGAATTCAAATGTGGAAATTCTTCAGCGATTTCAAAATAAAGCTCTCAGAATAACCAAATGCTCCATGATTTATGAAGATCTCAGAATTACATGAGCATCTATAAATCAGAACTGTAAAAGAAGAAATAGAACACGAGATACATTCTTACAAACATCGAATAGCGTCATATGCCATGCCTTAGCCATAGCCCTGAGTAACCAATAACCATGAAAAGGCTCAAACGCCACCACATATGGGACTTAACTTAATAAAGCAATTTGGAGAGGCATATTCTCCGCTAGAATAATGGACCTCTGTAGTCAATATCCGCATAAAAAATCTGCTAAAGGTTTACAACCGATTGCAAAACAAAAAGAGAAAAAAAAAACTAATGAGACACAATAGAATTTGATTGCTATCGAACTGAATCAGCTTGCGTAAATAAGGTTGAAACTAATAAACATAAAGACCTTGTCGTTTTATGAAGTGCAAGTGACACTCAACCTAAGGTTATAAAGCAATTACGAGTTCGACTATCCATGCTATTTAATATTTATTATATAAATGTCACAAGCAATTTCTTTGATTCCGCTGTTTACAAACGGCGTCGTCCCCCAAATGTAAATTGCCTTGTCACTATATAATATCCCACAGCATTTATTGAACAATTCAAACGCCATTTACAAAATGTCTCGGCTAATTAAAGTTATTAGTTCTATCTGGCACAGTTGGTCACAGTTCTAACCTAACCCATTTGGTCAGGGTTCCCCTCCTTTAGATACTGCGACCATTTCGGCTCGCACGTGGTTGGTTATGTCGAAATTATAACAATTGAACGAGTTGCAAATTTGCCTTCGGCATATTTCATAACTGCAGGCATTTGTAAACGGACGGTGCCGTATTTATAGTGGCGAATCAAGCAATCTGCCTGCGACATACATAATAATTATTGTATTTTTATAAAATGTGAATTAAGACCTCCACTATGTGCTAAACGCTAACACATCAGTAATAAAGTTGAATATCGCGTGCGCTCTTTGGTTGTGTTCGAGCACGGAACTAAATGTCGTAAGTTTCAATTCTTATTTCGTTTATAACTAAAGTAATAATTATTGATCTAGAGAAAAAATTTCTTATATTTGGATAATAAACTACATTTTCTTACTGTCAATAATTATTTTAGACATAAAAGCCGAGTATTCTAGTTTTTGTTTCAAATAATCTTTAAAAAGACATTATTTTAGAAAAAAAAATGAATGGAGCGAAAATGTTCCAATTACGTAGCTGTCTTATATTTGAAAAGAAAACGATCCAATAAATCATATAGGTACTAAAGTTCCATTTTGATTGTATGCGTGACTTTTTCAGAATATTAATGCAAATTAAATACAATTTAGGGAGCCTCCTCTTAACTCTGTACTCTGTATTTACTTGTAGTATATGTAATATGTTGTGTGCCTTCTAAATAAATATATTTTCTTTCTTTCCTTTCCATTTATCTGTCTGTTACCTTTTTACGCCTTAACGGGTGAACAGATTTTGATAAAATTTGGGACAAAGGTAGACCATAACTTAGGTTACTGTAGGATTTCAGACCCCCACGTGGGCAATGCCGCGGGCAAAAGCTATTCAGAAATAAAGTAATAAAAAGTACCCTTTCTTGTTTATACCATTTTATGGAACACTGAAGGATTGAAGCGAGATTCCGATCGGATCGAAATGAATGAGATAGAAAAAGCCATTTCCTTGCCATTTGATCGATTGATACGATTTCTCGGTGCATTGGATCGTGGTACGATTATCTTTTTCAAGCTAAGTTTTTCCTTGTTGGTTGATCATGAATCATGAAAAAAAATAAAAAAAAGATAACTTAATACTTGAGTCAAATCAAATCAAATAAAATTATTTTATTCCACATAAACCTACAAGGGCACTTATGAAACGTCAGAAGCTAGGTGCACGGTTTCAATTGGTCACTTCCTATGAAGAAGAGCCAGCAAGAAACTCCGCGGTTACTCTTTTCAACATGAATTGTTTCTACAATGTTTTCAAATTACAGTGTTAATAGGTATGGGAGGACAGTGTAGACCTATCAACAAGTACCAGGTACTTAGTAAAATAAACAATGGTACACAAGTTTACAGCCTACAACGTTCTCACATTCACAAAATCTAAAAGAAAAGAATCTATATAAAAGATTAACAAAATAATAAAAAATAAGAACCTATTTAAACCAAATGACTTGATTGCCACTACAGCTGTAACAAATCTAATTTGATTTAAAAAAATATATAGAAAATTGTAGGTATATAATATCAAATTCTGAAAAGATTATGTCAATGAAGTATGTAAAAAACGTAAAATAAAATAATCATCGTAATTTGGGAGCAGTTAATAGACATTTACATTGTTATGCCGTTAATGAGGTACCAGGGAAGCCACATGTGCAGAAGGAATTATTGCCAAACTTCCTTGTCTTCAACGTAGTACTTCAAGTATCAAGTTATCTTTTTTGTTTGGGAAATTATCATAACTTTTCCTGCTCTGGGCGGAGCGGGAGGGCATGTCAGACTCTTACTGGCTAAAATCCACCCGTGTTCCTTCAGTTGCCTGTATTGCCAGGGGCCACGGTAACCCTTTCGGACAAGTATCAAGTTATCTAAAGCGTATTTTTCTTTTCATATCTTACCTACGAGTATTTGGTAAACAATTATGGCGTAGGTACAAAGATTTTGATTATTTTGAAATTGGAGGATGAAATGGTTAATTTGATAATTTTACAAACAGAAAAAAGAAAACCATGTTTTTTTTTTTAAAGTAATTTCATACCATTCCAAAGAACAAGACGTTTATAACGAGAGTCCTACAAGGATTTATTGGCGCACGAATGACATTGACATGGGGGCGGGCGTTGTTGGTAAACATTTGTGAAAATGTCACAGAAATTGTATTGACAAAACAAGATCCCCAAGTTCTAGTTTTGTTATTGTAGGTACCTACTTTGTTAAAATTCTGTTATTAACAGGCTTTGTATGTTATACACACAGTTATGGAAGAGGGAGGTCTTCTGGCACAGGTAAGAAGGCCTCTACAATTTATTTGTTAAAACCTGTTGAATTTTGAAATGATGTAAATCTAAAATCTAAAAAAAGAAGATGGCGGCGTTAGTTCCCATTTTGGCCACGCGTCAAAAGAAGCAGTTTACCTGACTTAAAATTGTGTGAATAATTAGAAAACTAAGGTTTTTCGTAACGTCTATAATTATCAAATATAATAATAACATGTGAGAAAAAACACGCAATCTCGGTAAATTTTTGGCTCTGGTCAAACACAGGCGAATCCCGCGAAGAATGCGGGACGAAATTCGTTCACACCGATTGTGTCAACTAATTTGTATAGAGGTGTTGACTGCTTTGTTGGTCTAGTCATCGCAAGCGCTACTGCTGAGTATGAGGTCCTGGGTTCGATTCCCGGGTCAGGCAAAGTGTTATTGAGTTTTTCTATGTGGAATTTCTCAGTAGCAGTCTGGATTTGTGCCCGGTTGATGGCAATAGGCTCGCCCCCTATTACATGGGACTTAAACATAACTGGCGAAATGTGGGTGTACCTACTATATAGGTTCACCTCTGCCCAAACCTTCGAGGAAACAAGGCGTGAGTGTTCAAACTGGCGCGAATAGTCGCGTGACTTGAATCATAAAAGCAAACCAAGTCAAGTCAAATCATATCATTTATTGCAAATAGGCCCATGTATGGCACTTTTGATCGGCAAAATTTACATAATAATAGAATTGGTTCTAGTCGCCCCTTCCAAAAGGTAGTTTTCGTATGGAGAAGAATGGACAAGAAACTCCACCGTTACTCTTTTAAAATGTTTTACAATAGTTTGTATCGCAAGTATAGCAGTTTGTGCGGTCGCGTCCCGAATCCTACGCGGGATTTGCCTCAGTTTGACCAGAGCTTTATTTCGAGTTTCGAAAGCAACTGACAAACAACGCACCTCCAAACCACTGAAGATACATAGAAACATAATATTTCGAAAATTGTTCCCAACACAGTCAAGATTTTTCAAATTTCGACCTTGAACGAGTCACCAGAAAATTGAAGTTTGTGTGCGGAAAGTAAGCCTTGCATACAGCGTCGTCTACACACAATCTCTGTAACTTTTCCATCTGAGATAATCCCTTATTTGTCACCAACATGAAAGGGAAAGGTGTCGCAGGATCAATAAATCGTCCGTCAACTGTGGGCAATTCCACCAAAGGTTTTATTTGACTTCTCTTATTTGCCAACTTCTATTGGTCAGTCGAGCGAAAATGTCAAATGTATTGTAGGCACTGCTTATTTCTGTTTGGGGGACGTACGAAACAATAGAAAAAAAAAAATTGTTGCTGTTATTTTTTTCAATCTCAGATTTAGGTTTAAAGAATTTAATTCTCATAAGAACTTAGTTATCAGTTCACTTAAAATGAGGTACACTGGTGCCGATTCTCTTGTACACCGAACTAAACTAACTAAACTATCACTAAAATTCCTTACTTTTGACTATGAGAATCTTATAGCTATTCTGCAAAATAAATTCTCTAAATTTAAAAATAATTTTGACACATCTAAATCGAATTTGACAATCGCGACTCCACACGTGATACCTAACCACGTGATCTTTTTAGAGCCGGGGGCGCGCAGGGGGGGCAGCCTCGTCGTGTTTTATATGGAATTTTTCACTTTTTGTATGGAAAATAAGAAAAATTATTACCTACATGTAGAGTGTCAGGGGTTTAAGGGTTTTATAAAGGGGGTCGAAATTTTCATTATTTTTGCGATTGGACACACCGTTTTCGAGATATAAGCAAAAGAAAAAAAAAGATTCAGTACTGTTTTTGCATTTGAAGTCGAGGTGTTGGTGTGAATTTATAGTTCATGACAACCAATTTTATTCCACACGTTTTTAGTCGCGATTAAAAATAGTCAGATTTAGTTAGAAAATCTAAATTTTAGGTAAAAAACGTCAAATTCAGAATAGCAAAATTGCTATTTTCACTAAACTAATATCTTGTTGCCATCTTAGTGCTGTCAAACTAAAATATAGTTAAGTTGTGTCACTTTAGTCTATTTCAGAATGGGAAATCGTCGTTTGACAGGAATAAACTAAATTTTGGTGATTTTTAGTTTAGTTTAGAGGCATTTGTGACAAGAGAATCGGCACCAATAGTAGTTTATGAAACTATTGCATAATGAGGGGTATTAAAACATGAGTCTGTGTTTAAAAAAAAACTACCGACTTCCAAAAAAAACACTACAAAGTGAAAAATAACTTTAATTTCGGAAGTCGGTGTCTTAAGGTTTTGTGTTTTCGTTTTTTGCCACCGACTTCCGAAATTAAAGTTATTTTTCACTTTGTAGTGTTTTTTTTGGAAGTCGGTAGTTTTTTTTTTGTAAAAAGTTTTTATTTTTCACTTTTTAGTTGTGGTACCTACCCCACACACATTCGAATACCACCAGCACATCACCACACATGCGCTACAGCGGGTGCTGCTGTCCCCCGCCAAAAGTTGATGGAAACTCTTTGGTGATATTAACTTCTTGGATTAGCGCTGTATCGTAATAGAAAAAAAAAATGTTTTTTTGTATTATTTTGTTAAAGAAAAAGTGTTATAATATGATTCTATTTTTAAATTTCGGTATTGTGTTCATAAAGTATGTCAATATAAACTCGTTTTGAATTTTATAATTCGAATATTACGCTATGAGAGTAGATAAAGTATTTTATTTATTTATTTCTAAAGCTCCTGTACTTATTACACTTTGGTTTTAGCCTCACAATGAAAATCTCTCAGGGTTTATCCGTGAGCTGGCGAGCCGTTCATTAAAATTTTACAAAAAAAATGAATAACATACTATAATGATACATAAATAATACTTTTCAAATGATGATAATAATTTTTAGGTACATGCATACATTAGGAGAAATTTTGTGTAAGGAAACGTTTTTATTTGTACTTATACTTTTCAAATTCGCTATGTTTATCATTTGTAAGTCTTCTGGAAATAAGATACTAAATCTTCTGCAACCCTCATCCCGTACACATTATTAAACTTTGGTAGGATGTATTTATTTTTAAATGGTATTGTTCTCAGAAAGTCAGGTCTTGTTTTTTCGGTTATCAGCTCAATACTTACATCTAAGTAATTATAATTATCATATTTGCCTCTGGGTGGGGTGTTGGTGACTTCACAAGGTAAGTACTTACATATTTCTTAAATTTTGTTTTAAATATGTTTATACTATCACACTTCTTTAAATCTTTCGGTAAATTATTGAACAGGTTTGCTATCAACTAGTATTGTTTTTTTTGCTGAAATGAATCTGTCCCCGTGCAGTCATTATCATTAGTTGAAACTTGATACTACTGACTGCATCAAATTGCTAGAAAAGTGATCATGTTTTGTTTTTTTTTATTTGCAGTCGCGTTTTTTTTATATTTATAAAATTTTGGCGTTATATATTTTCGGAATCGTCTCCTCAGGTTCTTTGTTTTCATACAATACAAGGTCATAGGACAATTTCTTTTTCAATACATTTCTTATACATAGATGTTTAAGATACGCCATTTCGATTTTATAAAAACAAAACCTAGCCTATAACCATCGCACGACCTAGATGAGTCGATGGACACCTCATGTATTAAAATCCATCCAGCCGTTTGGATGCTTATACAATCTATAATAGGTACTTAATATATAAAGCTGAAGAGTTTGTTTGTTTTCTTGAACGCGCTAATCTCAGGAACTACTGGTCCGATTTCAAAAATTCTTTCAATGTTAGATAGCTCATTTATTGAGGAAGGCTATAGGTTATATATAATCACGCTAAGACCAAAAGGAGCGAAGCTCCAATGAAGAATGTTTCAAAATCGGGTTTTTTTTTTTCCTTTTGAGAGCTTCCGCTGCGTGCGCTGCATAAACGGTTAAAATTTCGCAAAAATCATGTATAACAGAAAAATTCGCGACAGTATATGTCTATATTTTAAGGTTGGCTCACTATAACCTTTTTATGCTAACCAAATTTGTTTTAAAATATTGCATTATTTGCGAAGGTGTTTTTATAAACATGATATTAATCCTTATCCAAATATTTACGCCCAAAGTAACTATTCCACGCGGACGAAGTCGCGGGCAGAAGCTAGTTATTAATAACTCGCACAACAGTATAAAGAATACCACACATATATAGATACATGCACGTGCATGCTGTCAGTGGTAATGGAAGGAGCACACGTTAAATAACCTTTTGTATTGTAGTTCTTAAAGTGAAAACTTCTTTAGGCGCATTGGGCATTTTTGAGATGGGAAAAAACAATTGAACCCGCGACACCGTTACATTCAACATTACAACTCATTATTTGCTGTATTTCCTGCAAAATAAAATTGTTCAAGTTTTCACTTCTGTCGGCACTCCCGGAGTGCCACTGTTTTTGTCTTTTTTTATTGTTTTGATTTTTGTTTTTTTTTTTTGCTGTACCTACCCAGAGACAGAATTATGTTTTAAAATATATGTTTAGCGCTAAACGCCTAGTTAGTGATGTGTCATGCAAACTGGCTTTAATGGTGCACTTTAAATCAGAAGCCTGCACTAAATTATATCAACGTATTTCATACAAAACATAACAAACCGTTTACCATTCAGCAACTAACGCTCTTTCACATGATTAAGCCTTTTGACAAACCACACTCGAATTCAAAGGACCAATTTAATAGCTGAAGCCTAAATTAATCAGTGGTTCCATTAAATACCTAGGCATTGTCCATAACGATCGAATTAACACTCTGTAAGCGACATCCATATAATGGATGTACGCAAAATATAGAATCCGACGGAATTTCGTTTTCGGTTTTCGGAAATTTTCGTTTTCGACCGAAAATGAGAAAATGCTGAAATAAATGCTTTTTTCGCATAAATACTTGTAATTCAAGTTTAAACGGTTAAAATAATAATTTAAAGATTGACACTGTATCGTTTACTTTTGCCTGAAAAACGTATCAAAAACCAAACAAGATTTTTTTCGTTTTCGTTTTTAGGCCCTCAAAGCAAATCAGGGTGAATTTTCAGCCGAAAAATATTCTTTTTCGACCGGACTCTAGTAAAATATAACTGATCGAATAGTATCCCGATGATTTACTGTGAAAGATTTCATGGAGTTGGGGTACAATTATTGTACTCCATTTCACGGAATGTATTGAAATGTGTGGTAATGTTTTACGAAATTATTTGAGGACTATTGGGTGTTCATTTAAAAAATAATTCTCTCTCAATGTGGTGTTAAAAAATAATTGTTTAGAGCCTTAAGACAACAACCCTTTAAAAAGTCCATTTAGTTCCATATGCGTCAGTTATGTAGATAAGTTTCAACCTACAACTAAAATATGTTTTAGGCTGCCTGTCCATTTGAGCGGAGCGAGGCAGCGGAGCGGAGAAATGTGTCAATATTAACCAATAGAATCTCCGCTGCTATTGGTTAATATTGGCACATTTCTCCGCTCCGCTGCCTCGCTCCGCTCCAGTGGACATGCAGCCAGCCTTAAAGAACATGTTCATTCATACCAATATGAAGTCATTTAAGTACCTTAAATAGCGTAAAAAGAACACAACCACCAGTAAGCTACACAAGTACACACACCTTACATAATAAACAAATCTAAAAATACATCAACTGCTAAGATAGGCACACACATATCATATCTACTTACACAATGATAGACAAGCATAGCACCAAGATACGTGAGACGCAGAAAAAAAAAAAAACAAGTGAATGATAAACCTTTTTCGTTTCCTTCGCAAGAACGATAATTTACTTACCTTTATAAATATTAAACACCTCCCAATCTAACACCCCACAACAACAAAAAAATACAATAGACGTTGATATATTTCGACCAGCGCTCGGTGTCAATCGTCATCCTGAGGATGCCTCGTTGAGAGGTAAAACACGTGCCGATTTCTTACAGGGTCTTTTATGGCTCTTTAGGAATAGTTAAGCGGAACAGGTTACTAAAATATATCAACGTCTATTGTATTTTATAATGGATTTCCGCAAGGTCACGCCTGAATCAATATAACCACCCCACAACAATATTAAAACTACCTCCAGAAACGGTACCTACTTAAATGTAAGCAACTATAGTGTGTTTCAAAGTATTTGATGAAAGTGTAAACAAACCCAGTTTAGGTTAAATTCTTACGCAATTACTCATTATAGGGAATCAGTAACAAAACAGAAGAAGGTTTTTTTTTATATTTCACTACTTTTTCCAACAACAATTATTGTTTGAATTGTAATTGAAAAATCATCGACAAAAATTGAGGTTATAAAATACCTCAATTATTGGCAAATGAAAAATATCTTTAGACTGATATAAAATTAGAATTTCAGGTTTAAATTGTCAAATAATCAAATCATGGCAAATTGAGAGCTTCGGCTTCCACAGGTACGTTTTCTGATCTATTTGTTTACATTTTCATCAGATTGTTTTGGAACAGACCTTATAACTCTGCCTCCTTATAAGTCACCTTATAAGTCTGCCTCCTTATAAGTCGCCTTATAAGTCTGCGTACCCTGAACAGCTACCAACTCGCTGACTGAACTAACTAGTATTGTTACCATTGCATGAGCTGTTCTTATACATGGTGTATCAGAAAGGTGTGGTACAGTACAGACCATCAAACTGAACCACTTTCTCTATGTGACCAACGGGTTCCCTACTTGAAATCGAATGACGTGAGATCGAATAACACTTGCTCGAAAACGTTCACTCTATAGTACACACTGCGTCAGTATGTTCTAACCCCTCAAGTTTTAAAAAGTTACACTGCTATAACATTGAATTCATTACGAATAATCTAAAGAATACTTCAAAAAGAATTAATTGTTTCAACTTGGATTCGAATCATCACATCAGCGAACGTCGTCATACTCATACCGGCAGTTTGACGAACTAGCCAGCGAGCCCATATAATTTGCGATGAAATTATTATCTACTATCGTCCGAGTCACTTTATCTTTAGGTCTCTGTCTAATCGATAGATGTTACAATTTGAGGGTATCCATTAACGTTTTCTTTATAAAATTAATCCATACCCTCAAGTTATAACTACAACGTTTGATGTATATATGTTCACTTAAAAGTATTGTTTATTTCTAGCGCTTCCTAATTGATCGTTTGCATTAATAGGATGTCACTTGTCTAGAGGCCCGTGTGTGTCAGTTGGCAAAATTATGTTTATTATGATAACTGTAAATGATCAAATTAAATTGTAAAATATAAATCTTTGTAGTAAAATAAGATCAAAGTTTTGTTAAATAATAGCAATAATTATTAAATGATAATTAAAGTATTTTATTTTTATTAAGAAATATTACTAAAACAACTTTCAACTTTTCTATAAATCGATTAGATGGTCGCTCGAGAAATGATGTTTCAAGATAATGGGCCTTCGCCCTGCTTATGTTTCGAACTTATAGTTATTCGAGATTTTGATGCATCAAGGTAGTGAACCGTCGCGCTCATAATTTATCGATTTCATGTACTATCGAGTTAACGTTTTCAAGCAAATGTTATTCGATCTCATATCATTCGATTTCAAATAGGGAACCCGGGACCAACATGTTAATCGCGAAAAAATAATCAGTCATCCCATAAAAAACTTTAATACCTACTCGACTCAAATGTATGTTCAGATTGATGGTCTGCATCACACCTTTCGGATACACCCTGTATAGTTCGTGCCATTCGAGAGAAAAAGAATCCTTATTTCACCAACCCACAACAATTTCGAAAGCGTACAATAGGTTGGTAAGCTAAATCATTTCTGTAGGCTTTACCAGAACTAATCTTTTCCTCATATGGATGTCTACATCTCATCTCAACATCTTTTCGCGTATTTTGGATGTTTTTCGCGTATTCAGAAACCCATTTTCTATGAAAGAAGTTATCGAGTTGGAAACTTGTCGAAATCGGACGTAGCAATCGCAAACCGATATCTCGGGTCATTTAGCAATCTCATTTTTTCCCGCGATCTATCTTACGTTTGCGAGGGTAGATTGGAAGGTGTATAATGACGTAACTAGGTCAAACAAACACAATTGCAGTACGTATAGCTAATATTATTGACGTCCAGCTAAGTGCTTATCACGTCAATCCATTCTCGGTGACAAACGACTGTAATGGACTTAACGTTGGCATTATTAATAGTAAATTACATGTTTATGGTGCAAGTTTCATTAATATTTAAACGTACGATTTCTTGGAAAATGCTATTTGAATATTACTGTCTTAAACTGGGTTTCTGAATTGAGAATTTGAAGTTGGGAACTTGTTAAACTCTACTTTAGCGTTACTTAAGGTGTTTCCATCAATGTTGCCCGTAAAACTCAATATTGCTTACGTTTTTTTCAAAGGAAATTTGAATTTCGCCTTAGGTAATGCTTAAATAGAGTGACAAGTTCTCAACTTCAAATTCTCAATTCAGAAACCGATTTGTACCCGCCGGTTTCTGCCTCCTCAAATATGTGAAGGGTTGTTTTGCTGTCCAATATCAAGTTAGTGATAAGTATTCCAAAATGGCGGCAATCAATCATACGAGTATATAGTGGAAATGAGATTTGAAAAATAAAGAGAAGTCTTAATAAAACAAACGAGTGACTGTTCCGCCTTGATTCGTCTTTAATAGTCGTCAATTAAGTAAGTACTGCTTTGACTTACAGGAATGCTTGGGAAGAAATGGCTTTCATTAGGTGGCCTCGGAAAAATTTTCCAGAGCAAAACTGTCTATCTACATCCTTCACACTAACTGTCAAATTACTGCTAAGCTGCTACAAGTATCTTGCGACGCTTGAATAATGTTGACTGGGTCGTAAACATTTACTTTATGCACTAAATTGTTCTGTGAAATGTATTTAAAAAACAAAATGGCGGCGTACAGCTATAATACCTACTTCCTAGAACGGCAAATGGATGTCGTTAGTTTAATACCTAATAAGTTAACCTTTGGAAAAAAATTGAGGCCCTCAAGGAAATAACGAATACCGTTTTAATTTCTAAATCCTAAAATGGGTTTTAAAAAAAATGGTTTCGAGCAACGCGATAAATAAAAATGAAAACTGCCTCACACTTTATCCATATTTTCCTCAAAAACCAACCCACATTTCGTTTAGCAAAATTCTCGTTGCGTACGTTGCGTCCATTACATAAATTGCTTTGCGATCACTTACCGGGAGAAAATTGTGATAATGAATCCGGCGCGTCCGGGAGGAACGTTTCAAACACCTCTGCAGAAATAGGGTTATGTCATGCATAAACAAAAGGAAAGAATAAGCGATGGACACTAATGTCTAGGTTCACTGCGTTCTAGGGCAACGCACAGCAATAGTATAAGTCAGGGACATTCATTGTTTAAATCAATTCTCCGTATATTCAAATTACAACTGTCAAAGAATGCCAGTTCTGCGTGTTCAGTGCGCGACTGTTAGTCACCGCCTGAGGTATGTGAGCGGTGAGACGGGGGAGGTAGACAAATGCCAAGCGAACTCATTCTGCCAATTTTTTCAATGGCGCCCTCCCCCGTCTCACCGCTTACATACCTCTCGCGGTGACTAACAGTCGCGCACGGACTATACTTTACAGTGTAAGAAAGAATACAATTCGGATTTTTAAATTGCAATTATTGTTGCTAATATATTGCTGTGTTTAATTAATTTGGTCACATTTCACACTCTTCGTATAATTTTGTTATGATCTTAGTATTTCGACACTTTTCATTAGTAAAAATATTAATATTTAGGGTTCTTGGAAGCATGGATACTTTTGATTAATTACAATACCCTTGTTAATGAAACTATTTGGATACAATAACGATATTACAAAATTATAAATATAATATACATATATAAATATAAAATTATAAGATATAATTAATGTTGAAATATGACCAAACTGTAATTAATAAATTTTAATACAATATCATTATCTAACTAACTATTCATTCATTTAATTTATAGGTATTCCAATCTATATCCAGTAGTGGAAATATTAATTAAATCAAAATTAATTAACCAAATGCCAGAATATGTATCGACATGCTGCTAACAACTGGTTTAATAAACTTCATGCTATTCTAAATGAGAATTTATTGGTATTGTAAACATGCGCTAGAATCTAGTACAAACTAATAAACAAATGCTTTGTGATTTGACCTGTAAAATTGGATTATTAATAATATGGACGTATAGCTCCATCTCTTTCCCACACTGAAGTAATACAATACTGCTTTAAGAGGTGGTGGTTGGCCCCCTGTTCCCGATACAGGTGGACTACTATTTTTTTTTTAATAATTCTATATTTTTATTTTCTAAGATTTAAAAATGTAATTTGTATGGCTATTTAATGAATAAATAAATAAAGAATAAATCATTTATTTCAGGTATCAGAGACACATTACAAAAAAAAACTGTATTTACGGTACTGTTACTAACTAGAATACCCGCGAAATTTTGCGGATTTATATTTGTTTTTTTTTTATATTCTCTATGGCACGTCTAAAGACAAAAATCAAAGGTGAGCTATCAGAATATCAAAAAATATTTGGCGTGAAAAATGATTTGCTATTACAATGTATAATAGATTTCAGAAATGAAAATGTTAGCACTGAAGTGTTGAATACCCATTATTCCAATAATACCAATTTTATCAGCAAACTCCGAATATAAACATAAAAAATACCAATCCAATCAATTACTTTCAATTTGGTCAAACAAAAGCAAATCAATCCTTTCCAAACAATCAGTGTTGTAAACGAAATTCAATATCGCAATCAGTAAGACCCAACCTATTTTTGTAACGATTTAAAAGAATTAAAATTGTCAGAACGTCAGAACCCAATATTTTCATTCAATCTCTAAAGATCTTCATTTTAATTTATCGCGATCCAAATTGACAGGCCAAATCACGCCGGCTTAATTTTTGCAATTCAAATTATTGAAATTTCTAATAGAATATTCATTTGAAACGTATCTCTAGATCTACGTATAATAATACTTTTATTACACACTTTTGTGTGTGAAAGTCCCAATGAAACCAATTATATCTTTTTTTATTTTTGTGCTAAAGCATTTTTGTCCCAACTTGGATCGCTGAGAGCCGAAGTTGGATCAGCATTACTAAGTTTATACCCGTTTTCACTAATAAAAATAATATAGGCGACACATAAATGAACGGAAAAAAGCGTAGTGTTTGGATTATCGACTTTCGACGTTCGACTGAACGTTGAAACTTCAACAGCGCACTCTTTGTTACCGTTTGAGTCTTTAGTGTTAGTGAAAACGGGTATTAGAGTTTTAGCTTCGATAAATTAGTTGGATGGAACTATCATACATACAATAATATTGGGTACCTAATACGTACTACCCATATTTTTTACCAAGTGTTTGGACAGTGTCCACAATGCCATATGATATCCACATGTTTACGTCCATTGATTTTGAATAGAACCTGAATCTGTCTTATTTGAAAAATTATTACGTGAATTGGAATGATTGTGAACCTAACTTGGTTTCCGTACGACGTTTTCGGGTGACCACTGAAAATCAGCGCTGTGCTGTGGGTCCCCCATAGCACAGCATCATGCTGAGTGGAAGCCTTCTTGTCACAGTCATGACGTGCCAGCAGCTGCCGCATATTTCTGTTTTGTGCTCGTGATTATATTTAAATCTATTGTTTTATTTTATTATTCTTTTCTTTTATGCACGTGTATCTGTGACAATTAAAACTTATTTTTCTTTCTTTCTTTTTTCTTTCTAATTAGTGATGACCAATCAATGATATTATATGTAGGAAGAGGCAGATAGTTTATATGCGCTTCGCAAGTGACGCGTCAAAACTATAATCAGCCAAGTTTTCCTCGTCTTGACCCTTTTTCGTTTCCAATAATTAAGACACGTCTTATCCTACTTCCACGTGTCATCTCATCATCTGCATAGCCTTTTCCCAACTATGTTGTGGTCGGCTTCCAGTCTGACCGGATACAGCTAGTATTTTACATGGAGCGACTGCCAATCTCACCTCCACAACTCAGTTACTGGGTAACACGATAACCCCTTGGTAAGACTGGTTGTCACAGACTTTCGGGCTTCTGTCGACCCGTAACAACTGTCAAAGATCCGGGACCAACGGCTTAAAGTGCTTTCCGAGGTACGGAGGGGTCTTGGTATGTAAAGATGGTCCCCCATCCACGGACCAACCGCGGCAAGCGTAGCTAAACCTGACCGATCGACCCGTGTGGCTGTTATTACTTAGCCACAAGCCCCTGCACCAACTTCAACATACGTGTTATCTAATAGTATGACATTGTGCCGTTTTTGAAGATCAAATATTAGTAACCTACGTATTTATCTCTTTTTACTTATAATGTCATTGCCACAAATCGTTTTCTTCCCCTAATTATCAGTAAATCAATGAACGTCAACAATGCATCACCATTGGCTATTGTGTACAAAAGAGTCATAGTCATAAATTAAATTATAAAAATAAAATAATAAAAATTATTAAATAATGAAAATAATTCTTACCCCCAAGTAACTCCGGGTCACCGAGGTTGACGTAGAAGAGTACATCTTTCTCGTAACTGTCCTCTTCTATTATATGTAGAGGGATGAATTTCCTGTAACAAACGAGAAACAAATCAGTTAATTGCGTTAGGAATGATTTTTAACCGACTTCCAAAAAGGAGGAGGTTATATGTTCGACGCGTATGTTTGTTTTTTTTTTTTTTTTTTTTTTTTTTATGTATGTCCACCGATTTCTCCGTCGTTTGTGGACCGATTTTGAAAATTCTTTTTTTGTTTGAAAGGGTATGCTCTCAAATTGGTCCCATATAAATTTTATTAACTTTGCTTGGGTAGTTTTTGAGTTAGCTACAAAATACGTATTTTTTTCCCACTTAGTATGTAGATGATATGATAAGTTCCTGTCACTGGTAGCAGGTAGTGGTATTCGAATGTGTGTGGGGTAGGTACCACAACTAAAAAGTGAAAAATAAAAACTTTTTACAAAAAAAAAACAACCGACTTCCAAAAAAAAACACTACAAAGTGAAAAATAACTTTAATTTCGGAAGTCGGTGGCAAAAAACGAAAACAAAAAACCCAAGACACCGACTTCCGAAATTAAAGTTATTTTTCACTTTGTAGTGTTTTTTTTTGGAAGTCGGTTGTTTTTTTTTTGTAAAAAGTTTTTTTTGGATCAAAACTTCTAAATTCTTGTTTCTGGTCAGTAATCATCTTTATTTAGCTGAAAAACGCCCACGGCTGGACATAGGTCGTCAGTAGATAAGCATTTTATTGGGCAAAGAAATTGTCAAACGGAACCCTATTACTAAGCCTCCGCTGTACGTCCGTCTGTCTGTCAGCAGGCTGTATCTCATGAACCGTAATTTAGGTAGACAGTTGAAATTATACAGGATTTTTTTTTAACTAGTGCGCAATCTTAAACACGTGACTTTACTCATCATTATGAACAACTTTTACTATGGGACCAAACATGAAATCGCGAAAAAAAATCAGCTGCTCCCTACATTTGTGTTCGCATAACTCGTCAAAATGTAGGGAACAGCAGATTTTTTTTCGCGATTTCGGGTACAACAAATAATAAGAAATTTATAAAGTTAATAATTAAAGGTCCCCATAAAAGAAACGCGTTTCTTCGGCGTTTCTTGTTACGGTACAGTTCCCAGCGTGTTCGAGTCCGACTCGCACTTGGCCGGTTTTTTAAATTTATAATCTTGATAGAGAACCCCAAAATTAATTAATATTTACAAATGCCACAGTTAATTTAGTTAATAAATACAAGCGGTGTGCCCGATGGGATTCCCATCGCCCATCAGTAAAAATGACGAGCTTCCATACAAACTTTCAATTCTGATTTAGGCCTTGTGGGGATGATTTTCAAAAATCCTTCATTAGTGTCCACGTGGTGTCCACCTTCATTATAAAAGTACGTCCAGTGCAAAATTTTATGCTTCTAGACTCGCGGTTTAGGCCCTTTGTACACGTCATGGTTTTTTACAGGGTATAAACCGCGCCGTAACAAAAACGGGTCTGTCAACAAGCTTCTATAATGATCCATACAACACTGACGACTGTGCCTACACACGGCTTATAAACCGCGCCGTAGAAAAACCGTGTCTCTCAACAAGCTATCCTATTGATCCATACAACACTCACGACCGTGCCAACACACAGCTTAGGTATAAACCGCGCCGTAGAAAAACCGTGTCTCTCAACAAGCTATCCTATTGATCCATACAACACTCACGACCGTGCCAACACACAGCTTAGGTATAAACCGCGCCGTAGAAAAACCGTGTCTCTCAACAAGCTATCCTATTGATCCATGCAACACTGACGACCGTACCTACACACGACTAATAAACCGTTAGTTTTTCACGGCAAGAAAAACGTTTGTGTACATGTACGAAGACCTTTAGGCTGTATCAACAAGTACATTTTAAAATTCAAATCACATTAAAGTAGCCTAAAGCTAGGGTTTCGTATGATTACGGTGGCCGCCACATGTCATCCGTAATTTACCGTCGAATGACATCACTTAAAACTTTATTTATGAAAGTAAGTGTTGGGAGTGTTTTTCCCTAGAGATCGTTTTTTGACATCGTCATGACAAACCCTGGTGCCATCACTTTCATGTCGTAGGAAATCTGAATTTAAATTTAAAAAAAAAACAAAAAGCCGTTCCTTTTTCTAACAAACTCAAGAAAAGCACTGTTCTTTTTTCAAACCACCAAGTTAAAACCGTTTACGCGGAGTATATCTTGTTTCGCGTAAAAAGTTGTTCCTTTTATGAAAGCAGGCGCTTTCTCGTTCGCACAGATTAAATAATAAATCAGGTGTCGAGTCTACCTGTTTTGAGTAAATTCTAACATTTATCAGTTTGTAGGGAAAATTATGTGTGATTACTGATTACTTTTATTATTGATGGTATTACTATATTTTGTTTTAATGATTATTTATAAACGTATCCAAGATTTGAATAAGGAAATCATAATCTATTCCGTTTTTTTTTCGTAACTTTTAGGGTTCCGTACTTCAAAAGAAAAAAAAAAACGGAACCCTTATAGGATCACTCTTGTGTCTGTCTGTCCGGCTGGCTGACTGACTGGCTGCCAATTTGCTCCAAATCTACTGGACGAATTTAGTCGAAATTTGGTACACATATCAATTTCTGTGACCCAAACACGGACGTGTAACGTAAATAAATGAATTTTGAATAATATGGGGTCACTTTTCGGGGGCAAATTGGATATTTAAAAAAAAAGTTTTGCATACTGTACCATGTGAAATGAAAGGGCTTGTTGTGAGGATCTAAATTTTTTATTATTTTTTATTAATTTTTATCAAGATATTTAAGAAAATAGATGACTATTAACCATTCCCCCCCGACCTTTCTGACCCTAAAATTTTGAAAAAATACAGAGAACGGTTCTTTACTCATAGATTACAGGAAAACCTATAAGAAGTCTATGGTCTTAAAGTAACATGGTAAATCTTTCAATATTGTGCGTACAAACTTACATTTACAGTTGGAATGTATAAGAGAACACGTTTTTCAACTACAATGTTAAGTTTGTTCTGGGAATAAATTCATCCCAACTACGGAACTCCTCAATGTGCGTGGTTCGACACGCACTTGGTCGGTTTTTTGACAGTGGTTACACCTCAGACCAAATAAAAAACCAAGACATCGCGCTGCTAACAATACAGTGAAGCATGCCAAAACTACACCTCCGCTCTGTGCATACACGCTTACACGCACACATGTACAACCATTTACAATCAAACTACACCTCACTAAGTGCACACATGTTTACGAAACCGGCTTCACGTCACTGTTGACAGCGCTGTCTTGGTTTTTTATTTGGTCTGAGGGTTACACATAGATTTTTCTTAGCAACTTTTTTATACCGTAAAAACAATGAAAGGTAGCTTTATTTTTCTGCATTATTTTAGGTTAAATTAAAACTAACTAAACAAACTTAGCAAAAATTACTTTATGGTTTCCTTTTTTTTGCTACCCAAATTGATTATGATTACATTAAAAAAAACACGGTTTTCCGTTCAATACCTAATAAAAACGTCCCTGACAAAAACCATACCTACGCTAAAATTGAACGAACACCCTTTACGTCAAGCTGAATTGAGACTACGTCGAACATTAAAAGCTTTTGTTTTGAAGACATCGGATTCTTTTAAATCCATTACGAGTTGTCAACGCCAATCCTATTGCTTTTATCAAAGATAATGCAAAAAAGGAAAGAAAATATATTTGTAAAATTGTATTATTACCGAGTTTTTTTTATTCACGCTCGGGTGATTTGACCAAACCCATTGTCTGAGGAGCGTGATGATTTCGATTTGGCATTTAGATTTTTATAAATGTTGGTTTGAGGAGCTCGTGGCTAAGTAATAACAGCCGCACGATTCGATCCATCAGGTTAAGCTACGCTTGCCGAGGTTGGTCTGTGGATGGGTGACCATCTTAACATACAGAGACTCCTCTGTGTCTCGGAAAGCACGTTAAGCCGTTGGTCCCGGCTGTCATTCGTGGATCTTTGACAGTTGTTACGGGTCGTCAGAAGCCCGAAAGTCTGACAACCAGTCTTACCAAGGGGTATTGTATTACCCAGTTACTGGGTTGTGGAGGTCAGATAGGCAGTCACTCTATGTAAAGTACGGTATTCAGCTGCATCCGGTTAGACTGGAAGCCTACCCTAACATACTTGGGAAAAGGCTAGGCAGATTTTTTTGGTTTATAGGACACGTAGCTTCGGCCATAGATTAAAACAGATGGTTCACTCCGCAAAATCATTTGAATAAAAAGCGACTCTTGCTTCGACACAATAAAGTGTAATTCAGGTCGCATAGCGCTAATTACCTACAGTTATATTCACCTAGAAGTTGCCTCTCTTTCTATCGCGTGACTCTTAGGTCTTCTGATCTCACACACTCACTGAATTGAGATTTGAATACATACACGTATTGTGAAGTAATATTTTATTGTATTGTGCATTTTTGGGGTTGTCGTATAAATAACAATCACCCCAATTTTATTTGAGAAGTATCAGAAAATAAAACTTACGTAAACATTTTAAGAAAATATTAAAAGCTTGAGGCGTGAACGTCCTTCTTACCCTTTAAGATAAGCCTCAAGCTTTTAAGAAAATATTAAAGTTCTATGTTTACGTAAGTTTTATTTTGTACTTTTTAGTTTATTAAAAGCCGGTGTCTTTGGATCAGTATTTAAGTATTTTGACACCGACTGCTCATCAAAAATACCCAAATCGCTATAGATGTGCCTACAATATTTGAAGAGTTCCCTCGATTTCTCCAAGATCCCATTATCAGATCATGACCAAATGACAATGGGACCAATTTAAAAGTATATCCTTTCAAACAAACAAATATATTTCAAATCGGTCCAGCTGCCTTCAAGTAATAGGGGAACATAAATAAAAAATAAAAAAATAAAAATTTTACGAACTGAGAACCTCCTTCTTTTTTTGAAGTCGATTAAAAAACCCTTTAACTGTCTTCCATTTTTATTCTCAATTTATCCTGCATTCGCGCCACGCCACCAATAAACCTTCCTAGAAAAAAAACAGCTGACCTTTAACTTTACCCAAAAAAATCTATAATGTACAAGAACTTGGCATTTTCACGTTAGCGATGAGCCCAAACACTCCCAATTACGGTTCGCACGTGATCGTCGTATTTAACGAACGGTTCCGATTGCTAGCGACTTACTTACTTAACTTAACCGTTTCCTCTTATGGAAGAGGGTAGTGTGAGTGTGAGAGGAATTCTGAGGAGTCCTTTCTGTATTGTTTAGTAGTGGTCAAAGTACTTTATGCTGACAAGAAAAACCATCGACTGCGGAGCCTTTATGTATTTTGAGGTCAAATTATCATATATAGTCCACGTCATAATTGCTTCATTATTCCGGTCTTCTAAAGATTAAGAAGCTTTATCCTAAAAGTTGGCAACGTCGTAAATTTAGCAATATTACTGTATGGAATTAAGAAATGTGGTTAGCCAGGGAACTAAAATATTGATAATGAAATTCAATAAAATAACATCGTAACACCGAATATTTAGTTTTAGATGTAAAAAAAGTATTTGGAACCTTTCCAAATGCCTTTTTATACCTGAAACGGTTAAAACATCAAATTCAGTGTTATAATTGCAATTCATTATTAATTTTCTAGATCGCTAGTTAGGCTCATTTCGTATTTTCATACAGTAATATTGCCAAATTAATAAAAAAAGCGAAATATTTGACATTTATTTGCGACGCTGCCCACTTTCAGAATAAACGCTCTAAACGCTCTTAAGAGCGGCCAACCCGTCATACTTTTCATACAAACGCTCGTACGTGATTATGGCGTCGTAATACATCTTTCTTTGAAATTTTTAAACTAGTAGGTATCTTGTGCACAATTTCTAGGTTTCTATTAAACCAAAAAATTAAAATTTCGAGAAATAAATTCAGTACAAGCCTCCGAAAATCTGTATTTTTGCACAATTTTATCTGAACTTTGGCCGTTAATAATGTACTCATAAATTGAAAAAGTAAAGAAAACATCCGCATAGAAACCTTGCACATGTAATGGAGATTCTAAATGACAAACATTTATTTCACAAACTAGTAAAGCTTACTCAAAAACACGTATTTCCTGAACGGAGTTTTATGAAATTTCCGCACACTATTTTTCGTACAATGTTATCGCGTTCTCCCTTGCTTGCTAGTAGTTCTCACTTGCTCTAGATGAAACAACATGCTTTTTGACCACGCTTGCGTTCACGATAGTCGGATCGGGAAGGGCCCTCTTAAAGCAGGGGTTTGTGACTTTAGTACCTACATCCATATTTTGCCTTTGGCCATCAACCGGGCACAAATCCAAACTCTGGGCTACTACTGAGAAAATTCTGACGGAAAAACTCAACGACACTGCCGACTAGGGGATTGAAGCCTCACAAAGCTGTCGCTACACCAAGGAGGTAGTCCACTGGCACCCTGGCGAAATCTGGGTGTATTTTCAAACTCAAACTCAAAGCATTTATTTAAATTAAATCAATTACAGGCATTTTTGTATTGTCAAGGGGTCGGTCAGTCAGAAAAATGAAGCTAGTTGCCCATACCAAAGCGTAGTAGGTACTTATGGAGAAGAATGGGCAAGAAACTCCACGGACACTCTTTTAAATCAAAATATGGTTACAAAATATTGATTATATCATTCATGTTGAAGTTATACATGTGAGAACGATGCAGAACGTTAAAAGCGTCCGTAATAAAAAATAAAACAATTCAAAAATTAAATTAAAATAAGCCGTGGCAGCTAAGAGATGACCAGTCCTTACTGACAGCGCCCGTTCACGAACATGACGCATGGATTGGCACCATTCAGCTCAACCATTTTGAAGGGAGCTAAATAATCCAACACACATGCCACCGTCAGCGAGACATTAGAGTGAGCATGACATACTTTCAGCCGCCAGGGCACATTCAAGTCAATGAAAGACGTACCCAATAAATGATAGCTTTATAGGGATTATAAGTACACCTCTGCTTAACCCTTCGGGCAAACAGGCGTGATGTTTTATTATGTCAATTAGCTAAATGGTATTTATCTATCATACAACAGTTGATCCGTAACTAATTTCCCAATCGATCCTCATAAAGAAAATAACAAAACAATCGGTTACCAACATCTAAATTACCTAATATAGTTAGTTCCCCATGAATTTATGGTGTGTGCTGTCTGCATCGGTAATTCTTATCGATTTCATAGTCGGACCATCGTTTATATTCCAAGTTTAGAATTGTCCTTCATTTTAACGGACGGCACGGAATACGTACTTAATCGGGTGTGCGTCACTACCTTGCATGTCTTGGGTTTCGTTGGAAAGCATTTTGCTGAAGGTCATTTAGTTGATGCACATAATATTTTGCACTTTCATGGTAAATTTGACAGCGCTTTTATTTCTAGCATCATCTACTAGCCTTTTCCCAACAATGTTGGGGTCGACTTCCAGATGCAGCTGAATATCAGTATTTTGCATGGAGCGACTGCCTATAATCTGACCTCTACATCACAGTTACTGGGTTTGCTTGTAGAAAAATCAAACTACCTACCCAGCAACCAGCAACTCACCTCTGTCAGTCACCTAATATTTTATACACGTCCTATTTATAAATAGATATTGGGTTGTATTAAAATAGCCTTCACGAGTACCAACGTCCGTACTTTGGGCAGTCCGCTCCGCTACCATCTTGCTGATTCTGTACCTCAAAAGGAAAAAAAAGGAACCCTTATAGAATCACTCGTGTATGTCTGTCTGTCCGTCTGTCACAGCCACTTTGCTCCGAATCTAATGGACCGATTAAATTGAAATTTGGTACACATATTTCTGTGACCCAAACACGGACGTGTAACGTAAATAAATGAGTTTTGTTGGGATTACTTTTGTGGGGCAAACCAGAAAATTAAAAAAAAAAGTTTTGCAAACTGTACCGTGTTGTGTTGTATCAAATGAAAGGGTTTATTGCGAGGATTTCAAATATCTATATATTTTTAATAATTTTTGAACAAATGTATTAAAAGATATTCAAGAAAATAGAAGAAAATTGACCGCCCCGGTCCTTATCTCCGAAACGATTGAGCCAAAATTTTTGAAAAATTACAGATAATGGTTCTTTACTCATAGATTACAGGAAAATCTATAAAAGTCTATGGTCTTAAAACAACGTCAAATATTTCAACATTGTGCGTATAAACTTACATTTGCAGTTGAAATGTATTTAATTAGGAGAACATTTTTTTCAACTACAATGTGAAGTTTGTTCTTGTTTTATATTTTTAATTCTTTATTGAAACGAGAGAAGGGGATTCCAACCCTTTTAATGTCAAAATTGAAAGGTTAGATGATAAAACGACCGTATATTATCTAAAATACAGAGTCATTAACCACAAACCCACGTACTGTTAGGGAAATTAGGAGGGACCAGGGCTGGTTGTCTGTACGGTTAGGTAGACTAACTGGCTCTAGTTTCTAATCACAGTCGAAGGCATCTCGATACCCCTCACATTTGTGGGCCCTCCGGAAGGCATGTAGATACCCCCACATCTGTGGGCCATCCGGAAGGCATCTTGATACCCCGTTTAATACTTTAGAGGTATGAGGAACAGGGTGTAAACTTCACTCATTCTCTATAGAAAAGGGAGGCTCCTCTGAAGAGATGGGTGTCGTGTCTGGCGGGCAACTCCTGAACCGTTGAAGTCGGGATCTTGTATATCTATATGTCGATCGCGCGGTAAACTCTAATAGCGCGATGCAGGATTTCTGTGACGTCAGGATTTTTGTGTGACGTCAGGTCTTTGGTGCGTAGTTCGTATGTATCAATGTAAATGCCGCCCGCTACTGTACCCAGTGGTGATAAGATTTTATTTTTGAAGTGAAAACTTCTTTAGGCGCATTGAGCATTTTTTAGATGGGAAAAAACAATTGAACTCGCGACACCGTTACCGACACCTCATTTTTGTGAACGCGATTGTGATCTTTATTTATATCACGTTACGGATCAATGTTCTATGCAAGTATTTTTACTTTAAAGGGGTTGGAAGTATTTTTTTTGTAAACGCGATTGTGCTCTTTATTTAGATAAGGTTACGGACCAATGTTCTACACAAGTATTTTTCTTCCACCAAGGCGGTCTTGTTCAAGTTTTCACTTCTGTTGGCACTCCCGGAGTGCCACAGTTTTTTTTTTACTATAGTGTACTTCGTATACTTTTTGTTGCGAAGCCTACAGATTTATGGTATCATTCCTTGACAGTGGTATAAAATTGCTATAACACGGCAAATTCACGTGGTATGTGAATCTGATTAACAAGGTACCACAAGGTCGTTGCCTTACAAACAGCTAACCTATTTTGCTTAGCCCCGCCAGTCGGAACTTGTAAGTCATCCCACAATTCGCAAGGTGACAAGCGAGCGAAGATACAAATAAATCTATATGAAACATGAATTATTCATGAGGAATAATGTCGCTGTTTACCTGCAGAGAAAATGGTGACCGAAAAATATATTGAAAAATAAAGCATTAGAATAAGAATAATTTATTTGTGAAACATAGGTAATAGGTTAGTTGCCTAGATAAAAAAAAAATCTATTTAGTCCGTCTTTCAGATAATAAAAAAATATTAGACACGTATTTTTTTGCTTTATCATATTAATCAAAAATAACTTAGAAAACACGCATTAAAGTCGGTGAGTGGCTCGCTACGTCACAACGCAGTACCTATTAAATCTAGCAAGGCGTGACGTCATGTCATATTTTATTTCAATGTATCGCCGTAATATTTTGATTACGTCAAAAAAGAAAAAATACGTGTTAAATATTTTTTTTAAATCTACAAGACGGACAAAAAAACATAGAAATATCCTCAAAAATTAGGTAGTGCGATATGTTTTACCAATAGTGACGTACAAAATGATCAATATTATTAAAAACGATTACTACTAAATTATAATGATAAAATTGCAATATAATTACTTAGTACCCAACTGTTTTAACGAATGAATGGAAATTAAATTTTATTACAATTCAGAGTCAATTTCATTCTTTTCAAAATTTTAAGTCAATTCAATTCAAAGATTAGTATATAATGTATGTCAGGATTATATAATTACAGAAATGTGTCACTGCATTGTTGTAGAAGGTTCTGTCGTCCTTACATAACCTGCCTAGCCTTTTCTCAACTATGTTGTGGTCGGCTTCCAGTCTAACCGGATGCAGATGAATACCAGTATTTTAAATGGAGCGACTGCCGATCAGACCTTCACAATCCAGTTACTGGGTAACACGATACCCCTTGGCAAGACTGGTTGTCCGACTTTCGGGCTTCTGACTACCCGTAACGACTAAAGACTAAAGTCTATCTTGTTATTCGTAACTCGAGAACTATGAAACCAGTTTACGTGTTTTTTTTAAAGTGAAAACTTCTTTAGGTGCGTTGGGCATTTTTGAGATGGGAAAAAACAATTCAACTCGCGACACCGTTACCGACACCTCATTTTTGTAAACGCGATTGTGCTCTTTATTTATATCATGTTACGGATCAATGTTCTATGCAAGTATTTTTACTTTAAAGATTTGGAAGTATTTTTTTTTAGTTTTCACTACTATCGGCACTCCTGGAGTGGCACGTACCTAATTTTTTGTAATGTTCCGACCTTAAAGGAAAAATAGAACCATCACAGGATAACTTTCTTGTCCGTCTATCACAGAGGTTTTCTCGTGATCTATGCAACATAGTATTTGAATTTTGGCATAATATAAGGACGCTTGTACTGGCGATCTGTTTCATAAAAAGGCCCATCTACCTTTTATACGACACCGTTGCACAAGTTATTTAGGGATATTTTATTAGGGTCATTAATATAATGGGTATTATTCCGTAATTTCTACCAAACGCAACTGCATTTTTATAAAGCGACTGTGAGAGACGGTGGGCGATAAAATAACTACTATTTATTATGTTGCCAACATAAAAATGCCGCCGTGCTTGGTTCACACACACAACTGTCACCAATGCACCTAATTGTTAATTATGTGTAATAGACTATATCGTACCTCCATTCGACGACAAAACTGTATCAAATCCACACTACATCGTGCTAAAGTGACTTTTCTTTACCAGGAATAAATCAGAATAACCTATCATAAACAAAAAGACAAATAAAGTATCAACATTTTTTTTAGTAGGACAGAATGGTGTTGCTATCTATAAATTTTCAAATTCTACCGTTTTTTACTTATGCAGACTTAGCGTGGCCAGACTCTAGAGGCAGAGATTATCGCTTAGCATCAAAATATTAATTTGTCTGAAACGTTTCTAAACTTCCAAGACTTCCCACTAATTAGAACCCTCCATAATCTACCATGATTAATGTTATTTCCCATAAATATAACAGAAATATTACTTCAATTTAGTAGTTAATGTATAATTTACGACCACAAGCGTGCCATAAATGATATTATCACGACGTTAACCTCATTATGGTGTGGGCTGTTTACTGTCATGATGAGCTCGGAACATTATAACAACGTCTTTGCAGATGGAAGATGGCACTCGTTAGGTTTGAAAAATGTCTGAGTAATAAAGAAACAAACTGTGTTTATTCCCCTTGGCTGTCAAGAGCTCTCCTGGAGATCGATAACAATTAAAATTCTACTGTGTCTCATTAATGACAGTTGAGCTCATATTATAATTATACAAATAAAACACCTGAAAAGTAATTAAAAAAAATACTTTTGCCAAAAGTTAAAAAAAATAAGTAGCTTTTTGATTTGGTGTGGTAATGTAGCTTTTTGATTTAAATAGTAAAGATACATTGATTTTTGTTTTACTTAAAAAAAGAAAAAGACGAACTATTAATATTAAGATGTCAAAAAAAACAGTAGAACAACTTACAGTGTCAGCCAATTCACCTCAAAAAGATTATAAATTGTTGGCAAAACTTATCATTTTCTACAAGCACATGTGTCATGTATTGTACTCACAGTTACAGTAAAGTTCATTCAATAATTTCGGCTCCATTGTGGCTGAAACTTCAATATTCTCAATTAAACTACATCCTTTGAACATGTACCCCTCAAGACAAATGTGAATGTCGATACGGTACCGCACGTCAGTAGTAATATTTGAACTACGAAAATAAAGAAAGAAAAGTGTTTATGAGACTCACATAGGAAACTAAATACTATTATATAAATCTATTAAAAAACAAAAACAAACGTTTTGTACGAGGAAAGGGGTCCTATCTCAGTATGATGCTCCGACATTTAAAAGTTAGCGTTGCAGCGCTGATATTCTGTTAGGGCCCGCAGTGATGTCACGGGCAAATATAGAAAAAAAAAACAGTGGCACTCCGGGAGTGCCGACAAAAGTGAAAACTTGAACAAGATCGCCTTGGTGGAAGAAAATACTTGTTTAGAAAATTGGTCCGTAATCTTATCTAAATAAAGAGCACAATCGCGTTTACAAAAAGAAATACTTCCAAAACCTTTAAAGTAAAAAATACTTGCATAGAACATTGATCCGTAACGTAATATAAATAAAGAGCACAATCGCGTTTACAAAAATGAGGTGTCGGTAACGATGTCGCGAGTTCAATTGTTTTTTTCCATCTCAAAAATGCCCAACACGCCTAAAGAAGTTTTCACTTCAATAAAAAACAGAAACTTCTGTACGAGGAAAAGGTTCATAATTATATACTCGTATCAGTACGATGCTGCGATATTTTAAAAGTTAGCGTTGCAGCGCTGGTATTCTGTTACGGCCCGCAGTGATGCCACAGGCAAATACAGAAAAAAAAACAGTGGCACTCCGGGAGTGCCGACAGAAGTGAAAACTTGAACAAGATTGCCTTGGTGGAAGAAAATACTTGTATAGAACATTGGTCCGTAACCTTATCTAAATAAAGAGCACAATTGCGTTTACAAAAATGAGGTGTCGGTAACGGTGTCGCGAGTTCAATTGTTTTTCCCATCTCAAAAATGCCCAACGCGCCTAAAGAAATTTTCACTTAAATAAAAAACAGAAACTTCTGTACGAGGTAAAGGGTCCTACATATCAGTACGATGCTGCAACATTTAAAAGTAAGCGATGCAGCGCTGGTATTCTGTTATGGCCCGCAGTGACGTCACGGGCAAATACAGAAAAAAAAATTGACAGTAAAAAAAAGAAAATAGACTATGCCGCAATGCAGCTCATCATCTGCCTAGCCTTTTCCCAACTATGTTGGAGTTGGCTTCCACTCTAACTGGATGCCACTGAATACCAGTATTTTTCATAAAGCAATTGCAGGCCTATCTGACCTCCACCATCCAGTAACTTATTACAATACCCCTTGGTAAGACTGGTTGTCAGACTTTCGGGCTTCTGAATACCAGTAACAACTGTCAAAGATTTACAAATGACAGCTGGGACCAACGGCTTAAGGTGAAAGTGCCAACGTAGCACGCAATTTGTAGGTCAATATCAGATTGTATTGTATGTTTATCAAAATATGATTCTCGACCGTAACAAATATGTACCTACGTATATATATTACAGAATTATAAGCAGTAAAATCATCAAAACCCTGAACTTCGAAATAAAGGAACTGATGTCAATACCTAACTGTTATCATGTACGTGCGTTTGACTGCACGTGTGGCGGCATCTACATCACCACATGCGAAGTACGCATCAAAAAGACCTGACGTCACACAAATCCTGCATCGCGCAAACAGGGTTTACCACGCGATCAGCCTAATCATAACTTTCCTACATAAATCGTCGGGCAGTTGCCCATCAGACACGACACCCGTCTGGTCGCAGGATCCTCTTTTTTCTATAGAGGATGAGTGAACCTTACACCCTGTTCCACATACCTCTACGAGTACATACGTATTCTTAACCGTTTTGCTCGTAAACGTCACCCTTGCAACGTAAGCACGTGGAAAACATTTGTTGCCGAATGTACCGTTACCTTCAATAATGATATAGGTTTATGGGAAGGTCGAAGATATGTGAGATGCGAGTTGAAAGTTAGAGCGATTTGTAATATGGAATTGTGCTGAGCTTCCAGATTTTCTTGTTAGTCTATGAAACTGTTGCATAATGAGGGGTATTAAAACATGGGTGTGTATTTGTGTTGCGAGGTTTTTAATAGTATCACACGAATGTTTTAATACCTAGTTATGTGCAGTTTCATACACTACTTTATCTACTATCAAACATTGGGATTGAAACAAATACTAAATAAAAGATCAAAGATAAAGATCACGAATAAATTTAAAAATCCCACGAAATTCAGTACTACAAAACATATGAATGTCGCCTGCACCAGCACATCACCGCACATGCGCTGCAGCGGGTGCTGCTGTCCCCCGCTTAAACTTTTCATTATAAAAGTTGATGGAAACTTCTTGGTGATATTAACTTCTTGGATTAGCCCTGTATCATAATAGAAAAAAAAATGTTTGATAGCATTATTTTGTTAGAGAAAAAGTGTTATAATATGATTCTATTTTTAAATTTCGGTATTGTGTTTATAAAGTGTGTCAATATAAACTCGTTTTGAAGTTTATAATTCGAATATTACGCTATAAGAGTAGATAAAATACTTCTAACTAAGAATACCACAATATTTTAATAAAATAACGTACGAAAATTCCTAAAACCAAAAATCTAGGACATTATGACATCTATAGAAAAGCACTGTGGCCGCGTGGTGTTTACGACCCGCAAGATTTACGAGTGTGGTTTTGTACCCAGGCAGGCGCTTTATTTTGTGTAAATAATGTTATCACCACAGCTGTCAAAACGGTGAAGGAAAACATCGTAAGGAAACCGGCATGTCCTAGAACTAACCAAAAATTCGAAGACATGTGACATCTACCAACCCGCACTGGGTCCACGTGGTAGATTACAGCCCAGTATCTCTCGAAGAGAGGAGCAGCGTTGTTATTGATACGACAATCGCCGTATTACACGGCAACCCATGATTTTTTTTTCGGAAAATACGGCTTACGACAGGCCTCTCATTGCCGTATCACAAAATATGGCAATTGACTATAGGCTAAACGAAACGTTTTTTCACTAGCGTAATGAGTGAAACGAAAATTAAACTCAAAATCTGTCACCTGAAGAGGCTGTGCGCCACAACAGTAAGTAGAGAAAAAAAATCGTCAATGTTGCTACTAACCCAGAAACTACCTCGAATTGTGAAAACTAAAAATTACCTTAAAAAAATCGATGACAACCGATTCAAAATCAAGGCAAAAATCAAGGATACTGTAAGAAAAACATGAATCTTAAGTAATAGAAACGGTAAGAAACCTTTATGGAGAAGAAACAAATGAGGAATATTTTTTTTTTAAATAAATACGGCAAAGTATTGTTTCCCTTAAAATACTGCAAACCAGACTGTGACATACGACAGCTCAAATATTTACGATACCAACACTGGAGAAGAGGCCTGTGTCTTAGAAGTGGGCACATTATAAGTTGATTCTGCTTGTTAATTATGCAGTTCTGTAGTGAACATAACATAGGATCATAGCATAGGATAGTTTTATCCCAGTAGTACCTACGTTCCTTTGGGATTATCCCATCCATTCGACTTTCACGCAGGCGAAGCCCCTAGCAAAAACTAGTCAAAAATAATTGTCCACTGCTGAACATAGACCATGTTTCCAGCAACATTTGATTTTGCTTTATCTTGCGTATTCTTATGAGTTGGGCCAAACAAAGCAATTGAAATGGTAAAATGTTCATACGAAGGAGAAAGGTAGGTCGTAACGATAATTTAGAAATGTTTCTCGTTCCACAACAGAAGGAAACGATTCAACATACATAACATCACGCCTTGTTTCCTCGAAGTCTTGGGCAGAAGTGTGCCTGTAGTAGGTACACCCACATTTCGCCAGTTATGTTTTAAGTCCCATGTAATAGGGGGCGAGCCTATTGCCATCAACCGGACACAAATCCAGAGTTCGGGCTGCTACTAATAAATTTCAGATAGAAAAACCCAATAACACTTTGTCTGACCCGAGGATCGAACCCAGGACCACATGCTCAGCACTAGTGCTTGCGACCACTAGACCAACGAAACGATTCAATATGTTTCATATTGTGACGTCATTGCTGTTGGGCCGATGTGAATCGAACTGCTTTATATTAAGACGCAGAAATATGCCAGTGACCTTGAGTGACACCGTTACCGACACCTCATTTTTGTAAACGCGATTGTTCTCTTTATTTATATTACGTAACGGATCAATGTTCTATGCAAGTATTTTTACTTCAAAGGTTTTGTAAACGCGATTGTTCTCTTTATTTATATTGTGTTACGGATCAATGTGATATACAAGTATTTTACTTCAAAATTCAAGTTCAAAATTCAAAAGTCATTTATTCAAACTAGGCTGAGAATCAGCACTTTTTGAACGTCAAAATTACATAAGACAGTCCCCCATAAACGCCCACCCTTCACCACTTCCTAGTGTCTTTAGCTGGGAAGAAGTGGCGCAACAAACTCCCCAGCAGCACAGCTGTCTTCAAGCGTTCAAGCTAAAGAATGATTCTATACAATAATATACAAAATAACTTACATTATGCAACACAAAACATAATTCATATGATAAATTATAGGCCATATGTCAGCTAGCACACGCCAATATACCAACCAAAAACATGGAGAACTATACTCAAGCATTATTTAAAAAATAAAAATAAAACTAAACGTAAACAGAACTAAATATCTAAATAAAAGCCTCCAGACATAAAGGGCGTGCCCGTTTACATAAAGCTGTAATTGGCAGTTATAAATGATAAACTAGGACCATCGAGATAAAATAAATGAACAGTTAATTACTAGTAACAATAACAAAACCATGATCAGCAAGACGACCAGTCACCACAAGCAGCACCCGTTCACGAGCATAACGCAAAGATCAGCCATTACCCCCCTCGCCATATTTGAGGGAAGGAGGCAACCCGACCCCCGACGCTACCGCAAGCATTGACATCTAAGGGAGCATGACGAACTTGCTGCCGGTTGCTCAGGCAAAAACAATATGATCAATTGTCGAGGTCGCTAGCTAACCACAAATTGCAATACAACTCATAACAAAAACATTGAAATGAGTAGATTATGTCAACAATAAAATAAAATAAAAATAAATTGACTCTTAAAAAATAAATAAATAATTGAATCATAAATTCAAATAAAATAAACAATAATGTAAACTCATATAAACTGTCAGTAGGTAAGCTAATTCTGGAGAAAGGACATAAACATTGTCTTGAGTTAATCACAGCGACCAACTATTCTTATCATTTAAGTAGTCGTTGATACAATAGTATGCCTTTGAACAAAGGTTGGATTTTACTTTAGTTTTAAACGCATTAAAAGGCAAATCTAGCAAAGAAGAGGGTAGCTTGTTATAAAAGGTTATACCAAGCCCAACAAATGAGTTATGAACCTTATGAAGCCGGTGAGAGGGAGCTCGTAGTTTGTCCTTATTTCGAGTGTTAACATTGTAAACGCGATTCAAAGGTTTTGTAAACGCGATTGTGCTCTTTATTTAGGTAAGGTTACAGACCAATGTTCTATACAAGTATTTTTCTTCCACCACACGTGACCAGTGCGGGTTGATAGATATCACATGTCTTCAAAGTTTTCGGTTCTAGGACATGCCAGTTTCCTCACGATGTTTTCCTTCACCGTTTTAAGAGCAGTGGAGATGAAAATAATTTACAGAACGTACAACGCCTGTCTGGGTTCGAACCTACAACTCATAAGTCGCGGCAGTTACCACTGGACCACCACTGCTCTCTTTTACCGATTCAACAGCATATACATTGTACATTAAATATTAAAAGTTAATAGGTAGGTGTATATACCAATTACAGGTGTACACGATAATCAAAACAAAACATCCTTCGTAAATTATATAAAATAAAAATACCTATTAAATTATTAAAATGAAAAACTAAATTATAAACAAAACAGCTTTGACTTAAGTCTAAAAAATAATTACATGAACAGACAAAGCGAAGGCCAGGCGTTTTGAGTGCTATTGTATAGAATCAAGTTTTTATAACTCAAGGGAGTTTGTCACGCCATTTCGTCTTCCCAGCTAAAGCACTAGGAAGTGGTGAAGGGTGGGCGTTTTTGGGGACTGTCTTATGTAATTTTGACGTTCGAAAAGTGCTGATTCTCAGCCTAGTTTTAATAAATGACTTTTGAATTTTGTTGATGTTCACAAAGTGCTAATTCTCAGTCAAATTAAATAAATTTACTCTCTTTTGGTTTTTAAACTTGAAAAATACCAGCTAGTCTACACAAAAAAAATAGTGGCACTCCGTTAGTGCCGACAGAAGTGAAAACTTGAACTTTTCTTCCACCAAGGCGATCCCTTGGTGGAAGAAAAATACTTTTATAGAACATTGGTCCGTAACCTTATCTAAATAAAGAGCACTAACGCGTTTACAAAAAAAATACTTCCAAAACCTTTAAAGTAAAAATACTTGCATAGAACATTGATCCGTAACGTAATATAAATAAAGAGCACAATCGCGTTTACAAAAAAAAATACTTCCAAAACCTTTAAAGTAAAAATACTTGCATAGAACATTGATCCGTAACGTAATATAAATAAAGAGCACAATCGCGTTTACAAAAAAAAATACTTCCAAAACCTTTAAAGTAAAAATACTTGCATAGAACATTGATCCGTAACGTAATAAAAATAAAGAGCACAATCGCATTTACAAAAATGAGGTGTCGGTAACGGTGTCGCGAGTTCAATTGTTTTTCCCATCTCAAAAATGCCCAACATGCGTAGAAAAGCTTTCATTTAAAAAAAAAAACACGCCATATCAAGAAACATTTTACCTAACACATTTTGAAATTAGCCAATCAAAATGATTCCTCCATCAAAAACTTTCCGTTACATAAGCACCATATTGTAGATGTTATCAACTAATCGATGGTAGTATAATTTAGGCTATAAGCTATTTACAACTGACGCCATAGTAACCCAATTACCGGTCTAGAACCGATTGGTCTAGACTGGTGTAGACGCTGGTCGCCAAACTTTCACCTAGGTTTACACAAATAACCCTGTTGTAGACTTACTAATTAGTAATTCGGTTGAACTTAAAAGAGTGTTTCGAGCTTAGAAAAAATGTGTACGCTCAATTTGTGGAGGGCACCCACTGGCCAGTTGTATTCCACTATTTAAAAAACTTAAAATACTGCCACTGCCAGCACTATACATTTTTGAAATTTGTATCTTTATACACCATTAAAGACATGAATTTGACTTATATGATGATGCCAGACCCAGCCGCAAAATGCATATGCTTAATGTTTCCAGGCGTAGAATTAGGTAAATTGTTTTCTAATACTGCATGCCCATAACTGTCTATAACAAATTACCTGATGGCTAAAATAAATGTAAATTATTTAACTTTCTTTTAAGCAAATTTAATTACACGACTGAAGATTTTATGAATGAAAAATTTACCTAAATATTTGACATTATTGCCACATCATCATCATCGGCCTATAAATGTTCCCACTGCTGGGACACAGGCCTCCGCTCTGTGAGAGGGAGTGGGCCGTAATCCATCACGCGGGCCCAGTGCGGGTTGGTAGATGTCACATGTCTTCGAATTTTCGGTTCTAGGACATGCCGGTTTCCTCACGATGTTTTCCTTCACCGTTTTGAGAGCAGTGGTGATGAAATAACTTACACAAAGTAAAGCGCCTGTCTGGGTTCGAACCTACGACCTACAATTCGTAAGTCGCAGCCGTTACCATTGGGCCACCACTGCTCTAAAAATCATTGCCTATAAATCATATTTTATCTCCTTGACATAATTGAATTTTGACTTACACTATTGTTAAATTTATTTTAATTATTTGCAATTCTAATGATTAATAATTAAATTTTAATGCAACAAGGTCATCGTTGCATTAAAATTAATAATTTAAAAAACCTGTTTTGTACGCCGAAAACGGCAGAATATTATGATCGTAATACATAATGCACATAACAACTTTGTACACTAGTTAGCCATATTTCATAGTTCCATACAGTAATATTGCAAAATTAATCAAAACAGCGAAATATTTGACATCTATTTGCGACGTTGCCCACTTTCGGAATGCACGCTCTTAGTCTTGGACAAAGCCCTAAATCCGAAAAAATCCGATCCAAAATCCTAAGCATCTTTTAACAGATAATCTACTAAACAAAGCCTTATCATCTAAAATTCCTCTTATGGACGGATTCCTTCAGCATGAATTACTATTCTTTCCCTGTCTTCGGATAATCCCGTAATTCTGTTAAGAGGCGTTTGTCCAATTAGTTTGGCAACGAAACGATGGAATGAGACTAAAAATGTGTGCGGAACTCGCATGTTGGTCTTGATTCATTTAACTTCTTCTTGTTTGGAAAGAGGTGAAGGAAACTAGAAATGAAATGAACATAACATAACAGCACGCCTTGTTTCCCCGAAGGGTTGGGCAGAGGTGTACCTGTAGCAGGTACACCCAAATGAAATGAAATGATGAAATTATATTTATTTCTGTAAACTTTTCAAATAACACGTCAAGTTTTCGGTCAATATTCTAAAACTGAGGATGGCGCCGGCATTTCCCAGCTTTTTTGCAACATTGTTAATTGATTCAGGTTCAGGCGTGACCTTGCGGAAATCCATTATACTCGTAAAATACAATAGACGTGGATATATTTAGTAACCTGTTCCGCTTAGCTATTTCTAAAGAGCCATTAAAAACTCCTGACGAACACGGCGTGTTGCCACACTGAGCCCTGAACGAACACCAACGCTCCGTGCCCGATATGGCAACACGCCGTGTTCGGGTTCGCGACAAATCCATCGTCATCCTGAGGATGCCTCGTTGAGAGGTGAAACACGTGTCGATTTCTTTCAAGAGTTTTTTATGGCTCTTTAGAAATAGTTAAGTGGACCAGGTTACTAAATATATCCACATCTATTGTATTTTTTTCGCAACATGTTGAGGTCGGCTTCCAGTCTGACCGAATACCAGTATTTTACATGAGTGACTGCCTATCTGACCTCCACAACCCAGTTACTGGGTAATACGATACCAAATAACACCAAAAATTATTGCGTTCTATTACAACCACAAACAAAAATGTTGTGGCGACATGACTGAATATCTCAATTACCTACTGTGAGACTTACGACATAAGTTTTATGGAAGAAAACTAGGATATATGACGGTCCCTATCGCTAAGAAAATTGTGTCGGTCCGTCTTCCAAACACCCTGTATAGCTAAAATATAGGTAGGTATGTAACGTTACTGAAGCCACGTACTGAAGCTATAAACTTTAATTACTTATAGTAATATTTTAACTCCACTGCATGCAACGGACATCAAATTAAGCTGCGGTCTCATGGGTCTTATTCGTAATATTAAAGCCGAGAGAAAATA
This sequence comes from Agrochola litura, assembly GCA_949152395.1. NCBI lineage: Eukaryota > Metazoa > Arthropoda > Insecta > Lepidoptera > Noctuidae > Agrochola > Agrochola litura. The sequence goes on along the minus strand of OX424507.1, from coordinate 4,106,288 downwards.
ATAATGTAAAAGTCTTCGAAATAAAGAAAACACTAAGATAAAAGAAGATTATGGTGCCGATTCTCTTGTCACAAATGCCTCTAAACTAGACTAAAAATCACCAAAATTTAGTTTCATCCTGTTAAACGACGATTTCCCATTCGGAAATAGACTAAAGTGACAAATTTAGATTCTCTAACTAAATCTGACTATTTTTTATCGTGACTAAAAACGTGTGGAATAAAATTGGTTGTCATGAACTTTAAATTCACACCAACACCTTGACTTCAGATGCAAAAACAGTACTGAATCTTTTTTTTTCTTTTGCTTATATCTCGAAAACGGTGTGTTCAATCGCAAAAATAATGAAAATTTCGACCCTCTTTATAAAACCCACCCCTAACACTCTACATGTAGACCAGGTAATATTTTTTCTTATTTTCCATACTAAAAGTGAAAAATTCCATATAAAACACGTCGAGGCTGCTCCCCCTGCGCGCCTCCGGCTCTAAAAGATTCACGTGGTTAGGTATCACGTGTGGAGTCGCGATTGTCAAATTCGATTTAGATGTGTCAAAATTATTTTTAAATTTAGATAATTTATTTTGCAGAATAGCTTTGAGATTCTCATAGTCAAAAGTAAGGAATTTTAGTGATAGTTTAGTTAGTTTAGTTCGGTGTACAAGACACACACACGACATTATAATATAAAATCAAAAGCCCTGAAAGAAATCGACACGTGTTTCATCTCTCAACGAAGCATACTCAGGTTGACGATTGACTTATCGCGAACTCGAACACGGCGTGTTGCCACACAGATGCGCTGAACGCAGAGACACTCCCTAGGGGGACTCTGCGTTTAGCGCTCGGTGTGGTAAAATATGGTTTTTATGGTTCTTTAGAAATAGCTAAGTGGAACAGGTTACTAAATATATCCACGTCTATTGTATTTTTCTGGATATTTGTGTTAAAAATGATGAATTACAAAATAGATGCGCCAGACGAAGTTGTAGGCAACAGTTTGTACCTAATCCTATAAAAACTAGGATTTAAAACGACTTAGGGACTTACCTACTTACAACAATATCAAGCATATCGTCAATTAATTTTAGGTAAATAAACATGACATCCTATTAATAATATCATAATTATATTGTAATTTATAATATTTTTATTTTAATATACATAACATAACATCACGCCTTGTTTCCCCGAAGGGTTGGGCAGAGGTGTACCTGTAGCAGGTACACCCACATTTCGCCAGTTATGTTTAAGTCCCATGTAATAGGGGGCGAGCCTATTGCCATCAACCGGGCACAAATCCAGACTCCGGGCTGCTACTGAGAAATTCCAGATAGAAAAACCCAATAACACTTTGCCCGACCCGGGAATCGAACCCAGGACCTCATGCTCAGCAGCAGAATTTTATTTTAATTTTTTTTTTATTTTAATATAATTTATTTATATAATAATAATCCTTACTATGATAATAATATTATAAATGCGAAAGTTTCTGAGGATGGATGGATATTTGCTACTCTTTCACGCAAAAACTACTGAACGGATTTAGATGGCAAACAGTTTTATAGCGTGGATTAACACATAGAATGATTCTTATACCGATATTCCCACGGGATCGAAACTTATACGAGTGAAACCGCGGGATGCTGCTAGTCTTATTAATAAAAACGTTAGAACACATCTTCTTCAGAAACTAAACTCTCAAAAATAGAACATCGATTAATCTTGATCCCCGTTTAACACTCACTTTCCTGAACTCCACAAACTAAGGAATATTCAAATCCCTCTAGAAAGCGCTATAAATCTCTTTTTCCGTAAATCATAGTACCTTACTTTTTTAAGAAACCGGCCAAGAGCGAGTCGCATAATTTGGGTTCTGTTATTCCGTACCAAACGGCTTGGCTCGGAGCTAAAAACAGTGGCACTCCGGGAGTGCCGAAAAAAATGGCACCGCGGTAATCAACGCGTTTATGTCTTTTACTCCACGGTGTCGGTGAATTGCCGTGTCGCGAAATCAATGGCTTAGTCCCATCTCAAAAATGCCCAACGCGCCTAAAGAAGTTTTCACTTCAATAATAACAGCCGCCTATCGAAGGTTATCGAAGGTTAAGCAACGCTTGCTGCGGTCGATTCGTGGATGGGTGACCATCCATTATATATCGAGTCTCCTCCGTGTTTCGAAAACGTCACGTTCCGTTGGCTGTCATTCGAAGATTGTTGACAATCGTTACGGATGGTCAGAAGTTCAAGACTGACAACCAGTCTTATCGTGTTACCCAGTTACAGAGGTCAGATAGGTCAGATAGTCGCTCCATGCAAAATACTGATATTCAGCAGCATCCGGTCAGACTGGAAGCCGACCCCAAAATAGTTAGGAAAAGGCGAGGCAGATTGATATAATACAGTGTGAACAGACGGACAACAAAATGACCCTCTATGGTTCCGCTTTTCCTTTTGAGGAACGGAACCCTAAAAAGAATTTAAAAGATGCACAGCTCAGCACGCTTAGACGTCCACCATTTATCAAACGTCACTTTAAGAATTGAGAGCAAAAAGTGGCCTGTCCCGCAGTTTAGCATACGCCAGGGCCGGATTAGGGACGGGCCACACAAAAAGGAGTAGCAGTATTAAGTTGTCTAGTATGGAGGAGCTAGGAATGATTGAAAGGCGGGCTTGGATATGTTTTTCTTTTTTGTAAAGATGTGCAAGGATAGTGTTAATTTTTTAACAGTTGAAGAGTTTCGTAATAATAAATCACGTTTTGTCTGTAAAATATCGCTGTCAAATTGTTTCCTATGCTATGCGCTATTCGAAAATTGTATCCTAAAACGTATAGTTACTTAACAGTTTCAGTAATATTTAAATTACTTCTTATGTAGGCTAGATTGTAATGTGAATAAAGTATTACCAACTGTAATACTTTTTAGAAGGAAAAAAAATATTAATACACCGTGAAATTTGAATCACAGTTTTGCTAGAACAAACGTTCTTCAGACCATGGTCTACTACCATTCTACAGCATTCAATAAAAAAAAACATAATTGGTTTTTGAAAAAACACAAAAAGGCAAAGTTTAAAATGTCAAGATTATCTACTGCTTACTAAATTTCGTTTATGGAGGTACATTTCCCTATAAACAATGCTGTGTCCCATGCGTGGTGTCTGTGTTGTAGGGAGTAACGATAATCTTGACATTTTAAACTTTGTTTTTATTGTGTTTTTTCAAAAACTATTTTTTTAATTTTATTTTTTTGGATGCTGTAGAATGGTAGTAGACTATGTATTATATTATCTGTGACTATGGTCTGAACAACGTTTTTTCTAGCAAAACTGTGATTAAAATTTCACGGTATATATGTCTCTTATTATTTATCGTGTTACCCAGTAGGTTAACTGAGTTGTGAAGGTCAGATAGGCAATCGCTCCATGTAAAATACTGGTATTCAGCTGCCTCCGGTTAGACTGGAAGCTGACCCCAATAAAATTGGGAACAGGCTAGGCAGTACATACTCTTATAACATATAATTTTATTATGTCGTCTATCGGGTTTAGTTTTACGACTCTAATTATGTGACTAATTTTATTGCAGCTGAAATATCAACTGTATACATTTACGAGATGATATTGTTAGCACAGTGCTCCAATTAGCAACCTCCGGCATTTCTACGAGTTGCCAGCAAAGTGTGCACCACTTAGAATCTTTCACCGCCATTTTTCTATACTATTTTTATAGTTTTCCCACTAAAAGTTCTTAGGAAGCTTGATTAACAACGTCATTTCCTATAGATGATCTACTTTAGTATAATAGAAAAATTTCAACAATTGTACAAGCCACGTGAATAAGTATAATTCAGTCTGCCTAGCCTTTTTACCAACTATGTTGGGGTCAGCTTCCAGTCTGACCGGACGCAGCTGAATACCATTATTTTACTAGCGACTGCCTATCTGACCGGTACGACTGCTGACTACCCGTAACGACTGTCAAAGATCTACCAGTGACAGCCGGGACCAACAGTCTAACGTGTTTATTTTGTGCAGAATAAACAATTTTTCTTTCTTTCTTTTTTTCTTTCTTTCAGAGGCAAACGCGTCTCGATATGTAATGGATGAGTATCCATCCACGGACTGACCTCGGCAAGCGTAGCTTAACCGTGTAGCATAGTTATTAACAACGAGTCCCTCGAGACGTTCTTCTTTAGTATTATAGCAACATTTTACAACCCACGCGAATATAATTGCAACAATGAAACAACAATAACCGTTTAATACCGCATAAAATATTTCATATCCATCGCAGACAATAAGAGCACATAAAATGCACACACGAAATACACTAAAATTATTTATTGCATCCTAAATCACAGCATACATTCAATGCCATACATTTTATGCACCTGACATGGTTTCTGTACGTCATTTTTGGATGACCGCTGCAGCACTGTGGGTCTCCCAAATCACAGCATCATGCTGAGTGGAAGCCACAGTCATGAGCGGTTGACTATATCCGTTTAATTTTGTTTTTATTTTTCTTTATTATTCGATTAACTGTCTTTTTGTATGCACTTGCACGTGTTTCTGTGACAATAATACATATTAAAAAAAACTATGTCCGCTCCGTGAGGGTGTTGTTAAGTATCGTACTGAGAATAAATATTTATGAGCAAATAATTAGTACAAAAAAAAAAAATCAAATCACCACATTTTTTTTCAATGAGGAATTTTACCGGGTTATTACATTGGATATCTACAAGTCATAACTTATGACCCCTATTGAAAATTTGCTAATTTTTTATGGATTTGGGGTAATTTTGGTACTAATGATGTTTATCAGCAACTTTTTTATTTTCAACAATAATAAGTTTTTTTCATTATATTTTGGTAATGTTATTGCAGTACCTATGTGTCTCTTTCGGATCGAACAGGGTGTTTTCTTATATATTGTACATATTTCTCTTTATTTCACCTGTTACCTAACTGATACGGGCCTGGATTTTCCCAGGATATTAAACATTGTTGGAATACTTGGAGTAGTAATAAGTTCTGAGGCACTGCAATCCGTTTTATTTTTATTCTAAATGTTTAGAATAGTCCCTGATAATATGCGGCACAGATTGCGTGTGCTGTGTAGTTGAATACATTTTTTAATTTTGTGATAGAAAAGTTGTGTCTATTAGGTATTTTACTAAATTGGTCTGTATTTATTTTTCAACCAAGCTTTGGTACTAACAGTTTTTTTTAAATGTGTGAGGTGTCTCTCTCTCTCAATCTCTTCTATTCTTATACTATTTTGGCAAAATAATTTTACACATATTTTGTAAGACCATAAATTATACTTCAAAAATCATTCTCCTCATTATATCGGTATTTTTTCCGATTCCTCACTTCACTTAGAAGTGAGCTGTCAATGTCAAGAATGACAAATCACTTCTAGCTCTTTTCACCTAAGTTTTCTCGGTGAGATTTTTATAGAATAGGCAGACCGGTCCCCATCCCCACGTAATACGTCTCTGGCCTTCACCCAGGATATTAAACATTGCCTGAATGCTCCCGAGTAATAAGTTCTAAGGCGCTGCCATCCGATTTGTTCGTGACACTATTACGTGTACAAGACGGGTATGTCTTGATTTGATTTACGTATCCTTCGTAGCTTTAAAAAATATATATATATGTTTCTTTTATTTTGACTAGCTTTTTCTTTAAATATTTCACTGTAGGTACATACTTGGTGAAGCTTTATTTTATGATGCACATAATTAGCATTAATTATTAAGGTTAGGAAATCTTTTTTTTTTTACGGGTCGTCTTTAAGAGCGCGTGCAACGTCGGAAACAGCTGTAAAATAGTTACCTGATTTTGATAAATTTGGTAATATTACTGTATGGAAATATCACTAACTAGTGACTTAAAATACTCAGAAAAATTGCAGTTATAACACTGAATTTGATGTTGTTACAACATCAAATTCAGTGTCACTTTATGTGTAAAAAGGGTTTTTGGAGAGGTTCCAAATACTTTTTTTTTACATCTAAAACTAAATATTCGGTATTACGATCATATTTCATAGTCAATATTTTACCACTAGTTAGCGATATTTCCATACAGTAATATTGCCAAATTAATCAAAAGAGCGAAATATTTGACAGCTATCTGCCACATTGCCCACTTTCAGAATGCACGCTCTTATATTTACGTCCTTAGCGTTCCAGCAAAAAATTGGGATAAGGCATGCTGGTTAGTCAGCTGCACTACCATACAATTTTCAGTAAGAGCGAGCGAGACAGCACTCATTAAATGTCATTGTCAACAAGAAACTAGGCAGGGCACTAGGAAGGCACTAGGAAGTGGTGAAGGGTGGGCGTTTTGGGGGGCTGTCTAATTAATTTTGACGTTCAAAAAGTGCTGATTCTCAGCCTAGTTTGAATAAGCCACTACAGCGAGTTGTACGATGCGTTTAATAACAGCAATGTTCACGCCATCCTGATCTCTGAAACTTGGCTCAAACCGCAACTCCTGTCCACCACCTACCCTCTTACTGGTTTCATTCTTATACGGAACGATCGGATTGGTAAAGGAGGGGGTGGTGTGGCCATATACCTTCGCAGTGACTTTCCTTATAAAATACTTGCTACTTCCTCTTCACATTATTCTGCTTCTGCCGAGTTTATTTTCCTTGAAGTCTGTGTCAAAGGAGTTAAAACCATTATTGGTGTTGTTTACTGTCCTCCCACTGTTGATTACTTCATTGAATTCGAATCAGTACTTGAATCCTTGGGTTCGGAGTATGCACATCACATCATCATGGGTGATTTCAACACAAACCTTCTTGCCCAAAACTCCCCTCGATCCCGTAAGCTCCTCCATCTTATCGAGTCGGCTAGTCTGCACGTGTTGCCGCTCAAACCTACTCATCATAACACTGTCGGCGATGACACCTGGCTCGACCTGATCCTCACCTCGAATCCTTCCCTCGTTTATTCCCATGGTCAACATGACGCTCCTGGCTTTTCTCATCATGACATGATTTTCCTTTCCTATATCCTGAAACCTCCCAAACCTAAACCCAAGGTTCTGTACAGGCGCTGTTTTGCTCGGATGAATGTCGATAAGCTCAAGGCCGATGCATCTTTGGTCAATTGGGAGCCAATGACGGAAGCCACTTCGGTTGACGACAAGGTTGCGATCTTCAATGATGTTGTTATTAATCTGTATAACATCCATGCTCCTGTCAAAAAAATAAAGTTAAAACGCCCACCTGCACCATGGATGACAAGAGGCATACAGATGGCTATGCGACGTAGGGACCGGGCGTTCCGTAAATTTAAAAGGGATCGTAATGATGAGAACTGGACATTATTCAAGGCTGCAAGGAATAGATGCAATCAGATGATACGTAATGCTAAACGCCGCCACATTCTCGATACTATTAGTTCTTCTTCTTCTGCCGATATTTGGAAATTTCTTGGAACTCTTGGTATCGGCAAATCGCGACATTTAGACCTTCCTAATACAATTGACTTAGACGATCTCAACCGGCATTTCTCCACTGTTTCTACCATGGATCGTCTAACCAAGCAACAAACTCTGTCTCTAATTTCTGGTCTAACGCGTCCTCATATTAATCCTTTCAGTTTCGTTCCAGTTGAACCGGGAGAGATCAAAAAAATAATTCTATCCATCAAATCTAAAGCGGTGGGATGTGACAATATCACCCGTGGTATGATCATTACTATTCTGGATCATCTCCTACCTGCGATTACCCATATTATAAATTTTTCCCTATTCACCGGAGTATTCCCTTTCCTGTGGCGCAAAGCCTATGTTCGTCCACTACCTAAGGTTTCCAATCCCTCTCTTCCTACCGACTTCCGTCCAATTTCTATCCTTCCCTTCCTATCCAAAGTGCTTGAGGCCTGTGTCCACAAACAATTCTCCAACTTTGTTCATCGCAACTCACTCATTAGCCCTCTTCAATCTGGGTTCAGGCCTGGGCACAGCACTACTTCCGCACTCCTTAAAGTGACTGGCGATATAAGGGCAGGACTGGAAGACACCAAAGTTACTGTTCTAGTGCTGGTTGATTTCTCGAATGCCTTTAATACAGTCAGTCACGACATCCTGTTAGCCATTCTCTCATATCTTATGGTCTCTCCCGAAGCACTGGAATGGTTCTCCTCTTACCTTCAGGAACGTCAGCAGTCTATTCATGTTGGGGATTCTTCTTCATGCTGGTGTGATTTGGAAACTGGCGTTCCTCAAGGCGGTATACTTTCTCCTCTATTGTTTTCTATTTTTATTAATCTTATAACTTCCGAACTTCAGTGTGCGTATCATCTGTATGCCGACGACTTGCAGTTGTACTGTCGGGGAACTGTTGATGAATTACCTGACGCTATCGACAAATTAAATAGGGACTTGATAGCCATTAAAACCTGGGCTGATAGGTTTGGTGTAGCCGTAAACCCTACGAAGTGTCAGGCGATTATCATTGGCAGTCCTCGCGGTATTAGCAGGGTGGATGGTACAACCTTGCCAGCAGTTCTCTTCAATGGTTCGATAGTTCCTTTTAGCACTGACGTGAAGGACTTAGGCTTGCACATCGATAGTACCCTGAACTGGCGTGCTCAAGTTACTAAGGTAAGCCAGAAGGTTACTGGAACGCTGCGAGCTCTGTACCGTTTGAAAAATGTATTACCATCGAGTACGAAGACAATGCTTGTGCAGACCTTAATTTTCCCTATCATCGATTATGGTGATGTGTGCTACTATGACCTGAATGCAGATCTCCTCGACAAACTTGACCGTCTTCTCAATAACTGCATTCGATTCGTTTTCAATCTACGTAAATATGATCATGTCTCTGCGCGTCGATCGCTTCTAAAGTGGTTACCCATACGCCAGCGCAGAGAGCAAAGGGCGCTGACCACCTTGTTTTCATTTCTTGATTCTCCTTCTTCACCTAGTTATCTAGCCCCGCACTTTCAGTACATTTGCGACAACCACAATAGAAATCTACGTTCATCTCACAATCGTCTTCTTCAATGTCCCACCCACCGCACAGACTTAATTCACTCTTCCTTCTTCGTTCAGTCTATCTCTCTGTGGAATGCGCTCCCCCAGGAAATTAGGATGGCGACCAACCGATTATCTTTTAAAGTTAAAGTTCGCGAGCACATTCGCAAGAAGCTGGCAGTATCATCACAGCGGTAATGATTTCCCATTGTCTTATTTGCTTTAGTAGTGTTTTATGTGTATTTATTTTTGTTTATATTTATATATAATTGGAAATATATATTTATGTATATCTTTATATTTAAATAAATATCTATTCCTCAATTCTCGCTATTGCACCTACCACTGTTTCTCTCTGCATCACCCAAAGGTTGACTGGTAGAAAATGCCTTTGGCATTAAGTCCGCCTCTGTACATTTGTGTGCTTGAAGTATTAAATAAATAAATAAATAAATAAATGTATTTTTTTTTTAACGTGACCATCTTTTGTCGCAGTCGGGCGAATCGAACGATTTAAATAATTTTATTGCATTTTAATGCCAAATCTATTACTACCAGACAAGCCAGATATAAACCTAATAAAATACACGCCCGTTATCGCTTCCGCCGAAATATGGTTGTAAATCATCAGGCATTATTCTTATGTGTATTTAATGGAGTTATAAGTTAAGATATGAAGGCCCAAGCGTGGAAGTTATGGGGTATTGTTAATATTGTTATGGTGGGATCAGAACTTTATGGCAGTTACTGAGTTTGGTAGAATTTAATAAGAGGCGTGATTTATTTTGTTAGTGTTAAGGTGCTGATAAACTTGAGCATTCACTTGTAACAGTATATCGAGCATTCGCCGTTTTTAAATTTGCCAAACATTGCTACGAACATTTTCACGATAATTCTAGCGAATGCTCTAGTCAATGATAGAATGGCTCGGCTCGGCAAAAAGCTCAGCAAAACTGTCCTTTCGCTAGAATGCTCGCTAAAACGCTCCCGTTAATTTTTCTGCTATGTAACATTCGCTAGAATGCTCATTACAAGTGAATGCTTAAGTTTATCAACACCTTGGAAACTTATCTATGTACAAAGTATAAAACAAAGTCACGTTTCGTGTCTGTCTATGTGACTGCGTTGTGTTCCTAAACTATACAATCAATTTTGAAAAATTATTCCGGAAGCTTTATGTGTTTAATACATCCTGTACTATTAAACGAGCAATATTTGTAATCACGTTCTCGAAAACTGCATATAGGGGTTTACGGGGCGAAAAATCGATCTAGCTAGGTCTCATATCTGGGAAAATTCGTTTTCTCCGTATTTTCACCCGAGCAGAGCTCGGTCGCCCAAAGTTTAGAACAAGATGGATACCTACCTTAAAATAACGACATGGCAGCATGGAATAAGTATGTACTAGCCCATACTATTAAAGATAATTCTCTATTTTCACCAGAGCAGAGCTCGGTCGCCCATGTACGTAATATTTAACTTAGGTAATAGCACAGAAAGCTTGATGTTTTGACACGCCGCAAGTGCCGCAACATCGGTACATGATACCAGAGCGAAACAGGGGCGAGTTGCTAGTTAATAAATAAATAACAGTGAGTAAAGTCCAAATGCTTCATCTTTGTGACTGACCGATCCCTTGACAATTCAAAAGTACCTGTAATTGGTTTATTTGAAATAAAATAATACTTTCGAATTTGAGTTTGAGTTTTTTAAGATATCAAACTAGTAAGTGAGAAGTTGTGCTCGAGCTTCACCTGCTTCAATATAGACTTTGCACTTAATTTAAACTTGTTTACTATAAGAAAGTGGCTGGGATAGACTGGATGAGGACGGCGGAGGACAGGGTGTTGAGGCGCAGCTTGGGAGAGGCCTATGTTCAACAGTGCACTGTGATAGGCTAAGATGATTGTTGATTGAAATTAGAAGACATACACTGAGGCCCATACACAAAACGACTAAATGAAAAAACCCATTAATTAAGCATATAAAAAATAAGTCGGTAGGTACGGTAATATAATTCCAATAAAAGTAAGTACTTATTTTTCCCCAAAGGAAAATACAGTAGGTACGTAAATATAAAGTACCAATAACTCGAAATGAATGATACCGCAATCAATACCGGTACTTACCGAAATCGGTACCAGGTGCCCAAAGTAGATAGATGATTTCATTTAGGAAAATACTTTACGGGTTATTAGGCCAGTAAAGTATCGTATTAATCGGTAGATTGTGGCCGTAAACTTAAGGCGGTTATATAGCCTTTTTATCGCCTCAAGCGATGCGACTTGCGACGTGACTTGCAGCGCAACTTGCGATGCGACTTGGGACCTGACTTGCGATGCTACTTGCAACGCTACTTGGGACGCGACTTGGGACCTGACTTGCGTCGTGACTTGCGACGCGACTTGGGCCGCGACTTGCGACACGACTTGCGACGCGACTTACGAAGCTGCTTGCGACGCAACTTACGACGCGACTTGCGACACGACTTGCAGCGCAACTTGCGACGTGACTTATGACGCGACTTGCGGCAAGCGACACGCGCGTGCTTCACCTGTTTCCGTCCTTGCTCCGCAAGTCACGTCGCGGTGACTCTTCATCAGCCTAGAGCAATCCACTGCTGGACATAGGCCTCTCCAATTGGACGCCATTCAGCTTGATTTTTAGCAAATCTCATCCAGCTGTTACCAGCTACCCTGCGAAAATCATCTCCCCAACTAGCCTGAGAGTCTTACACTCAAGAACACGTCTGCGCGTTCATCGGTTCTACAGCTAATATGGCCGGCCCACGATTCGTGGATCGTGACTCGTGGCATGCTCTAAGCAATGGGTTCGGACCTCTGAATTTTCGGATTCATGTGCGTATTGTATAATTATCACTTGCTTCAAAAACGGTGAAGGAAAACATTGTAGGAAAACCTGCATGCCGGAGAGATATTTCTCGACGGCATATGAGGCCAAGTCAGAGGCCCATGGGCGGCTTTAAAACTCTGACACCAGGTTAGTCACTAATCACACGAAAAATAAATAAAAGAAGCAACTTCTTTCATTTGTTTTCTCCGTATTAGCGGTCTCAAAACGCGTGTCGCTTGAGCGTGTAGCTCATGGCCACGAGATAAGGTAGATATATAAAAGGGGCGTAATAAGTGGTAGCTAGTTGTATCAAGGTCATAAAGTTCGTAAAGGTCGAGATATAAGAAATGATGTAATAAAGAAGATCGAATTTAGCGACTCAAGTATATTGGAGGTATTGCCGTTTAGGTAAAATAGTAAAAGAACATACGAAACGCAGTAAGAAATAAGTTTTCCCTAAAGAAACGACGCAGGGTAAGAAAAACTAGTCACTGACCTTGACCTTGAGTACTGAATGTGTCTCAACTTATTTTTTGACGTGTTTTTAAAACGTATTTACAGAAATAAATATAATTTAACTTTCAAACTCTAAACTATTTTTGTATGACTAGCTTTCGCCCGCGACTTCGCCTGCATGAAAAGTATACCTACTATGTTGTCCTAGCCCAGGTCATTGTCTATCCGTGTAAACTACAAATAGTCGTGGATATATTTAGTAACCTATTCCGCTTAGCTATTTCTAAAGAGCCATAAAAAACTCCTGAAAGAAAGCGACACAAAGACATCGCTCGGTTTGGCAACACACCGTGTTCGGGTTCACGACAAGTCAATCGTCATCCTGAGGATGCCTCGTTGAGAGGTGAAACACGTGTCGATTTCTTTCAGGAGTTTTTTATAGCTTTTTAGAAATAGCTAAGCGGAACATGTTTATAAATATATCTACGTCTATTTTATTTTATAATGGATTTCCGCAAGGTCAAGCCTGAATCAATTAACTGTCTATCCGTGTGCCAAACACTCAAAACCATTCAGCCGTTAAGGCGAAAAAATAACAGACCGACAGACAAAGTTTTTTCTTTCGCATATATAATAATGGAAAAGTATGTCTATTATGGATAGGTATTATGTTAAAGCATTTTTGTCAAATCTTTTAAGAAATAAAGTTAATTTATTTTGCAAATACGAGTACATGGTGATATGAAAATTCAGTATATATGTGAAAGGTCCAACTTGACGGATTATCCTATTTATATTTTCTCAATGACTTTCGTTTCATACAGACAGGAGCGTCTGTATGAAACGAAAGTCATTATATTTAAACAGTGCGATAAGTGTACAGTAGCTCAAATTATTTTCTTTTGTAGTTTTATAGATTTAGGTTCACTAGACAGCTTTGTAGTGTTCTCCTTTGTATCTAATTGTCATACGTCAATGTCATGGTTACGTCAATTTTCATACGTCAATGTCATACCTGTCATTTGCATGGTTACTGAAATGTTAATTTTAGATGTTATTTAATTTGAATTTTAAGGGACTGTGCTGTTGGTGTGCTTATGATAAATAAATATAGGGAATACGTACAGCCATATTTTACCAATAGGCATGCAAAAATTATAAACTAGTCTCCATAGGTTTAGGTAGTTAAATAAAGTTAGACAAAAAATACCACATGACGAGGCAGCTGTCATATAACCGACTAAACGTAATACCAGTCATTTCAGTTGTCATCCTACGTCACGATTGTACTCTTCAATTTTGCAACGTTATAATTCGTTGACGATTCGAATTTAGGCTCTTTACAATAGACAGATTACAAAATATTAAATTTTTATTATAAATCTAACAAAAAAATTGTGTCCAAGCAGTTACAGCTACGAAGAATAGTTTAAAAATAAATGATAAAGTTTAATATACGTTAATAATTGAGGAACCTATTGTAAAAATCTAAAATAAATTTAATTTGATTTTATCGTAATATCATATATCATAATTACGATAAAATCATTTTAAATTTATTTTTCAAGAAAGTGTCATCTATAAAAACCCTTTTTACGATTTGTTTACCTTTATTTAACTACCTAAACCTTTGGAGTATAGTCTACAAAATTTTAACAAACAGAACAAGAACAACACAAAAACCAAAAACTATTCTTATTTTGACTGCCTCGTTGGTCTAGTGGTCGCAAGCGCTACTGCTGAGCATGAGGTCCTGGGTTCGATTCCCGGGTCGGGCAAAGTGTTATTGGGTTTTTCTATCTGAAATTTCTCAGTAGCAGCTCGGAGTCTGGATTTGTGCCCGGTTGATGGCAATAGGCTCGCCCCCTATTACATGGGACTTAAACATAACTGGCGAAATGTGGGTGTACCTGCTACAGGGACACCTCTGCCCAACCCTTCGGGGAAACAAGGCGTGATGTTATGTTATGTTATGTTATTCTTATTTTTTACCCGACTACGGCAAAGCAAAAAGGAGGGTTATGATTTTGACCGGTATTTATGTATGTATCTGTTACCTCATAACTTCTAAACTACCGATCAGTGACAAATGAGGTATTATTGGAAGCGCCTTAATCGTCCGCTGGTTATAAACTATGTGACGTCACATTAAATGCAATATGGTCCCCTTTAGAGGACATAAAGTGAGGGATAGAAAAAAAAAATTGTGCTATGTTGAGTATCAAATGAAAGGGCTTGACAAGCATATTACAAATATGTATGTATATATTTCATATTGTCTAAGTAAATAAATATGTTTAAATTGTTAAAAACAAGCAAAATATTGACGGTCGCATGCTTGTACACCTACAAAATTATAATGGCATGCGACCACGGCTTAACCTAGACCGTTTTTGTACCGATGTCTTGATTTCTGTCTGAACTATTTTCTTGATTCATACTTTTTAGAGCGTGATTTTTCAGTAGTCGGGTTTTAGTTTTTGAACTTACTTTCTTACACATTACAAACAGTCTTAAGTTACAAAAAAATTTTTAGTCAAGAATTCTATTACGCTGTAATATGCTTTGGATGTCAAAAAGTTTCGCAACAATAGCAGTAATTCTTTCCAACTTTTCGGAATTTTTATACCTTTTACAGGCACGTTTAAATACGTCAGTCAGAAAATTCAAGCTAGCGTTTTGTTCCAAAGTGTAAGTAGATTATAATGGAGAAAAACACGCAAAATCCTCAATGGAGTGTCTATCTTATTTCGATTATTATACACTAGCTTTTGCCCACAGCTTCGCCCGCGTGGATGTCGGAAAATATCCCACGGTAACGTATTACCGAGATTTCATTACTAATAACCAAGGAAATTGTCATTAACTCCTACCGCTGCGCCCGCGTTGCAACGCTTAATTTTGAAACTGTAATATCTTTTAAACTATTCATTTAAATGATATGATGTCAAGGCATATTTTAATCTAAATTGTATGCCCAATTTATATGACATATTTTATTGGATAAGGATTAATACTACACCGGTCAAAAAAGCTTCGGAAATAACAATTAAATTTTTATCAAATTCTGAAAGATAAAAATGGTTATTGTGCGTCATCCTTAGAATTTTTTTGTTGTACTTTTTAAGATGAACAATACCGTAGAACGTAAATTTGATGTATCTTTTTTGGTTTAAGCAGCGCACGCCAGTAAAGCTCCCAGTCGGCATGATTTTTTCCGAATTCTTCAACAACAATCGTCAAATTTCAGTCAATTTACACAAAACTTTAATGAATTATACACTAAAACCTTCCGCATGAATCACTCCGTTTATTGGTGAAAACCGTTTGAAAATCCGTTTGGTAGTTTTTGAGTTTATTGCATTCGGACAGACAGACAGACAGACAGACGCGGCGGGGGACTTTGTTTTATAATATGTAAGGATAAGGATTATTGTGAAGGATTTCATTAGGATTTTTTGTCGAACTAAAAACTTAACTGAAGGTAAACTGATGAGCCCCTTCTACATAGGTATTCTTGGTATATGAAGGCATAGAGGTATCTCTCCATGCGATGTCGAAATAAACAGGCCAAACCGAGCACACTTAAGGGGTAGTCTGCATTTTTTTTTATCTTTTTTTATGTTTAAATTGTGTGCAACATAAACATATTTTCTTTATTTCTTTTCTTTTTCTATGCTTTATACTGGGTAGTGAGTGCCGTGGTCTGAAAACTATCCAATCTAGACTTTATGGTAGGGTTTGCCGTAACTTCTTGGATTATTGTTTAGTGAGTAAAAGAGCATGTTTTCTTACTAGTTCATAAAAGTGGTAAAGTAGAATTTACTGCTAAACGCGCTTGCTAGTAAAGTAGTATTATTTATTAGTAAAGTTTTGTTTTTATCAATTTTTCACAGTTATCTTTCCGCATATCTATAATTCTATTCCAAAGCGTGCCCCAAGAAAAGCATTTTCACTACAAAACAAATAGGAAATCCATCATTTTTTTTAGGTAAATATTTAATTTTAAAAAGCGTAATTACTCCAGATTATTTTCTTTAACAAAACCGAAATAATTAAATCAAGCTATTTAGCATAAAGTTCTGTTATTCAGTGAAACAATACAAAACTCGCAATTAGACGCCAAGTCGAGAATGCGGGCGTTTAAAACCCAAATATTGACAGACGTAAGAGGCCTAATACTATAAGAAATTTTCGAGGACCTCGGAGCTATAAGGGCCCTCAACTTCTCCGAGGATTCGACTTAAGAGCCTTGGAATGTACATTGCT
Source organism: Agrochola litura (assembly GCA_949152395.1). Taxonomy (NCBI): domain Eukaryota; kingdom Metazoa; phylum Arthropoda; class Insecta; order Lepidoptera; family Noctuidae; genus Agrochola; species Agrochola litura. Next base: position 4,089,701 of record OX424507.1, on the reverse strand, counting down.
TTTGGAAACCATTGTGAACGTTTATGTACTTATTTTTGGGATGATTGTTTTCTAAATGTTGCTTTAAATTGGGTTTCTTGCGGTTTTCAAGAAAAAGATTTGTGTATTAATTTCATAATTAGGTATTGGGTACCTATGTCATTTTAGTATTTAGAAATGTAATACATACTTAACAAATTGCTCAATGTTATTTAGTTTGATGTACAGAATGCGCAGGTAACGGGTATGCGATGAACCTTTCTACAAATTGCATCTAAGGAAATATACAACAAACAAAATAGTGGATACATGTAGAAAATCCGTTCCCAAAAGATATTTTTAACGCTGAGACACAGAAAATTACGTTTTGTTACATATTTATTTTCCACATTGACTGGTTTATGAGAACTATTCAATATAAAAAAAAAACATTTATTTCATGTCCTAGACCCATATTGAAAACAAAAAACAATACACAAATTTGACAATTTTATAAGTGTCACAGAAAAATGTCAGATCAAATCAATTAATGTCAAAAGCACAACAAAATAAAAATAAAATGAAATAGAACAATGAATTAAATTATGTCAGAAATTATGTAAGTGAAGTTATGTCAGAAGTAAAAATTTAAATTATAATATTCATAACATTGACAAATTACGCACCAGCAATATGCCTACAAGGACTCGTACCTGTAGCATTAGCGCTTCGCCTTAACTTAGTATCCCTCAATCTGCGCCTCTTTTACGACTATTTGCGATCCACTCGAGCGTTTCATACGAGCTGGCATTCGAGCCAGTATTCGAGCTTGTATTCCTTGCATTTAGTAAATTCTTAATTTTACTAAACTGTCGGTAAAACTGCATATACAGGGTGGCAGGGATTCGCGGAGGAGTTCGCGGAGGAGGTAGCGGCCGCGATCAGCGAGGTGGCCTTTAAGAAGACGAAGTCTTCTAGAGGCAAGGCCATCTCCGTGGCTACTGCCTCTATCATGGCGGCAGCGGAGGCCCTCCAACCCGGGCCTCCGTCGGACGGTATGTCTGAAATGCGGGCGGAGATCGCCCGCTTGACAGCCGCCATGGAGCTTCTCCAAAAGGAGAATGCGGAGCTCCGAGTGGACTTGGCCGGGCTCCGACGAGCCGGCCCCGAGAGGTGCCGCGGGAGGGGGAGCAGCACGGGCAGGGACGGCCCGTGACTTCTGAGGACCGGATCCTCAATCTGGTGCGGCAGGAGATGGCTGCTCTGCGGAGCAAGTTTTCCACCTTGGAGGCCATAGTCCTGCGCCCCCCATTGGCGGCAAGCCAGCCGGCCTCGGGTCAGCGGAAGGCGGCGTCATACGCTGCCACCGCAGCTGCCGCAGCCGGACCAGCCTCGTCGGGGCCGACCAAAGGTGGGGCGGCTGCACAGGCGGCGATCGCCCCAGCCAAGGCGGCGGAGGCCCCGGTCAAGGCATCGGGGGCCCCAGCGAAAGCGGCGAAAGCGGCGGCAAGGGGCCCGGCCAAGGCTGCGGGGGCCTCGGCAAAGGTGGCGAAAAAGCCGCCCCCACCACCTACTGAATCTCCTCCGGCCGATGCCGGATGGCATGTAGCCGGGGAGAAGAAGAAGGCTGGCAAGGCGGCAAGGGCGGCCAAGAGAAAGGCGAGGCGGCAGCGGCGCAAGGAGCGAAGCGTCGCAGATAGGCTCCGCGCCCCAAAATCCGCAGCTGTAGTGATTACGCTACAGCCGGAAGCGGAAAAGAAGGGCGTGTCCTATCAGCACGTGCTCGCCAAGGTGGATGCGGCGGTTGACCTAAAGGAGACCGCCAATGGGGTCCGGCTTAAGATCACCGCGACTGGGGCCAGGATGCTGGAGATCCCCGGTGCAAACAGCGGCCCGGCAGCGGACGCTCTGGCCAATAGGCTCAGGGCGACCCTGAATCCGGAAGAGGCCCGAGTGTCCAGGCCCACCAAACGCGCTGACTTGCGCATCCGGGGCCTGGACGACTGCGTGACGGCGGAAAAGGTTGTGGCCGCGGTCGCCAGGACTGGGGGGTGCTCTGCCGAGGAGGTGAGGGTAGGCACCATCCACCCTGACTCCACGGGGATGCGAGCCGTAACGGTGAGCTGCCCCGTGTCGGCGGCCAAGCTAATAGCCGGGGAGGGCCGAAGGCTTCTGGTGGGTTGGGTCTCCGCGCAGGTGAAACTGCTGGAGCCCCGACCTATGAGGTGCTTCCGCTGCCGGGTGGGCGACCACGTGGGAGCGAAGTGCACCTCGGAGGTGGACCGCAGCGACCACTGCTTCCGCTGTGGTCAGCCCGGTCATAAGGCCGGCTCGTGCAACGCCGCGCCGCACTGCGTCGTATGTGCGGCGGCTGGCAAGCCGGCCAATCACCGGGCTGGGAGCAAGGCCTGCGCTCCACCCGCCAAGGCCAGAGGCAAGGGCAAGCCCTCCGCCACCGCCGTCACCGCCGCAGCCGCCGCCACTAGTGCCGCCGCCGCTGCCGCCTCCACTGTCGTCGTCGCCGCCGTTGCCGCCGCGGCGGTGCCCTCACAGGGGGCTAGGGAGGGGGTTGAAATGGAGTGCCAATAACGGCCCCATTACGCCTCCTCCAGGCGAACATCAACCACTGCGCCGCCGCTCAGGATCTGTTGCTCCAGAGCATGGCGCAGTGGTCGATTAACATCGCCGTGGTCGCTGAGCCGTACTTTGTCCCGCCCAGGGATGACTGGGTGGAGGACCTGAGCGGCTCAGTGACCCTCATTTCGTCGGCCGCCGCTGGTACCCCGTCCCTCGAGTCTGTCAAGAGAGGACGGGGTTGCGTGGCAGCACGGTTCGGGGAGATTGTCGTGGTAGGGGTATACTTCTCCCCGAACCGAACTCTCGCCGAGTTCCACAACTCCCTTGTGGAGTTGAGAGTCGTCGTCGTCGGGTTCGGTTCCCTCCCCGTGTTCGTCCTCGGGGACTTCAATGCCAAAAATCTGGCTTGGGGTTCCCGCTTTACGGACACACGGGGCAGGATGGTGGAGGACTGGGCTCTGGAGACAGGCCTGGTCGTCCTAAACCGGGGTTCTGTCCCCACGTGTGTGCGGATGCGGGGTGAATCAGTGGTGGACATCTCGTTCGCCAGCCCCGCTCTGTCGCCGCGTGTAATCGACTGGCGCGTCATAGAGGAGGTGGAGACCTATTCCGACCACCGGTACATCCGGTTTGACGTCTCCACCCAGACCTCGAGCGCGCCGGTCCGACAGGCCCCGAGTGGTCCGCGGTGGGCGCTGAAGCGGCTGGACCGGGAGCTCCTCCTGGAAGCCTCGATCGTGCAGGCCTGGGTGTCATCACCGGACAGGCCTGCCGACATTAACGACGAGGCGGAGTGGTTCCGGGAGGCCATGTCCAATATATGTGACGTGGCAATGCCCCGAGTCCACCCTGGACGCGCTTCGCGCCAGGTGTACTGGTGGTCGCAAGAGCTGGAAGCTCTACGCAGGGCGTGCGTTGCTGCGCGACGCCGGTACGCCAGGCACCGCAGGCTCCGTATCCGTCCTCCGGATACGGAAGCCATTCAGGCGGAGCTGTACGAGGGGTACAGAGCGGCGAAGACCGCCCTCCAAGCGGAGATCCTGCGGGCCAGGGCACTGGCCCGCGAGGAGATGCTGGAGACTCTGAACAGAGACCCGTGGGGACGCCCATATAAGATGGTGCGGGAGAAACTCCGCCCATGGGCTCCCCCGCTGACGCAGAGTCTCCGGCCCCAGCTTGTGGAGGACGTGGTGAGCGCTCTGTTCCCTTCAAGAGGGGAACATACGCCCCCGCCCATGGCTCCGCCCATTGCGGTGCCCGATGCGGACCACACCGCCGACGACGACGACGATGCTCCGGGGGTGACCGAGGTAGAGATGAGAGTGGCGGTACGCAGGATGAGTGCGAGGAATACCGCCCCAGGACCCGATGGCATACCCGGAAGGGCCTGGGTCCTGGCCATGGGGACTCTCGGGCCTCGACTGAGAGGGCTCCTAAGCGCATGTATGGAGAGGGGCCAGTTCCCACTTTGCTGGAAGACTGGGAAACTGGTCCTCATCAGGAAGCCGGGGCGCCCAGCGGACTCTCCGTCCGCCTATCGGCCCATTGTGCTGCTCGACGAGGTGGGCAAGCTCTTTGAAAGAGTCATTGCAGACCGCCTCGTCGGGCAGCTGGTGCGAGTGGGGCCGGATCTGGCGGAGAGCCAGTTCGGTTTCCGCAGGGGGCGCTCTACGGTGGACGCCATCATGCGCGTGCGGGCCCTCACGACGGGGGATGCTGTGGCCCGGGGTGGGGTCGTCTTGGCGGTGTCTCTAGACATCGCCAATGCCTTTAACACCCTGCCCTGGAGTTGCATCAGGGAGGCACTTCGGTATCACCGGATGCCGACCTACCTCTGTCGTGTGGTCGAGGCCTATTTGACAGACAGGTTTGTCATCTACCCCGGTCACCAAGGAGAGTGGAACCGGCGAGAGATGTCGTGCGGTGTCCCACAGGGATCGGTCCTGGGGCCGCATCTGTGGGACATCGGATACGACTGGGTGCTGCGCGCCGACCTCCCTACTGGCGTCAGCGTCGTTTGTTACGCTGACGACACGCTGGTCCTGGCGCAGGGGAGGTCGTACCAGGCGGCGGCCGACTTAGCGACACGCGGGGTTGCGACAATCGTCGACAGAATCCGGCAGCTGGGACTCGAGGTGGCCCTGCACAAGTCCGAGGCCATGGGTTTCTATGGTCCTCGTAGTGCGCCACCGTCGGGCTCCCAGGTATTGGCGGGAGGGGTTCACATCGGCGTCGAGTCGACGATGAAGTATCTGGGACTCGTCCTCGATAGCCGGTGGAACTTCGTGGAGCATTTCCGACGTTTGGCTCCCAGACTGGACCGGGCCGGGGCTGCCTTGAAGCGGCTCCTGCCCAATCTGGGAGGTCCAAACGCCTCCTGCCGGAGGCTCTACGTGGGGATCGTGCGGTCCATGGCCCTTTACGGGGCGCCAGTGTGGGCGCCTTCATTGAGGCGGCAGCCAGGCCGCCGGCTGAACGCGTCCCAAAGGGTCATGGCCATCCGGCTGGCCCGAGGATACCGCACGGTCTCCTGCGAGGCGGCGAGCCTCCTTGCCGGAGTACCGCCATGGGATCTGGAGGCAAAGGTCCTCGCGCACATTTGGGAGTGGCGCGAGGAGGCGAAACGCCGGGGCTTAACTCCGATGCCGCAAGAAGTCGCGGCACAGCGGACAGAGCTCCGGCGGGATCTCATGGCGGAATGGAGAGTGCGATTGTCGCAACCCAGCGCTGGGCACGCCACAATTGCGGCGATAAGACCCCTCTTTGAGGAGTGGCTAGAGAGGCGCCACGGCGTCCTCACCTTCCGCCTGACGCAGGTACTCACCGGACACGGCTGTTTCGGGAGGTACCTGTTCAGGATAAAGCGGGAGGAAACGCCCGGGTGTCGTCACTGTGTGGATCGCCCGGAGGACACGGTGGAGCATACGGTGGAGGTCTGCCCGGCTTGGGCAGGGCATCGCCGTGTCCTCGTGGATGCGATCGGCGGCGGTGATCTCTCGCGTCCGGCCCTGATTCGGGCCATGCTACGGAGCGAGAGGAAATGGGAGGCCGTCACCTCTTTCTGCGAAGCAGTAATGCTCGCGAAGGAGGAGACGGAGCGCGTGAGGGAAAGGCAAATTTCGCGCCCTCGCGCCCCTAACCGCCGCAGCAGGAGACGCCCTGGGCGTCGGGAATCGCAGGAAGATTTCCGGCCACCGTAGGCGCGGGCTTGCGGACGGTGAGCAATGGGTAGCTCGCCGTCCGATAAGGACCAAGCCCGGGTCGACGGCGCGTTGTGTTCCACGCGCGCCTCAAAGAGATGTCAGCAGAATTGACGGGGTCCGCTAGGGCCAATGCCAATGCCGGGGGTTCGAAGAAAACCGATAGGGAAATCGTGGCCCCCGGCAACATGGCATAGGAAGGAACACGGGTGGGTTTTAGTCAGTAAGAGTCTGACACGCCCTCCCGCTCCACCCAGAGCGGGAGAAGTTATTTGATAATTTCCCACCCAAAAAAAAAAAAAAAAAAAAAAAAGGGTGGCAGGGACATCGACGCGTAAAATGTTACCATGGATTCAGTACATAATTCTGAAGCCAATGCGTTGAAATTTTTCGACGGTTATTTTTTTTAATCTGCTGTTTCATAGAAAATTGCAATACCTACGCGGTTAAAATGTTTGGAACAGCAGATTTTTTTTATAACTGTTCAACAACAGTACGACACTGAAGATTTATCAACCGAGTTAATTATTTCAAAGTCACTGTCGACATATAATACTACTCCTTTATTATACTGTGCCTCAAGGTTAGCTTTGTTTTATTTTCAGTGAGAACAAAAATTACAACATTCAGCACTATAATGTTATCACGGACCATTTTTACGACAGTCACGTATCTGTCCTTTCAAGCTATAGTTTTCTGCTCCACTGAAACTTTATGATTCAATTAATGTGGAACCTTCACGAATAATAGTTACGGTTATACAGGGTGAAATTGAATTCATGGGCATCCTCATAATGGAGATGTTGTACTTGTACACGTCGAGGTCACCAATTTAGTGGTATGAGGAACAAGGTGTAAAGTTCACTCATCCACCATAGAAAAGGGAGGATCCTCCGACCAGACGGGTGTTGTGTCTGGCGGGCAACTGCCCATCGGTTTGAAGTTGAAATCTTGTATCTATGTCGATCGCTTGGTAAACTCTAACTGCGCGATGCAGGATTTGTGTGACGTCATGTCTTTGATGCGTAGTTCGTATGTGGCGGTGTAACCGCTACATACTCATCATTATGAACAACTTTCACTATGGGACCAAAGCTGAAATCGAGAAAAAAAATCTACTGTTCCCTACATTTATGTATGCATAACTCGTCAAAATGTAGAGAACAGCTGATTTTATTTTCGCGATTTCAGGTTTGGTCCTATAGTAAAAGTTGTTCATAATGATGAGTATAATGACTCCATTATGAGGATGCCCATGAATTCAATTTCACCCTGTATATCTATTAAGAAATTAAACCTTACACACAGTTTTTTTTTTTTCATAATTCATGATAATTTTTCGATCTTTTTTTTTGCCAACCTCAAAGATACGTAACGCTTAGTCGTAGATGGGAATTTCTTTCTTATCGTGTGGTTAGTGACTAACCTGGTATCAGAGGTTTTATGCTACCCATGGCCCTCTGTCTTGGCTTCACATGCCGCACGATGTTTTCCTTCACCATTTTTGAAGCAAGTGATAATAATTATACAATACGCACATGAATCCGAAAAATCAGAGGTGCGTGCCTTAGGTTCGAACTCGAGACCTATGACTTGACAGACCTCTAGGCTATCACTGCTTACAACGTGCTTAGCTTTACGTGGATGGGTGACCGTCCATTATCAAATTCAACGGTTACCATCTCACACGGATGTCAGTATTCATTACCTACCTTTCTGTTTTGCCGTAGTCGGGTCAAAGTTTCATACAATCCGGTTTTATAAATGTGTTTCTGTGTTGTTATATTGTACTTGTTTCACAAAATCTATGTAGTTTTGGCGACGCATCCTCAGAGGACATATTAAAAACAAGAACTTTCATCCGTCTGACAATAAAACGAGGTTCAGAGCTGTAATACAAAGTACTTATAAAATGACTGCCCCGTAAGTTGGTCTCGTGGTCTGTGACTGCTAAGCGTGAGGCCTGGGGGTTTTTCTATCAGGAATTTATTAGTAACAGCCCAGAGTTCGGAAGTTGACGGTGCGATACACCCGTGCCTCGGAAAGCACGTTAAGCCATTGGCCCTGTGCCTGATTTCTCTCCTGTCTTGTCTGATTGCCGTCCCATCAGGCTATGGGAGTGAGAGAAGAGAGAGTGCACCTGTGTCTGCGCATACACTTGTGCTCTATAATATCTCCCGTGCCAAAGGCTGGTTTCCGCTGATATTGGTCGCCATGGCCGAAATTTGGTCCGGAGGACTATTGGGTATTTACATAACATAACATCACGCCTTGTTTCCCCGAAGGGTTGGGCAGAGGTGTCCCTGTAGCAGGTACACCCACATTTCGCCAGTTATGTTTAAGTCCCATGTAATAGGGGGCGAGCCTATTGCCATCAACCGGGCACAAATCCAGACTCGAGCTGCTACTGAGAAATTTCAGATAGAAAAACCCAATAACACTTTGCCCGACCCGGGAATCGAACCCAGGACCTCATGCTCAGCAGTAGCGCTTGCGACCACTAGACCAACGAGGCAGTATTGGGTATTTATAAAGTAAATTAGAATTTCGAAAACGAGCCTTAGAAAGAGGACTGTCTCACAAATATGAGTGAAAGAGATGGCGCTAATCTTAAAACCATGTAATGTGCTATATTCTGACAAATAAATGATTATGATTATGACGCTCGACAGAGCAATGTACCGTTATAATAAATGCCAACTTTTAATAAATGTGGCCGCTTGACTGTACATGGTGTAACATCAGTCACATCGACATCCAATAAAAAGGGTTTGGACAAAACTCAGCAGTTCCATAAATTTTGACAGCCGATTTTTTTTTTTATGACAGCCATATTTTTTTAACTCCGACAAATCTAGATTCATGTACTTTTTATTTATTTATTTACACACCTTACACGTGGCACCGGATTCGCATTCACCGACCGATTGCTTACGAAATTAAATGTTATTTAAAAGTAAATGATTTGTAAAAAAACCATACACACTCGGTTAGTATGTCAAAGTTTTTTATAAGTAACGGGTACTATTATATTTAAGTTTTAAAAACCTCTAGAAAGTGTAATTCTCGCTATTTCTTATTGTGTAATATAAACTATCCATCTCTAAAATAACTAACTTAATGCCGAATATTATTATTTACCCTCAAAATGGATACTAATCCCCAAATGAATCTTAAAGTCGTTACTTATATTTGTCAGTCATTTATATTTCTTTGCCAACATCAAATTCAATATTCTACACCATACCATCACATCTCCTATTTTTCACATAATATCACAATTCATTTCACCATCAAATCAGTATTCTTATATTTACCATAAAACTAATAGGTTACCTTAATTTACAGTAGACATCCAACCAATCCTATATCAATCAGTATTTTTACCGACACCGCCACTAAGCACGTCCTACCGTCACGAGCGCCCAACCCAGAAGACCATATCGAATCTCTCGGTGCTGCCAGTATAATAAATTGAAACCTAACAATTGTAAAATAAATTTCTTAAAAAAATACTATTTCTCTCTCCGTCTTGGCCTTAACTCGACCCACTTACCTTCACGACTGTTTACCCGCGGCCTTTTCACACTCCCCTCCACGTGAAGCCTCCACATTCACTATTTGTCAGTCTCACTTCTCTCCTATTCACGTTTTGATGGACCATCGTTTTGTCAATAGAATGAAGAGGTTTTTTAGAGATTCTTAGATACGGTAGGTACCTCCTATTTGTTGACCTATTATTTGTGACATTCTGACTATAATACTACTTCCTACATAACTTATCCTACTACTATATACACCGTGAAATTTGAATCACAGTTTTGCTAGAACAAACGTTGTTCAGACCATGGTCTACTACCATTCTACAGCATCCAACAAAAAAAAGACAAAGTTTAAAATGTCAAGATTATCGTTATCCTACAACACAGACACCACGCATGGGACACAGCATTGTTTACAGGGAAATGTACCTCCATAAACGAAATTTAATAAGCAGTAGATAATCTTGACATTTTAAACTTTGTATTTTTTGTGTTTTTTCAAAAACCAATTATGTTTTTTTTTATTGGATCCTGTAGAATGGTAGTAGACCATGGTCTGAATAACGTTTATTCTAGCAAAACTGTGATTCAAATTTCACGGTGTATATAACTGGCTTTTTCTCGCAGCTTCGCTCGCGTGGAAGTCGGAAATTAACCCAAGGAAACGCACTACCTATTATAATCTGCCTCATCCAAATCCTGTTAGTAGCATAATATAATGATTGAATACTATTGTGAATTCATGCAAGCCTAGTACTTTTTGTTACGTTACGTTACTGCTCAGAAATTGTGCACAACATCTAATGATTGAAATACTATATTGAATTCATGTAAGCCTAGTACTTTTAGTGCCAAGTTTCAAGTTACTCAAGGAATAAGATTTTTCACACAAACTTTGCCCCCATTTTTCACCCCTTTAGGGGTAGAATTTCGGGAAATCCTTTCTTATCCTACGTCATACAAAGACACCCTCCAAGTTTCAGGTCTCTATGATCAGCGGTTTAGGCTGTGCGTTGATCCGTCAGTCAGTCATTCAGGACAAAGCATTTTATATGTATAGATAGATATATCCTATCCTACTATTTAATTTAAGATTATGAATTAATTATTTATTTATTTAATATTTGTTTATTAATATTACATTAATTGATTGATAATCCTACTAATATTATAAATGCAAAAGTTTGTGAGGATGGATGCCATGTTTGTGACTCTTTCACGCAAAATTCTACAGAACGGATTTTGATGAAATTTGGCACACATACAATTTATAATCTGAATTAACACATAAGATACTTTTTATCCCGATATTCCCACGGAATTGAGTCTTACGCGGGTGAAACCGCGGGGCGCAGCTAGTATAATATTACAAATGCGAAAGTGAATTTGTTTGTTTGTAACGCTTTAATGCTAAAACAGCTAAAATAAATTTGGCACGTGGGTAGACCATGACCTGGGTTAGTTAGAACAAAGGATACTTTTTATCCCGATATTCCCACGGGATCAAGATTTATGCGGGTGAAACCGTAGGCACAGCTAGTTAGCAATAAAGTTAGAGAAATGAATAAATTATCAAATTGACTACCCAACTTTAATTGTCCGTATATTCGAATCACTACGGTTATTCTTTAAAAGTTGTATGACATGGCTGTAACACGGCAAAGTGATGTAATATGTCAATTTGATGCAGACCTATCCAGAGAGCATGATTAAAAACGCATGACTCTAAAAACTTCCTTCTGGTAGACTGGAAAAAAGAGATTCTGGAAAAAAATAAAATATACTAGCGACTCTCACTGCTACTTGATAAAACATTGCGATTTCTTTATTAATATTATGAAAGTTTTTTTTTTCCCACACATGATGGTGGAAACCACATTAAAATCCTACCTATAAAGCAATACCGTTAAAAACAAAAGAGATTTTAATATAAATCTTGAAACCCTCTACATGGCCTGCAGTTCCACGATAATACTGGGCTAGACTTGGCGCAATTTCACGCCCAGTTGCTCCGAACTTGGACAGACGTGTCCAGCTTAGCACAAGGCTGAGGTTTTTTTAACAATACATAGGATTTAAGAGATTGGATGTCTTAGCTTTAAATTGGACGCAGCTATGCTTACGGCTAAGAGATTGGAAAGTCGCGAGGGTGAACAACGAACATTTTCAACGATATTGGAATTAAATTATACTGACCTAAAATTACTCAAGGGAATTGTCTCTACCATAGATGTATTATTAAAATCTATGGTCTCTACTCATACACAAACGGAACAAATGTCAAAGACTGATTGGATTTGAATAAACGGACAATTTAACTTGTTGTTTAAATAAATTATTTGACTTTGATTTTGACTTTGACATTATATTGACTATATAATGTCAAATTCAATTATTCACGTAAAAGGCACTGTTGAACGTCAAAGTTTACGAAAAATAGAATTGATTCTAGTTGCCCCCCTTCCAAAAGGTAGTTTTCGCATGGAGAAGAATGGGCAAGAAACTCCACCGTTACTCTTTTAAAATGTTTGACAATATTTTGTATACATTAATTATATAATTATATGTGAAGACGATGCATCTGGAATAAGATTACCATACCACAGTAGGTAAAAATTAAGCAAAGACAGAAAAAATAATTTTAAATAAAAATGATTATGTGAAAAAATAATTATGCAATGGATACATGAAAGAAAAAAAAAAAGAAAAGAAAGAAAACTTGTTTATTCTGCACAAACAAAACGCACATTTTAAAAACTAGACATAAAATACACACAATACAAAAGTAGCCAAAAGCCTCGTATTTAATCCAGAAAAAGTTTGACATTGTTGTTCATGGCTTAAATATCACTGGTATGGTGTTCACATATTTATAGTTTTAAAATCACACAGTTCCATACTGCATTTGTTTATGACCTTATAAACAGTGGGATAATATTTTACACAAAATATTTTATTTCACATAAACCTACAAGGGCACTTATGAAATGTCAGAAGCTAGGTGCACGGTTCCAATTGGTCGTTTCCTATGGAGAAGAGCCGGCAAGAAACTCCACGATTACTCTTTTAAAAATAATTGGCTTTTACAATACTTTCAAATAACAGTGTTACTAGGTATGGGAAGACAGTGTAGGTCTTTCAATAAGTACTAGGTATTTAACAAAATAGAAAATGGCCAACAGATCTACAGTCCACTAAGCCTACAGCGTTCTCACATTCACAAAATAGAAAATAATCTATACAAAAGATAAATTAATAAATAAAAATAAAAATCTATTTTAATTAAACGCAATTACATAACAACATAACATCACGCTTTGTTTCCCCGAAGGGTTGGGCAGAGGTGTCCCTGTAGCAGGTACACCCACATTTCACCAGTTAAACGTAATTACATGATTGCTATTACAACTGTAATAAATCTGAATAATTATCATGTCCACAAAAGCCACAAATGAAGAGTTGAAATGAAATCGTAATCGTATTTAATCGTATTCAAACTAAATACCGACAAATAAAAAAAACAAAACAAACAATACAACTAAATACCGATAAATTGGACGTATCAAACTCATTGCAATTAAAAGTAACTAAAATTGAATTTGATGCTAAAGCTATAATGACAAAAAATTGGAAACAAATACATCCTTCATTCATATATGTAGTTAAGTATGCCCCATTTTTCACCATGACAGCCAAGAGGTAAGTCCCGAATTTGGAAGTTTTTGTTAGAGGGGTCGCGGTCCAGTAAACTTTGGGAACCACTGATCTAAGGTATGATCTCGTCTAAAATAAAAACTAAAGTCTTGTATTGAATTAAATGAATCGTAAAAGAAGTCTTTTAGAGCAGTATGTCATTCTATATACCTACTCCTAATGTTTTTATCAAATGCCATTACCTTGAAAGAAGGTCAAGGTTTGTCTATGTATAACTTAGTATCGACAAGTTTTCTTCCCAAGGTCGTAAGAAGGAAAGTAGTTAATCATACAAATATGAAATAATAATAAATTGGTCAGTAAATCTAGAAACGTACTTTCTTCGTAACTTAGCATAAAACGTACTACTGTCTTTTTAGACATGTTTACAAGTCTTCATAGATAGTAAAGATTTTTAAATGACAGACGTTTTTGTCCTTTGACAAAATCCTCACAGATATTCTCTTTCCCCTTGGGAGAATAGTAATGGTACATCAATGACAATGTCGCCTTTTAACCCCAAGGTTGGCTAATAGACAATGTTTTGTAGTATTAAGTACGCCTATGTAACACTACTGTTCATGAAGATTAAATAAATAAATAGTGGGTTATGTTGAACTCCTGCCGACTTAAACCACTTTTGTTTTTTGGTGCGAAGTATTAAATTATCTTTTCCCGCTCTGGGCGGAGTGGGAGGGCGTGTCAGACTCTTACTGACTAAAACCCACCCGTGTTCTTTCAGTTGCCATGTTGCCGGGGGCCACGATCTCTCTTTCGGACTTCTTCGCAACCCCGGCAAGCATCGGCCCTAGCGGACCCCGTCAGTTCTGCTGACATCTCTTTGCGGCGCGCGTGGAACACAACGCGCCGTCGACCCGGGCCTGGTCCTTATCGGACGGCTGACTTAAACCCCTCAGTTTCTCCTGTTACCATGAGTTGGATCCCCAGCCACTTCTCCATAACGGGTCTCGACAAATTCATCATCATCATCAAAATCTTACCCCTTTTTTCAACAATGAACGGGTGAAAAGTTCCAAAAGTGTTACTTTATTAATAGTAACTGATACTGTTGAGGAAGGTTTTCAAACATTTAAGGTATTGAATGTACGTAACTGATATTTTAAGTTCCATAAAACTTTATTCTGGTTCAAGCCATTAATAATGACAAGGTCTCGATAGGCATTTTGTTACCAAGTATTGAAAATGGGACATTAAATAATGTATTAATGGAGTGTTAATTATTCTTTGAATCCTTGTAAAGACTGTCTAAGTACGCGTTAAGTGGTTGTCTTTCGCTTACGAGGATAGGGACCCAGGAAGGGGTAGGTTATAGGTACAAATACATTTTAGTATTTTGAGATAACCTCTGCTGCTTCGCTGGTCTAGGTAGTTGAAAGCATAACTACTGAGCCCCTTGCTTAGCGGTCATGCTGATGCTGCGTGCTAAGTCCGATTCCCAGGTTGAGCAAAGACAAAACCTCTTTTCCGTCAGGAATTTCTCAGCACCCCTCCGGAATCTGGGTGAGTGAACGGTTAATGACAATAGACACATCCTCTGTTTCACGGGACTTTTACATACTGTGTTCCTCTAACTACGCCTTCGGAGATCATAAGCGTGATTATATGGGCAAAGTCAAAGCCAAATCGTAAATTTGCAATTGGCACATTAAAAGGCACTTTCGAATGTCGAAAATTACAAAAAGAATTTAATCTATTAGGTATAGTTTCGAGAATGGGCAAGAAACTCAACAGTAACTTAAAAATAAAAGGTGTTACAATATTTTACAATGAATGTACAAGCAGCCAAATTTGGCGGAAAGTGTCGCTTTTTTTACTAGTGCTTTTTACTTTTCTGTTTTTTTTTTTATTTTGTACTCCGTCATCAGCCAGCCCGACGCGACGCAAAGAGTATTTATTATTTGAGAAAAGTTTTACAAATTAGATGATGATGATGACGATGGCAATGGTGATGGCGATGACAATGGTCAAAGTCGACGTCGAAGTCGAAGTCAAAGTCAAAATCAAAGACAAAGTCAAAGTCAAAGCTAAAGTCAAAGTCATGACGATGTCGATGGCGATGGCGATGATGATGATGAAGAATATTGTTTATATTATTTATGTACGTCAGCCAAGATGTCAGATGTTACACATCATATCCAGCAGCATTTCTCTAGTTTTCTACCAAAATTAATACTTAACATAATCAAAATTTAAACAAAAACATACAGTTTCAGAGGCAAGAAACAATTTAACTCAAGTAAAATTAAACAATGGAAGGTTTAATTTTGTACAAGTTCTAAGGTTATCGTAAAATACAACTGGAGACGCGTAAAGTTTACAGAATTTCATGATAAAGAACAACTAAAGTTCTGTTTCATACATTAATTATGGAGATGGTGTTGCTTGGGGCTTTATTTTATTAAACAAACAACATTTAGAAAGAAAATAATTTTGTTGAAAATGCAAAATTAACTAACTAGAAACATTTGCATTTTTATTTTCTAGATGCTGTTTGTGGTCCTTCGAGCCGGATTTGTTGCCTATTCCAATAAGTAATAATATTGCTCTTTTTTTTGGCTGGGAAATTATCAAATAGCTTCTCCCGCTCTGGGCGGAGCATGTCTGACTCTTACTGACTAAAACCCACCCGTGTTCCTTCAGTTGCCATGTTGCCAGGGGCCACGGTATCCCTTTCGGACTTTGCCGCGACCCCAGAATATTATTGCTCTGCAAAGTGGGTTTTAAAGCTAACTTTTGTAACCAAATTATTCACTGTTGAACAATATCCCTTTTTTTCACTCCGTTTTTTATTCTTAACAATGACAGTATCTATTTACGTCGTTGAATAACAAAATAAATGAAAATGGAAGCATTATACCGTAACTGTTACCATAAAATATTGTTCCCAAGCGGAGCTACAGCGGAGTACGGAAAGAAATAAAGTGAATAGGGGGGACTTAAAAATGATTTGTGACCACCCCTGTCTCTTCTATGGCGTCAGTTACTGGTTTCGTTGATAAGAAATTAATCATTCAAAATTAATGGAATAATATAAATCAAGTTGTCACCTATTTCGGGTAGTCTGAAAGTCTGACAACCAGTCTTTCCAAGGGGTATCGTGTAACCTTGTGGCTCCGTTCACACGGCATTGAACAGCACGATATTTTACGGCGGTAGAAAGTTGGGATCACAAGTCAATATGTGAATGTGAGAACGTTGTAGGTTGAAGATGTGTGGACCATTTTCTATTTTACTAAGTACCTGGTACTTGTTGATAGGCCTACACTGTCCTCTCATACCTAATAACACTGTAATTTGAAAACATTGTAGAAACCATTTATTTTTAAAAGAGTAACCGTGGAGTTTCTTGCCAGCTCTTTTCCATGGGAAGCGACCAATTGGAACCGTGCACCTAGCTTCTGACGTTTCATAAGTGCCCATGTAGGTTTATGTGAAATATTTTTTTTTGTGTAAAATATTATCCCACTGTTTATAAATATTATCCCACTGTGTCGGAAATGTTTGCGCAAGCCCGTACCGACGGTTTCCATGCGATTGTTCGCAAAAAAACTGCTTCACTACTGAGAAGAGTGAGAGACAGTCACAACAGCATCCTGAGAACTGTAGCGGAGAGCTTTAGCTCTCCAATTGTAAAGCTGTTTGTGCAAAGGGTGATTGGTACTAACACTAGATAATAAGTTATTTTATATTATGTTACTAACACACTATGGACTCTGTTCCGAAATAAAAATCAATCTATATATATCTTATCTTCTTAATATATATAAATCTCGTGTCACAATGTTTGTCCTCAATGGACTCCTAAACCACTTAACCGATTATAATAAAATTTGCACACCATGTGCAGTTCGATCCAACTTGAGAGATAGGATAGGTAGGGTAGGTAGGGTAGGTAGGGTAGGTAGGGTAGGTAGGGTAGGTAGGGTAGGTAGGGTAGGTAGGGTAGGTAGGGTAGGTAGGGTAGGTAGGGTAGGTAGGGTAGGTAGGGTAGGTAGGGTAGGTAGGGTAGGTAGGGTAGGTAGGGTAGGTAGGGTAGGTAGGGTAGGTAGGGTAGGTAGGGTAGGTAGGGTAGGTAGTTAAGAAAAGTACTAAGTGCTACCCGTGTGAAACCGGGGCGGGCAGCTAGTATATATATAAGGTCATAAACAATATATATATAAGGTCATAAACAAATGCAGTATGAAACTGTCTGATTTTAAAATGATACAGTAAAATAAAATATCTTAATATCGTACTCGCCGTGTGAACGGGGTCTGGAACTTGGTTGTGGAGATCAGATAGGCCACCGCTCCATGTAAAATACTGGTATTCAGCTGCATCCGGTTAGATTGGAGCCGACCCCAACATAGTTGAGAAAAGACTAGGCAGATAATGCTGACCTATTTCGGAAAATACTTAGTTTAAAAAATTTGCCCCATTTTTTTCAAGGGGAATTTTATCGGGTTATTGCATAACTTATGACCCCTATTGATTTTCAATAATAGTAAGATTTTTTATACCTTTTTAGTAATGTTATTGTAGTACCTATGTGCCCCTTTCGGATCGGACAGGGTTTTTTAGGGTTCCGTAGGAACCCTTATAGTTTCGTCATGTCCGTCTGTCTGTCTGTCTGTCCATCGGTCTGTCTGTCTGTCTGTCTATCTGTCCGCGGTCTAGCTCCGAGACCCTTAGTACTAGAAAGCTGTAATTTGGCATAGGTATACATATTAATTACGTCGACAAAGTGGTAAAACAAAATTATGAAAAACATTATTTTTAAGGTACCTCTCCTACACGTAAAGTGGTGATGTTTTTTTTTTTTTAACCCTTAGTGTGGGGTATCATTGGAAAGGTCCTTTTAAAACATTGTGAGTTTGTAAAACCATTTTTGGATTCAAGGAACCGTTTGCGAAATATTAAGCTTTAAAGTGCTTATTTTTGTTAGAGTCAAGTGTCCCCCTCCCCCTGCCAGCTAAATGGTTGGGTTTGGAAATGTGAAAAAAATCACAGCAGTAGTTTATATAACGAAATTTAGAGGAAAACCATCACAGCTAAGTAGGCTCTACAAGTTAACGAGTAATATTCGACCAACTTAACTTTGCAGTTGCAAAAACATGTTTTCCCATACATTCCGTATGGGAGAACATATTTTTCAACTACAACGTTAAGTTTGTTTTTGGGATAAATTCATCCCAACTACGGAACCCTTCATTGTGCGTGGTCCGACACGCACTTGGCCGGTTCTTTATATATTGTATTATAGTACCTGGGTGACCGAGCACTGCTCTGGTGAAAATTGAGAATGCTCAATAAAATAGGATAGTACCTACTAATTCCATACTGCCATTGATACTATTGTCAATAATGTCATGTCGTTATTCATTATCTTGTTCTAAGCTTTGGGCGACCGAGCTCTGCTAGGGTGAAAATACGGAGTACGAGTTTTTTTTACGGTTGTTATTTTTTTTTTTTTTACCTTTAAATTGCAATGCCTTGGCGGACGCGTCAGGGTAGGCCGCGAAATTCAAATTTTCTTACGTTTTTTGCATTTTGCAGGTCAGTGTCAGGTTTCATGTTGAATATGTTGATTAAAATATGATTCGCGGTCGTTACAAATATGGCTTTACTCAATTATAACCATTACAATCAGCAATACAACTCCATAAGTTAGCAAAGGTATCATTTGACACCTTTATAACAGCAATAGACAAAATTTGTCGAACTTTTTATTAATTTCCAAAAATGAATACGAGGCTTTTGGCTTTTGGCGAATGTATAGTATATTTTATAATTTATGTATTTTTTTTGTGTAATGTGCGTTTATTTTGTGCAGAATAAACAATTTTTCTTTCTTTCTTTCTTTTCTTTCTTTAATCACTATTGCTGATTGTAATGATTATAATAAATTGAGTCAACAGGCAACTAAGTTCTAAGAACCTTCCTATTGTTAACATCTTCAAAATGTTGTACACATAGTACCCAATAAAGAATTTTAATTTGAATCAGAAAACGAATTTTCCCAGATATGAGACCTAGCTAGATTGATATTGCAAATTTCATCAAAATCGTTAGAGCTGATTTCGAGAACGTGAGAAATCTATATACAAACAAATATATACATACAAATATTGCCCGTTTAATAGTATAGGAGCTTGAGAACCTGCTCTTTAACCCGGTCATGGTCACCACAACATAACCCATAACCACAACAATAACAAACCGACCTCAATTAAATTCCTTTCAAGCCAAGATCACAGCATGATGATAAACAAAGCGTCAAGTGAAGCTTACCACACAATACCTACCCTCAACAAATAAAGAGAAAAGCGCTTTTTCTAAAACCATCCAGCGCCTATGATGAATGACTGTTCCACCAACAAAACACTGAAATTCCAACCCTTTAAACGAGCCTTTACGGTTGAAATTCCAACGGTAAACGATAGTTAATTATGTCGACGCGTCATATGGTATTAATAGGGTGTATCGCCATCATCGCGGCTTAATAATGTCTTTTCTTACGGTGGACGCTCATTATTTTTGATGGGGTCAGAATTTTATGTGGTGTTTTAATAATGGTATGGTATTAGTGATAGTTGGTGTTATTATTAATGATATCATACAGAGAATGCAGAATGCTATTTTGAGGTCAATCAGTGGCGTTCCTTGGCTTGTTACGAACGCTGAAATACACAAGGAGTTATCAATGAATACCGTCATGGACGAGATCAAAAACATCACAAAAAGATACCAGGAAAGACTGGAAAGGCACCCCAACAATCTGGCTGCCGCACTAAAAACAAGAAGTTACAGGAAAAGACTTAAAAGGAAAGACATAGTGTAGTCCACCCACACCTGTGTGGACCTAAGCACCAATACGGAGTAGATGGCTCGCTGGAGTCACGCTCTTCCCGCCAATATTTACCTCCACCTCATCCGATAAAAGTAAAAACTGATCGCGGATCGAAACAGACAAAAAAAGATACGGGTTTATTGAAATTTCAACTTCGTGCTTAAAAGGGGAACCTTTCTATCCTTCATATTCGTTTCATTTATTTGCGTTCCACAAGGTAAAACAAGATGTTAACAAAAGGCAAAAACACCAAAATTTCTTGTATTTGCAGATGCAATATATAAATATTATATAGCCTATGTCACTCCCACAATTAAGAATCTAACGACACCTCATATGTCAAAATCCATCAAGCCTTTTAGGCTACAGAGCGTAACAAAAAATAGACATACTCTCGCAAAACATTACCCTCCTTCTGGGGCAGTCGGGTAAAAAGCAAAATTCAAGTGCATAAAAAACATATATAACTGTTTTCAAGTTTTTTTTCTTTATGTAGCTAACTTGCGTGGTTTAGTAGATATTTAGATTTTTTTGACACTTTGTAAGTGGCTCTTTTATATTGCTTGTCAGTGTGTTATGACTTAAATGAAATATCACTCTCTAGAGTCCATTAAGATATGGATTATGAATTGCAATGATAACACTCCCGTCGAAATAGTCCTGTAGAACAAAGGTATTCATGATCTCATTCACGAATTAGTGAAGACCTAAGTATATTTACATCTCTTTTACATATCTCGAGACCTTGGGATCCCGGACCTTTGGAAGGCATACGAGGGGCCGAAGCCAACTCGCAGAGGCCCCTTAGACGTTTTTAAAATGAAATGAGGCACCAACCGACGATTATCCCTGTATGCACTATACAAGTGCACCCAAGGACAACCCCCGGTTGGTGTAGGACTATTGCAGGATATGGAAGCAAAGATATTTGACTATGGGTTTGGGTGGCTAAAGTGAACTGGTTACCTGGAACTATGGACGAACTATGGCCCCTGCCTGATCAATGTTTATATGACATCTCTTATTATTATGACTTCATTTTATTCTGTCAGAGAAAAATGAGCAATGCCAGTGTGCAGCGTTGCATACAAATGGATGCCGACTGAAAATTAGTACCTATTATAATGATACTAAGTATTCGTTTACGAGAATGAATGTATACCTATCAAATGTTTGATCAAGAAATAATAATATAAGCCCCAACACTTATGTTGTCATATTGCGTCGTTTTTGCAATGTGACGAGTCATTCGATTCACATTAGGAGGGTAGGGGGGTGTTTGATATTTACGTGTAGGTAATAATATCAACACAGTGTTAATATTTGCATCAAAATTTGTTGTTAAACTGAATATAATTTTGGATATTGTAGAATTTTATTTCTATAAGTTTGGACACGTCAAAATTAAATTATGTTATAAAACTAGACGAGTTCAGTGTTTCTTAACTGACTACTCTGAGAATAAAGATCGAAACAAACTCAGAGGTCGCAGTGTCTATTAAGGTACAAAGCTATAGTATAGTATACATAACATAACTCCTTGTTTCCCCGAAGGGTTAGGTAGAGGTGTACCCATAGTAGATACAACCACATTTCGTCAAGCTATGTATTGGAGAGGGCTATGCTTGGTGTTTCCCTACGTGATTGAATCAGAAATGAAGAGATCCGCAGGAGAACCAAAGTAACCGACATAGCCTGAAAAACTGCCAAACTTAAGTGGCAATGGGCAGGGCACATTGCTCGCAGAACGGATGACCGATGGAGTCGAAAGGTTTTGGAGTAGCGACCGTGTACCGGAAGACGTAGCGTTGGAAGATGGACCGATGACCTTGTGAAGGCCGCAGGAATCCGCTGGATGCGGAAAGCACAGAATCGGTCGAAGTGGCGGTGCTTGGGGGAGGCCTATGTCCAGCAGTGGACGTCTTTCGGCTGAAATGATGATGATGATGATGAAAGCTATGTATGTATACAGGGTAGCAGGGACATCGACGCGAAAACTATTACCATGGATTCAATACATGATTCTGATCCCCCCTGAGTTGAAAATTTTCAAGGTTATTTTTTAAAAAATCTGCTGATTCATAGAGAACTGCAATACCTACACAGTCAAAATGTATGGAAGAGCAGATTTAAAAAAAAATAAGCTACGAAAAATTTCAACACAACCCGGGTTCAGGATCATGTACTAAATCCATGGTAACAATTTTCGCGTCGATGTCCCTGCGACCCTGTATTTTTAATTAATTCTAATTTATCGAACCTTGCTGAAACAAATGATACGTAATTTAGATACTGTAAGTTGAAGCGATGCTACTAAAGAAAAAATCCCGCAAATAGATGCACGAAAAACATAACCATTCCAAGCAGTCGGGCCTCGGGTAAAGAATAAAGACATGAAATAAAAATAATATTAATTCCTCAAAGGATACGAACAATACACTCACAAAGGAACAATCATCATACATAAAATCACGCCTTCTTCCCATGGGGATAGGCAGAAACTATTGAACGCCACCTGATACGCCCCTAACATACTCCTTTTGCTTCGTTTACGTTCATACATCTGGTCATACACGCACGCCGTTTGCGAGATATGACATTATTGACTAAAATAGAGGAAATGAACACATCTTATAAGTATAAGTATAATTTTTTTTTTTCAAAAATATACATCAGTTTAATTATTATGGTAATACACTCTAAGACACTTGTTTGTACGAACAGATTTTGAACATCTGTGTCTGAACTAGATATATAATATCTGTATTTCAGACATCAGCGCTCTCCCCTGTTGTAGGCGACACTTAGCAAATAACTTTGTTTGACCTCTATTCACATCTTATAAAACACATAATTTTTGATTAAAAAGTAAGACAAAAAAAAAAAAAAAAAAAAGAAAGTGACAAAAAGAATAATCTTAAAATAATAATTAATGTAGTGATGGCCTCCGGTGAGTATTATTAAAGGCTACTTTACTGTAGACAACAGGTTTTCGGTCTCATTGTAGTTTAGCTTGCAATTGTAATCGACTACCGTAGATTTACATTTGTTCCTATTTAAGGGGTGTATATCTACAAGCTTATTTCCCTCCCGTCGATGACCCTGACTGTCCGCTGCCCCCCGTCCTCCCGGACGAGGTGCACGACATCATCAAAGGTCTTAAAGCCCGTAAAGCTGCCCGTTGGTATCACCAATAGGGTGATCCAACTATTCCCCGCCCACCTAATAATGCTTTTGACCACCATCTTCAATGGTGCCTTAAGCAACAATATCTTCCCACAGTCGTGGAAAGAAGCCACCGTCATCGGTATCCCTAAGCCCGGCAAGCCCAAAACCGAGCCTACCAGTTACCGTCCCATTAGTTTGCTCAAGGTTCTCGGAAAAATCTATGAGAGGCTTATTTATAAGCGCCTCAGAGACTTCGCCGAGACCAAGGGCCTCATCCCCAACGAACAGTTCGGCTTTCGAACTGAGCACTCTAGCGTGTATCAGGCCCACCGGATCGTAGAATTCATAAGCGCTGGTTTCCAGCACGGTTATATGACCGGTGCAGTATTCTTCGACGTAGCGAAAGCGTTCGATAAAGTCTGGCACAACGGCGTAATATACAAGCTGTACCAACTCGGTGTGCCAGATCGTCTCGTGCTCATCTTACGAGACTTTTTATCGAACCGCGTCTTTCGCTATCGCATCGAAGGAGCGTTATCCACTCCCCGCCCCATCCGTGCAGGTGTCCCTCAGGGCTCTGTAGTGTCCCCCCTCATATTCACGCTATACACTAGCGACATCCCTAAAGGTTGCCGTAGTTCGCAGTTGGGTCTGTTTGCAGACGACACTGCCATCTACTGCAAATCTAGATCCCCCGACTCTATTCGCCTCACTCTCCAACGCGCAGTCGATAGACTGGCGGCATGGTTTACAAAGTGGCGAATAGAAGTGAACCCCGATAAAAGCCAAGCGGTTCTCTTTACGAAACTGCGTAAAAGGCTTAGATACCCCCTCCCCCGACCGATCACCATGTTCGGCAAGCCGATCCCTTGGGAGAAGCGAGCCAAATATCTCGGTGTCGTTCTCGATCATCATTTGACCTTCGCAGAGCACATAAAGATGGTTCGTTCGCGAGCCGCTTTCGCTCTCGGTAGACTCTTTTTCCTGGTCAATGCACGTAGCAAATTGTCACTTAGGTGCAAATTGCGCGTTTACACGGCGTGCATTCGACCGATCATGACCTATGCGGGTGCCGTCTTTGCTCATGCAAAACCCCGTCATATACATAGGCTGCAAACCGTGCAGAATAGATTCCTTCGTAGGGCGACAGGTTCCCCATGGTTCGTCAGGAACGAGGCTCTCCACCTCGACCTAAAGATTCCCACAATCCACCAATTTCTAAAACGCCTTTCAAAGCGTTTCTTTGAGTCCGCGGCCAAACATCGCAACCCTCTAGTTGTCGAGGCCGCCAGTTATGTCCCGAGTAGAATAAGTAAAGTTCGCCGCCCAAGGCATATCCTAGTAGACCCCGATGACCCCATAACCCTCCTCCAGGAGAGCAATAGGGAAACAAGCACAGTGTACAAACACAGACGCCTCCCGTCATTCCGACCTCGCCGCCGAGGTCCTTTGCGTTCCCGACCGCCGCACCCCCGAGTAAATGATACTCCCCCCCGACCCTTGCTCGAAAACGAGGTGCCAGCAGTTGTTGCAGCTGTGCACGTAGCTTTAAATTCCCCGTATAATAATAATAATGATCAAAACCCTTTGATCCAGCCCGTCCCATCTTTTGATGTTCTCCCCCCGGATAACGCCCTAAGCCGAGGCTCGAACCCCGCAGGGGGTGCTAAGCTTTTTAGCTTAGTTTTATATATTATGTGCCCTGGCTGGAGGCTTTGAGTGGCTACTTGCGAGCGTATGGGTGTTTATAGGTCGTTAGATCATTATATTTTAGCGCAGTAACAAATCATGGTGAATTGAAATCATCGTAAATCATAACGAGTGACACATCACACGTTATGATGACGTATGCGACCAACACATGCACATAAAGGCCCTTTGCTCACTGGTCGGTACGTCTGCGGTGCGACATCGTTTCGGTACCGCGTGACGTTACGCGTTTTACTGCATCGGTACCGAAAGCTTACCGAGCGCATTAGAATTAGAATTAGAATGTATTTATTTGTAAGAATGTAGTTTTACATGGTATGGTGTTAGTATTTTTGTTAGTTCTGTACATTCTACCACAAAGTATGTGGTGTACAAATATTCAATTGTCATCTTAAACTAAGTAGGTACAATATTAATTTTAAGATTTGTGATTTACAATCGGTCCATTAAGAATTTGTATTATTATAATTAGGTAGTCATTACTTTAAAATGTCAAAATTAAGTACATGTCATCTTGGATTTTTACAATATTCCATATATTTTACCAATGTCATAAAAGCAATTATCTAATAACCTACTTGTCAGCTTTTTCTTAAACATGGGGATGGGAAGTTCCTTAAATTAATTGGGTAACTTGTTATAAACCTGATTATATATATATAAAATACCTGACCATTATATATATATAAAATATCAATCGCATCAACTGACCCATGTTCACATGAAAACAAGATTTTCAGACGGGTTGCTATGTTCCTAGGCTGGGTTTTATTTTATGCCTCATTTTTAATTTTCTCAAATTATAGTTACGTGTGACGCTACTGGTTTCTGAAAATTGTGTTTTCGGTATCTAAAAATGTATCGTTTTACTACATTCTGAAAACCAGACAGATTGCTATAAAACAGTTAGGCTTTTCTTTTTGATATATTTAAATGCAGTCAGGTCAGAGGGCGCGCGAAAAATTTCTAAAGTTATAATTTTTTATAAATCTATCGATTAATACGATTTTATTCGTAAAACGATAAGGCAAAAATTTTGGTGTTGGGCTCTTGTACCAATAGAATTAATTTGAATTTGGAATTATTAATAAAAGCCAGGCGCACGTGCGGTACCGTTTCGGTACAGAGTGCTTACCGACCAATGAGCAAACATAAGCAGTTCCGAAACGGTACAGAATCGGTACAATCGAAAATGCAATCCTCGCGTTCATATGACACTTTTTTTCTGTGAACTGGAACACGTGGTCTTGCCGACAGACGGCACCTTCGGGTTTTCCGACAAAAACTGACATATTCGTATTCGCGCGACGTTTGCTTTTGGTTAGGATGCGGGTATACGATTGTATCTACAAGGAACTTATTGGTGGGTGGCCAAAATCGAAAATAACACCGCCATCTTGTTTATTCAGTACAATCTATACTTCTATACTATTTATATATAATATAATATATAATAATATTATAAAGAGGAAAGATTTGTATTTTTGTATGTAACGAATAAACTTTAAAACTACTGGCTCGATTTGTAAAATTCTTTCAGCAATGGATAGCTACATTATCAGCGAGTAACATAGGCTATATTTCCGTGGCTGGCGTGAATATATTGACATGTCTAAAATGGCAATTTGTCAGGACGGCCATTTTAAAGGTTTGACCTCTTCTGGTAAATCGGTAAATTAGTTTACAGTATGTGTTTTAGTTGTTTTAGGGGTTAAGTTGACATAATGAAATATCAATGTTCGTTCATAAAACCATGTGAATCGTTCATTTGACATGTTGTTATCAAGTAAAACACGTAAAAATGCGAGATGTCAACATAATACCACAGTCGATAACTCCAAAAGTTATTTATATTTTGAGCTGTCAATTTTTTTCATATAAATTCCTTTTGCGTAGAACGTATTAAGCCAAAAAAAACATACAAGTCGAGATGTCAATGTATTCACGCCAGCCACGGATTTTATCCCCGTACTCCCACGGGAACGGGAACTACGCGGGTGAAACCGCGTGACGTCCGCTAGTTTTACATTAAATGTTTACCAACAACAGCCATGTCAATGTCATCTTCTGTCAGGTCATTAGATCTTTTGGCGCTATATCAAAAGATTTTTGTAGCACTGTATGATGTGCACAGAGAGGTTTGCCACGTCAGCTGAGCGGTTAAATTTTTTGCCACCATCGTATTTCTGCGTAGCTTGGCCATGGGTCGTAGTGGACCAAAAGACCTCAAAAGACTATTTCAGACTCTAATCTATATGATACTCAATATCTTTATTGCTTTACCATAATGTGTCATTATGTGTGTATATGGACAAGACAAAGGTCATGTCAAATGCCCATGTTACACCCACTCTCATGAAGATCGGAGTCACTACGCTCGAAGTTGTGGACGAGTATGTTTACCTAGGACAAACTGTCCAGCTAGGTAGGTCCAACTTCGAGAAAGAGGTCAAACGTCGAATCCGACTCGGCTGGGCAGCGTTCGGGAAGCTACGCAATATCTTTTCGTCCCACATACCACAGTGTCTCAAGACGAAAGTCTTTGACCAGTGCGTGTTGCCAGTGATGACCTATGGTACTGAAACGTGGTCGCTCACAATGGGCCTTATCAGAAGGCTAAAAGTCACCCAAAGGGCAATGGAGAGGGCTATGCTTGGAGTTTCCCTACGTGATCGAATCAGAAATGAGGAGATCCGCAGGAGAACCAAGGTAACCGACAGAGCCCGAAGAATTGCGAAACTTAAGTGGCAATGGGCAGGGCACATTGCTCGTAGAACGGATGGCCGATGGGGCCGAAAGGTTCTGGAGTGGCGACCGCGTACCGGAAGACGTAGCGTTGGCCTCCCACAAGATGGACCGATGACCTTGTGAAGGCCGCAGGAATCCGCTGGATGCGGAAAGCACAAAATCGGTCGAAGTGGAGGTGCTTGGGGGAGGCCTATGTTCAGCAGTGGACGTCTTTCGGCTGAAATGATGATGATGATGATGAATGTGTACTTAGGTGGTAATTATATAATTTAGATCATTATGGAGCCTGTAGGGCACAGCAAAAAGGGTAGGAGAGAGGAAGCCCTGTTTTAGGAGATCATTGTTTTTGTGGGAACAAGTTTTAACTTACATATTATAATCAAAGTCAGGAGATTGCGAATAAGATACTAAAATTTCACTTAACTATTATTATTGATGTTTTATCTGCCAAAAAGTACTTAAATATTTTAAATTATTTGTTTATACCTGTACATGATCCTCGTATGTCCTGACCAAGACTATGTCTGGCCTTCAAAGAGACTGCGACCTCTGAGTTTGTTTCGGCCTTTCTTCTCAGAGTAGTCAGATACGAAACGCCAAACTAATCTAGCTTATTTTTTTTATTCATCATCATCATCATCATTTCAGCCGAAAGACGTCCACTGCTGGACATAGGCCTCCCTCAAGTACCGCCACTTCGACCGATTCTGTGCTTTCCGCATCCAGCGGATTCCTGCGGCCTTCATAAGGTCATCGGTCCCTGCGGCCTTCATAAGTGGCAATGGGTAGGGCCCATTGCTCGCAGAACGGATGGCCGATGGGGCCGAAAGGTACTGGGGGCCTACCACCAGCTCATAAAGCAGTATTATTTGAATATTACTTCAGTGGGAGAAAGAGATGGAGCTATACGACCTGTAGAGCTTCATCTCTTTCCCACTGGGCACATCTAGGCCCCCTGAAGTGGCGACCGCGTACCGAGAGACGTAGCGTTGGAAGGCCTTCCACAAGATTATTTTTATTATGTCGTGTAAAAGTGATTCCAATATCCTATTAACAGAATAAACAACTTAATTTCAATTAATTTCTCACTTACATATTTATACAAAACGAAGCTAAGTACACGTGTAGCTTAGCTGTGAGCTAGCTTTGAAACGGTGTCTTTACCAACGTCGCTACGATGCTACGCGGCGTAGACATAAGCTACGAGTGCTACGAAAACGCAACGCTCTGCTACGTACTCAGAGGCAAATCAATAATATAATCAATAATCATTTTTAAGCTATTGCATAGCTTTTATCGCGGGCTTCGAATGCGGCGACCGAATCAAGAAATTCCGTAACGAAATTAAAACCTAACACCCCCCACTCCGCCTACCATGTAATGACGGATGATGACATAAAACAAAAATTACGTTCCCATGACAACATCACGTTGTCATCCCAAGTGTAGCGTTGACAAATAGGAAGTATGGAAGTTACAAATGCTATGCAATAGCTTTACCGCGGCAGTCCCCGAGTGCCACACGTTTTTTATTTGTGTGACATAGGTAGTAAATACAGTTCTTAAATGAAAGTTCATAGGTCGCCATGTCATGCCAAGAGGCGTACAAATATGGTTGCATGCGAAATAAGAACAATATGCAATAATTTATACAGTCAATGCATAAATAAATAATCATAAATTACAATGAGTCACAATATTCAATTAAAAATAGTTTCTCTAGTCAAATAAATTAAATAATTCTGTATTAAATCATTCAAATATTCATCAGTCGTATAATAACATTTTAAAGTGAAACTTTTATTACATCGTCTCAAACTTTTTCGTCTGTGTGTTGCATGTCGCGTGACGGTCGGCCGCGGAGTAGGGATAAAGTGAAAGGCGCTCGTCAGAGCAGCCAAGGCCAATATGGCGGCGCCTATAGTTCGCTTAATAGTTTCACTTTTACCGTGGTTTCATAAAAGCACACAATCCTTTTTTTCAATTAAAAACAGTATTTTTTTTTTTATTGTGTAATATTCAATTTTTTTTGTGACATCTGCTAAATTATAATGAAAATCTTTTTTTTTGTACTAATATTTTTGACGTAACGTAACATCACGCTTGTATTCGCTTGCACCTTGATTTCATGTGCCGGACGTTTCTAAGGTATATTTATAACCTAGTTTCCATTTGATTTTTTTTTCCATTTAAACAAACATTAACTTTATGTAGGTGTTTATAAAGTTGATTTTAGACTGACTAGTACTGTTGAAAAATTCATAAAAAATATAAAGTTGTAGCGCAAACTGAATCTTAAGTGTAGGCATTCATAATCAGCTTAAAATTACATTATATAATATTACCACACAATATTACATGCCTCCTCTCAGTGAGAGGAAGTGGGCTGTAATCTATCACGCGGGCCCAGTGCGGGTTGGTAGATGTCACATGTCTTCGAATTTTTGGTTTTAGGACATGTCGGTTTCCTCACGATGTTTTCCTTCACCGTTTTGAGAGCAGTGGTGATAATATATAATTGTTTCAATTTATTTTCTAGTTTTAATACCATAATAAATGCATGTGTTCCAAATATTTTTAAATAGAAATTTTAATTTGTATCCTCAGTTAGGTTTGCACACCATATTTGTACGCCTCCTGGCATAACATAGCGCTCTGTTCACCAAACATAAGATCTGTATGTCTTTATAAATATGTTAATAAATAAATAAATGAAATTAAATACACAAAGTAAAGCGCCTGCCTGAGTTCGAAGCCACGACCTACAACTCGTAAGTCGGGGCCATTACCACTGGGCCACCACTGCTCTGGTGTAGGGCATTATAGTTGTTTTTCTCATGCATGGTTGTTTACATGTTTGGCAAATAAATTGCGAACGCAGTATGAAGTATTTTCACTGATGGAGGCTATTCTAATGCATTTGGACCCCATTTGTCGTTTAAGAATGTTGTTAGTGTATATTTCAAACCGCATAACGTCCGCATCGTTCGATTCTCATTATGGAACATGTCACGATGCGTTAGTGCCTTTTCAGACGAAAATAGCGATAAGATGCGTGTTAACAATCTCAGACCGTCACCCTAACTGCGTAATACACGATTAATCACAACCTGAGTCATTTTGAAACAGATTGCAAATCCATTTGTTCAGTACAATATTCGCGACCGAACAGCTCAGCACTTTTGCCTGCGTGCATTTCCATAAATGCATATATCGCATCTATTACCATTCAGTACGTATTTGGATACCAACCGCGTAACTCAAACCAAACCAGATCAAACCATCTTAGTGCTAATTTAGCTTAGATTTACCATTTAAAATATATTAACGTTTAAACCATATTATTTCGTATCATTAAACCAGTCTAATTTATTACCAAATCAACCAACTCGGAAGGTAGTGCTAAACCAAGCAGGCACTACTTTCAACACCATTGCTTCATAAGTTCGAAAAAAAACTGCTCAACAGCGTAAATAACGCAATGAATGTTGTTAAACTGTCAAAATTAAATGCATTTCCATTGTAAGTGTGTTACGCAATTATCTCGCAAAGCCTTGGGTTATTCTAAAATTTTGTTAAGAATTTATTGTGGTGCGATGTGCCCAATTTATCGTCTACAAAGCCGCTGACACGGACCACAAAATAAATTGTGCATGATTACTGTCATTCGTTTTTGGGGACGTCTGAAAGGGTCCTTAATGTATCAAATCTCATGACTTCATAAACCTCGATCTCACTATCTTTACGGGCTATTTCCCTTTTGGACTGAGCAGGGGTGTTTTTACAAGATATTTTGAGCTATTTGTCAGCCTTTGCAACTGTGTCATGGATTCGAATCCCGTACAAAATTTACATTTTTATGTCTAACCGAATTGACAATAAAGTGGAGTACTATATTTTTCTTTAAAAATTTCAAATAATTTAGGTATGTACCTATTTTTGAGGCAGTAGTTTGTGGGATCCGTACAAACATATTTCAGGTTCAAACATCATCATTGGATGACAACTTTCTCTAAACAACTATGTAACTATACTCCATTTAAATAAGATTAGATATTTAAACAAACCTTTTTTACAATCCGTTCAACCGATTTTGACTCCTAAACCGAAGTCATAAGGATAGCATTAATATAAACTACTGCTGTGATTTTTTTTACATATCCAAAACTAACCATTTAGCTGGCAGGGGGGGAGACACTTGACTCTAATAAAAAATTGCACTTTAAAGCTTAATATTTCGCAAACGGATCCTTAAATTCAAAAATGGTTTTTACAAACTCACAATGTTTTTAAAGGACCTTTCCAATAATACCCCACACAACGGGTTGAAAAAAAAAATACATCACCACTTTACGTGTCGGAGAGGTACCCTAAAAAAAATGTTTTTCATAATTTTGTTTTACCACTTTGTCGGTGTAATTAATATGTATACCTATGCCAAGGTACAGCTTTCTAGTACTAAGGGTCTCGGAGCTAAACCGCGGACAGACAGACAGACGGACATGACGAAACTATAAGGGTTCCTTGTTTACTACGGAACCCTAAAAAGTAGTTACAATACCAACTATTTACTGCAGCTGTCATTTTTCAAGCCACCAACGCAATAGAAGTCAAAATCGGTTGAACGAACTGTAAAAAAGGTTTGTTTAAATGTCTAATCTTATTTCAAATGGCGTATATGTGCCTCGTACGTAAATTATTTTCTTGAAATTCTTACTTCTTTCTACTCTTCAAAGCAAACACTTAAATAAGAATTCATGTGATTTATAATCAGAAATTACTGGACGAAGTTACTGGCGAAAGCTTACATAACATAACATAACATCACGCCTTGTTTCCCCGAAGGGTTGGGCAGAGGTGTCCCTGTAGCAGGTACACCCACATTTCGCCAGTTATGTTTAAGTCCCATGTAATAGGGGGCGAGCCTATTGCCATCAACCGGGCACAAATCCAGACTCCGAGCTGCTACTGAGAAATTTCAGATAGAAAATCCCAATAACACTTTGCCCGACCCGGGAATCGAACCCAGGACCTCATGCTCAGCAGTAGTGCTTGCGACCACTAGACCAACGAGGCAAGCTTGTCCTAATTAAATCAAATAATAAAACTCTGTCACGATCTCTTCTTTAACCATTAAGTTGTCGGCACTTAAATGTATACGACTTTCTATACGATGTTATAAACCCCGGTTCACTCAATAATATTTTAATGAAATAATCATGAATTCATAACCTCGTTTTTAGGGTTCCGTACCCGAAGGGTGCCAAACGGAACCCTATTACTAAGCCTCCGCTGTCCGTCCGTCCGTCTGTCTGTCAGCGGGCTGTATCTCATGAACCGTAATAGGTAGACAGTTGAATTTTTCACAGATTGTGTATTTATATTGCCGCTATAATTAAATTAAATTAATCATTAATCATTTTTAAGGCATTTTTGCTCGATCTTAATACGGTACGAAACCCTTCGTGTGCGAGTCCGACGTGTACTTGGCCAATTTTTTCTTTTCTGTACCAGATCATACTAGCGTGTACTACAGCCCGTTTTCACTATTACTATGCGCCTAAATGAATGCCAAAGCTGGATTTTCAACGCTCGACTTAGTGCCGAAAGTTGAAAATCCTCCAGTGATTTGGGTGTGGCGTCTCCCGTTAGTGAAAATGGATAAGATAAGATATTTATTTTGAAAATATAGGTAAGTATAAAACTTACAGCCATATTTAACCAAAAGGCATGCAAAAGTACACTACAGATGTTAAGTAACATAATAAATAGTTATAATCTATGTCAATATGAAAATTGATTAACTATATTTACAATTTAATTATGAAGTACTTCAATTGTAATTTATACTGTACACAATTCTTCTGCAGTCAACTTACTTCGTATTGGAATTAAATAAAAATCTAATTTCATTCATAAAAACTGTAAAGAAAAATTATTCGGTAAAATTATGGTCTTCATTTTTTTCATGCGGTAATATTTATACCAAATATGATTCTGATACGAATTGAATTGAATAAGATTCAGCTAAAATATGTGTCACCAATAGAGGAATTGCTGGGAATTCTAACCGGACCCAGTATTTTACATGGAGTAAATGCCTATCTAACCTCCACAACCCAGTAATATCACGTAATAACATTAACTCGTTGAAGATCTTACATACCAACCCGTAAATTCTTCAATAATTCTAAACCAAAAAAATAAATATGTAATTAATATATAATACAGACATTTCATTTCCCAGCTGAAATGGCGCCGTGATTCTAGAAATGAAATTATTTCAGTAAAAGGAAGGTAGTTAGCGACACGACATAAAATAATCTTGACAATTTAAGACCTATTTTGCATGAAACGCTAATAATTCTTAAAAGCAATTTTCTTGAAATTGAAGATAAATTGGTCAAATGATTTTGCTGCAATATTTTTGATGCATTTGCAGACAGAAATACCAGCGCTGCTAATTTAAAATATCGCTGAATCATGCTGAGATAGGAGCCTTTTGGCCTCGTAGGTGCAGGACTTAGAAAGAAAAGAAGAAGAAAGAAATAGTAGATTGTTTGCCTAGGGAGCAAACAACTATTTTATGGGCCAGTGTTTCTTTGAATCCAGAGCGGAGCGAAGGATTCTAAAGTAGAATCCTAAGCACAGCGTGGAATTCAAAGTACGTCACTCGAGCTTAAAATAGTGTTGCTCCCGAAGTGACCACTACTTTTTATCACCCTCTATGAGAAAATAAGTAAGTGCAACTTCTGAATAAGTAATAGTACCCAGATTTATTTATTTCATTCTCACTTGAGGAAATTTGTTATAAAACGTAAAATCCGAATGTTTGTAAACAATTTCGAACAAAGGCGGAATGCATTTCGCGCTTTTTAAAATTTTCTCATGAATGTTTTTTTAATTGGCGCCCGCTCGATTTTCTTAATCATTCAGCCTGTTAATCTCTTTGGTGGTTGGAACTTTTCCTAACAATATCCACATTCCAAATTCAAATCACTTTAGGTCCCTAGGGATTAAAGAGTTATTTTGGTCCCTGTTTACGAAGAATAAACCAGCTCTTTTTGAATAGATGTGATAAAAATACGTTTATTTACTAACGCGTGATGCAAAGAAAGAACTCAAACACGAAAAGAATAAGCTGGGGGAAAATACAACTCACTACTACTTTTTTTTATAATATTCTTTTGTTTTTTTTTGTCTGTGTTTTTTTGTAGTTTGTGATCTTCCTGTGAGAGTCCCAATAAATAAAATTTTCTTTCTTTCTTTCAGAAATAAATGAAAATAGCAGAAAAAAATTGCAAAGTCAAATTATTTTTAAGCTATTTGGTGCGGTCCTTGGGGCATAGTTAGTCAGTCCGGCTACCATCTTGCTGACTGTTTAATATTGTCACATAGTTTACACCAAAACAAGATATGAAGATATACCTACGCTCATCCTAACTAATAATTATTATAATACTTAATAATATTATAATGTGAAAGTGAGGTTGTTTGTTACGCTTTCGTGTTAAAACAGCTAAATAGATTTGGATGAAATTTGGCAAATGGGTAAACCATGACCTAGATTAGGACATAGGATACTTTTATCCCGAAATTACCACGGGATCTAGACTCATGCGGGTGAAACCGCGGGACACAACTAGTTTCACAATATTTAATTAATAATAATTAACATGCAAATAAAATAATTCCATTATATTTAAATAACACCCTCCACTAATTATCAAACTTTGTTTTAGATCCAAAATTAACATATTATTCCCAAGGGGTCAGACTGTCCCTCCAATAAATTAGTCTGCAAACTTTATTAAAAAGCGGGTTTAATTCTATGAAATTTATGCACGCTTTTTCGTTTCGTTCTTTTTTTACCAAACTAAGTTGTTAATCCTGCTATCACGAAAGGGCTTAGAACTGGCTTAGGAGTCTAAAAACTGGATATTTTTACCTACCTTTTATTGTTACCTACCTAATTTTATATTGTTTTTTAGTACCTAGAGAAAAATGTCTAGTTGTTTAGGCCTCATCCATAATATTTTAAGGAAATACCACATAATATCACACCTGTTTAGTCCGAAGAGTTAAGCAGAAGTGTACTTACATAGTATACTCACATTTCGCCAGTTACGTTTAAGTCCCATGTAATAGGGGGCGAGCTTATTGCCATCAACCGGGCACAAATCCAGATTTCGGGCTGCTACTGAGAAATTCTTGATAGAAAAACCCATTAGTACTTTACCAGACCTGGGAATCAAACCAGGAACCTCATGCCTTATGCTCATTACCTCAAAAAATACACGTAATGTAATAATACACTTTTATTATGATTTATAATAATCACGTAGGTACTGAATGCTTATTTAATGATAAGAGTTACTAGTAAAATAAATAAAAAATTATATTGTTTTTCGTTTGTGACTATTAAAGACTCCGTGCACAAAAAATACCCTATTTTGTCAATTACTTATAAAAATTATGAGAAAGGTTGAAATAATTGAAGGATTAAGTCTGACTATAAAAGTAAAGATTTCGTGGTGCTAAATCATTCGTGTCAGTCACAGCACCTATTATTAGTTGCATCACTTTTGCGCTCTCAAAAATATGGTATATTTCGCTTTTTATTTACTTAAGATATTGTATAATCATAAAATAAAAATTTGATTTTATCTCAAGGAGATTAATATCAGTTTTTTAAATTAGTTGATATGGTTTGCTAAATAATAGGAAAAAATACATTTATGAATCGGTTTAAAAAAAAAAACCGGCCAATTGCGAGTTGGACTCGCGCATGAAGGATTCCGTACCATTATTATATATAAAAACAGCAAAAAAATCTCGTTTGTTGTATTCGAGCCTCCTTAACTATTTATTTTATTATGTTTTTTAGTATTTATTGTTATAGCGGCAACAGAAATATGATGTATTTCTGTTGCCGCTGAAAAACTTTAGCTGTCTAACTATCACGGTTCATGAGATACAGCCTGGTGACAGACGGACAGACAGACAGACGGACAGCGGAGTCTTAGTAATAGGGTCCGTTTTACCCTTTAGGTATGGAACTCTAAAAAGGTAACTCTAGATTATTTTTCTGCTTTATTTTGCATAGAAGTTGAAAAAAGTGGTTTAGCCACATGCAAGTAGACCATATAATGATGTTGGTTATATTTTTATTTTCAAAATCAAAATTTGTTTCTTGTAACAAAATGATCAAACGTCAGTATCGCGTAATTTTTTGGAAAACTTGTTGGGAATATTAGTGATTTTCCAAGAATACTTAATTTATTTTAAAAAATCCCTTTCAGCCACATGCAAAACAAAAAACTCGACTTTTTAAATCACAAATAGTTTTGTTAAAATTATTTTCCCTTTCTCACAACAAATGAACAAAATTGATCAATATTAGTCGATTTTGGGCACGGTCCCTTAACAAAAGTTAGTTCTCGTTTTAACGTTCTACGCTATGTAAAAGAAAAAAAAAAGGATTATTTTTCATATCAATCACGAGCTTCTGCCCGCAACTTCTAAAGTCAACTATACCATAAAACATATCTTATGGCACTTGGCAATAGTGAAGCAGACAGTGAAATAATTTTAAAAATCGAATCAAAACTTTCCCGAGATTCGAAACGACACTCAAAAAAACTTACCTCTTTGTAATATTAATTTCGATTTCTTTCACATCATCTATCTTTACCTATTTTTACAACAACCACGCCCCACCATAGTTTGTCTTAACTTTTTGTTAGAATATTCGAAAAGATACTTGATAAAAAAAAGTGGTGGCACTCCGGGAGTGCCGACAGCAGTGAAAACTTGAACAAGATCGCCTTGGTGGAAGAAAAATACTTGCATAGAACATTAATCCGTAACAAAATATAAATAAAGAGCACATTTGCGTTTACAAAACCTTTAAAGTAAAAATACTTGCATAGAACATTGATCCATAACAAAATATAAATGAAGAGCACAATCGCGTTTACAAAAATAAGGTATCGACATGGTGTCGCGAAATCAATGGTTTAGTCCATCTTAAAAATGCCCAACGCGCCTAAAGAAGTTTTCACTTAAAAAATTAAGAACTGTTTGGTAGAAACCAAACAGCAAATTCCTATGACTCCCGCACTGCGGACTGCGTACTCTATTCAATTATTACGGTAATACAGACATAATGGCCGCCATTTTTGTTAACAACCTCTAACGGTACCATTAAACGGAGATGTAGCTTATTTTAATAAAATGTTGTAGGTCTATTAAGCAGAATGTTCTGCAAATGTTATTTCCTCTCCTCCTAAGAGGGTGTGAAGTTGCTTTGGAGTTTTGCTACCAATTTAATGGCGTTTTAAACTTAATTATCTCACCTTAGTTTTTATTTTATTTTTATTATTTCCTATATTCTCAGAAAGTATAACGACATTTTTCACGATTGTGACTTTGACATATTTTCAGGCAGCATCACTAAGTTTAAAAGAGCTGTGCTCAATAATATACATTTTTTTTAGTTTTTTTTTTTTTTTTGTTGTTTTTAATTATGTTTTTGGTTTGTTATTTAATTCAATCTTATTAATTTTAATTCAATTTAATTGAATTCAAGATAAAGATTATTGATATTAGTTCTAATTACATTGCTATTCATCTTTATATTAATTAATTATTGTCTAGTGAGATCTAAATAAAATGCTGTGCTTACCTTTAATTTAGATGCATGCAATGCTGTTGTATTTGTATTTGTGTTTGTAATGTGTGTGTGTTTGTTGTGTGTGTAATGTGCTTTGAATGTCTGTGTGTGTATTTAGTTAGTTTGCCTAAATAAATAAAATAAAAATCATAGATCGGCAAAGATGTTCTTATTGAGGTAGGTACAGTCAGCCCCAAAAAGATGTATACACGGACAAGGAATAATTTTGCTGTCTACAACCATTGTTTTATAACATTGTATCCAGCGTACAGGTAAAAAACATAGCATACAATTTATTTTACCAAAACAATGTAAACATTTTGTCCCAAAACATCTATGAACAAAACCCCATGACCAAAATATGGGAATCTACCTATGTCTCACAAATATCAATCAATCTGCCTAGCCTTTTCCCAACTATTTTGGGGTCGGCTTGCAGTCTAACCGGATGCAACTGAATACCAGTATTTTACATGGAGCAACTACCTATCTGACCTCCAGAACCCACAACCCAGTAACTGGGTAATACGATACCCCTTGGTAAGACTGGTTGTCAGACTTTCGGGATTCTGACGACCCGTTATGACTGTCAAAGATCCACGAATGACAGCCGGAATCAACGACTAAACGTGCTTTCCGAGGCACGGAGGAGTCTCTGTATGTAAAGAGGGTCACCATACACGGACCAACCCCGGCAACCGTAGCTTAACCTGATGGATCGACCCGTGCGGTTGTTATTACTTATTACAGTAGTCATTAAATTCAAAAGTTCAACCTCGAGAGGAGGTGTTAGAAATAAAATATATTTAGTTGAAAATGCGATGCCATAAAAATTTCGCATTATTTACTCTACCGCGTCAGACTGACATTTTATTACTGTCATGACAACAATCACATTTTAAGGTACCTAGTGACTCACCGGGAGCATTTGCGTGTAATGTAACAGTTCAGATTCGAGTATTTCATCGGGGAATTCGTCCAGGTGAGCATTGCAGTGCGTACCTGTAATGATGTCATACATCATTACAGGTACGCACTGCTGCAATGTTACGAATTCGTAACAGTGTGTGAGTGCGGACAATCGAGCATTACAACTGAATCGATGTTATACTTACGAATACTCAAAGTTCGAGCGGTTACAGAGCGTTTATTCTGAAAGTGGGCAACGTGCGACGTTGCAAATAAGTGTCAAATATTTCGCTGTTTTGATTAATTTGGCAATATTACTGTATGGAAATAAGAAGTGTTGCTAACTGGTTCCCTAGAATATTAATAATTAACTGCAATTATAATACTGAATTTGATGTTGTAACTTCAAACCGATGGGCAGTCATCGGTTTGAAATTGAAATCTTGTATGTATGTCGATCGCTCGGTAAACTCTAACTGCGCGATGCAGGATTTGTGTGACGTCATGTCTATGATGCGTAGTTCGTATGTGGCGATGTAACCGCTACAATG
Organism: Agrochola litura; assembly: GCA_949152395.1. NCBI lineage: Eukaryota > Metazoa > Arthropoda > Insecta > Lepidoptera > Noctuidae > Agrochola > Agrochola litura. Next base: position 4,050,120 of record OX424507.1, on the reverse strand, counting down.
TTACTAATAAATAAACGTATATAATTTATAAAACAATAATTATAATTCATACATTGAATTATGTATTGTTAAATAAATAAACGTATTTAATTTATAAAACAATAATTATAATTCATAAATTGAATTCTGTGTTAGTAAATATATAACTTACTAACTACTTAACTAATAATACAATTTGTCACATTAAACGACCAGTGCTCTTCCTCCTTTCTCCTACTTGATCTATGCGGTGCCCGACAAGGTCCATAATTGTGACTAATATAATTTCCCTACCAACTATATACATTATGGTACGCAATAAAGAATTTGAGATTTGAGATACTTGCCCGGATCTCAGAATTCTTGAAAATGATTTATTAGATAGTTAATGATGACATTTAAGTAATTATTGCTAGAAAATTCAAGAAGCAACAGATTTCTGATTTTCACACATTTAAACACATATTTTTCTGGAGTTATCAATCAATATATTTCGATGTCATACAAATGGATGTCGTCTGTTTTAGAGTCGCATCAATCAAACAACCGTATCACATTATAATGATTGATTCGAGCAGATATTGGCAGGTGCGGTGACAGCTCTTACAATCCCATGTAAGCTTATCATTTGTCTGTCATCGATTTTGAAATAGGTACATACATCAATCAATCAATTTGCCTAGCCTTGTCCCAACTAAGTTAGGGTCGGCTTCCAATCTAACCAGATGCAGCTGAATACCAGTAATTTATATGGAGCGACTGCCTATCTGACCTTCACAACACAGTAACTGGGTAATACGACACCCCTTGGTAAGACTGGTTGTCAGACTTTCGGGCTACTAACGACCCGTAACGACTGTCAAAGATCCACGAATGACAGCCGGGACCAACGGCTTAACGTGCTTTCCGACGCACGAAGGAGTCTCAGTATGTAAAGATGGTTACCCGTCCACGGAACAATCTCGGCAAGCGTAGCTTAACCTGATGGATCAACCCGTGCGGCTGTTAATACTTAGTCACGAGCTCCTCAAAATAGGTACATACATACAGGGTGCAAAAATACCGATCACATAGCCATCATCTACACATTTTGTTCATCAAACTAAGTAACTTTGTTCAATAAATAATTTCTGGAAAACGACATTTATTTTTGGTGTGAAAATTCGCTGTTATCGGTAACACGCAATGTAACCCACGAAAAACAAAGTGCAAGCAACGACACAGGAGTTGAGAGTCACGTCTTCGAATTTTTGGTTCTAGGACATGCTGGTTTCCGCACGATGTTTTCCTTCACCGTTTTGAGAGCGGTTGTAATATAATTAAATACACAAAGTGCCGGCCGGGTTTGAACTTACGACCTACAACTCGTAAGTCGGGGTCGATAACACTGGGCCACCATTGTTCAGCAACAATAACTATCGTCAAAATTCGAGCAAATCTGTAGGGCACCTCAAACAAAATCAACATCAATAAACTCTAACAGCATCAAACCAAATTAGACACTCGTGACACTCATCCCTCCAATTTGGACAGACGATGATGTGTTAGTGACGTCACGGTAATGACGTCAGTGGCCCTGACGAGCCGCGCCTTTCAAGTAGCGTGACTGGAATTATAGCAGTTATTGCTAACCCCATAATTCTACTTTTGATTGTGCTGAAGTGATTATTTCTGGGAATTCATGGCCGTTTCAGGCGACCGTAATAATAGTTGGTTTGGTTTGAAAGAGGTATTTAAGATTAAAGCAAATTGGAGGCTTAATGAATAGTAATTGTCCTCAAGATAGGGACAATATTTTTTAAGACGTTCTTTTATTTTCTAATTTCATCGTAGACAGCGGAAAATCGGATTTATTTCGCGATTTTGATAACAATAGTAGATGCCTAAGATGAAACCCTTTTTGGTATACTAATCGGAATATTGAAATGGAGACGACGAGAGACAGATTACTATTTAATTATTCAATTTAATTCGAAATACGACAAGATACGTGACTTAGATAATATATTTACGAAAGATATATGGATATTTAAAGAAAAAGTTACTTCTTTAGCCTTCCGGAACCCAAAGGTACAATTCTGTAGCCGACTGCAAGCGGCAACTGCAGGCGACGTGTCGCCACGATACGACCGGTGGAATGTAACCTTTAATGGTAGGTAGTAGGTATGTAATGCAAAGTCAGGGAAATAAATAAGTTCTTGGCGATAGTACAAAGTCGGCAATCTACTGATATGTACGATATGCAGGTTTGCCACGTTTCTGCGCGGTTCATTTGTTTGCCACGCATTCGTGCGTAGCATGGTCGTGGGTCACAGTGGACGATCTAGCCTACATTTTCATACAAAGCGAAGCTAATAATCGTGCGTAGCCTAGCCGTGAGCCGCTTTACTCGTAACAGCAGAATTATTCTTGAGAATAAATTTTGCCGTGTTAAAAATCATTAGCATTTTTTTATATAGGTAATACTAGCTGTTACCAGCGATTTCGTCCGCGTGGAATTTTATACATCAATTTTATTTATTTGTAAAGCTGCCAGTGAAAGTCCCGTCAAAATCGGACCAGCCGTTTCGGAGATTAGCCGGAACAAACAGACAAACAGTCAGACGGACAGACAATTTAAAAAAATATATATACTTCATTTAGTAAAAAGCTGTAATTTTGATAATGCAAACAGACACCAATTTTATTTGTTGTTATATGTAGGTATAGATAGATTGTAGGTATGTATAGATGTCTAAAAGATGTATAGATATAGGTTTTAATTTTTTGCGCGGAACCTTAAGTCTTTTCCTGAAACAAAAGTAGCCTAATATTATATTTGCACGGCTGAAATGCCGAATATAGTGAAACCCATAGTACTTAAGAACATATGTACCTATATTCTTGCAAATAAATATCATTCATTCATTCTAAGTTATTCCTTATAACGTCAGCTATCTTCCAGTGAAAGTCCCGTCAAGATCAGAATTTTCGAATTTTCTAAAATCCTTCCTTCCGTGCTATCTTTCGTTATACAATATGTAAAAATAACCCTGTCCGATCCAAAAGGGGCACATAGGTACTGCAATAACATTAACTAAAAGTAATTAAAATCTTATTATTATTGAAAGTAAAAAAGTAACTGCTATTTAAAAATCAAATTTTTAACCAACTTTCAAAAAGAAGGAGGTTATATGTTCGTCACGTATGTTTTTTTATTTTTTTTTATGTATGTCCACCGATTTCTCCGTCAATTGTGAACCGATTTTGAAAATTCTTTTTGTGTTTGAAAGGGTATGCTTTCGGGGTGGTTCCATATAAATTTTATTAACTTTGCTTTGACAGTTTTTGAGTCAGCTTCAATAATACGTACTTTTTCCCACTTAGTATGTGGATGATATGATAAGTTCCTGTCACTGTTATTTACATAGCAGGTAGTGGTTTTCGAATTTGTGTGGGGTAGGTACCACAACTAAAAAGTGAAAAACAAAAACTTTTTCCAAAAAAAAAACAACCGACTTCCAAAAAACACTACAAAGTGAAAAATAACTTTAATTTCGTAAGTCGGTGACAAAAAACGAAAATTCAAAACCAAAGACACCGACTTCTGAAATTAAAGTTATTTTTCACTTTGTAGTGTTTTTTGGAGGTCGGTTGTTTTTTTTTTTGGAATTTTTTTTTTTTGTCCCAAAATTACCTCGGATCCATTAAAAATTTGCAAATTTTTAACGGATGTTATGACATGACTTGTCGAGATACCCGCTAAACAACGGCCGCCCGTGCCCCATGTAATAAATAAACCCGGTAAAATTCCTCATTGAAAAAAATGTAACGAATTTTTTTGTTTTCTTTTTTCCTGAAAATTACCGCATAAATAGACCATCTGTACGATACCTAACATCACCCTCACGGATCGGACAGGGTTTTTTGTACATCTTGTATAAGGAAATTTTGAGCAACAAATCTCTAGACCCAGAGGCTTAGCATTGTCTGTCAGTGAGTGAATTTACAATTATTATTAAGTAGATGTTTTTACATAATAATTGCAAACGAAAATATCTTCAGCAATTTTAGTCTACAAAATAAACCATGTTAAGCCTTAGGGTGTTTATTAAATTACCCGCGGTGAACCAACCTGCGAGGGTTATGAACTGACCCTAATTCTGATTAACTTGTAACAGGGTTTGACCCTAATAAATAATAATAACATTTAAGTGTTATTTATAACCTATGCCATAAACGTCAGTGGATGAACTCGGGGCTCGCGGTAAACAACGATATAAAGCAATTTTAGAGGGTTTGGTAACCCCATTTGCAAGTATATTGGGTTATGTGGCTATTCCATGTCTTAATACCAGGTTGTCATTTGTACTGCACACAGTGACACGCTTGGTTTGTGTGAAACCTGTTGACAGGCATTGTCATCTCTAGCATCGGCCGCCGTGCCGAGGCGTCTGTGGTACTTCAAAGTAAAGATCTCTTCTCGTGCAGAAAGGGTACGAACATTGGTAATCGAGCGCGGTTAATCGTTGATCGCTCGTGGTGACTCGTGCTGTCTATTGGTTAGACCAGGTCTCAGTCCCAGAGGTTCCGGATTCAATTCCCAGTCGGGGCAAAATTTTCTGCTCGGTTTGGTTAGTGGTAAGGCCGCCTGGCTAGCTACCACCATCTTATCTAAGTCTGTCGCTATAACAACAATGTTAACAGCATTGTTGTGTTACGGCAGTTAGAGGTAAGATAGCCAGTTCCTCTTTGGTTCAGGATTCCTGGTGAAGCTCGCTTCCACCTTCGGCCTTATCATCATAAGATGCAGGACAAGAGCTCCCCCTTGTGATAAAAAAACTCCATGTTTTTTTTTTTGCGTCTCATATATGTTTTTATTTCATCTTAAATAATATACATCTTACACTAAAACGCACTTTTAAAGTCTAATTTTAATCACATAGGTTCTCATTGTTTAACGTGTTTGATAGATAATTATTATTTTTCTGTAATGCTGGGGCCGCATCTGCGTCTATCGTGACAAAGCAATGCGTGCCGAAGCTTCGTACGTTTAGCTCGCTGAAAAGTTATCGCGCTAATACGGTGATTACATTAGCGGTTTCATAATTTTAACGAATTATCGTACAATAATCCAAGATAACTCTCCATTATTTCGAAAGAGCGTCTACGCAGTCAGGAAACAACAATCGAAATGACCAACGCTAGTCCAACCATGCGCCACGCTTATTATGTACCGCCACCCGGGTGATAAGTGCTACGCAACCCGAACTATCGCGACGATACCCGATAATGGTTGGTCCCATAACATAACATAACATCACGCCTTGTTTCCCCGAAGGGTTGGGCAGAGGTGTCCCTGTAGCAGGTACACACCCACATTTCGCCAGTTATGTTTAAGTCCCATGTAATAGGGGGCGAGTCTATTGCCATCAACCGGGCACAAATCCAGACTCCGAGCTGCTACTGAGAAATTTCAGATAGAAAAACCCAATAACACTTTGCCCGACCCGGGAATCGAACCCAGGACCTCATGCTCAGCAGTAGCGCTTGCGACCACTAGACCAACGAGGCAGTGGTCCCATCTGCGTATATCGTATCACTGTGCCAAGCTTCGTCACGATAGACGCAAATGCGGCCCCAGCATTACACTTAATGCCTCGAACGAACACCGGCAATTAATATACACTTGACTACTGTCAATAACAATCGTTATTACTAATTACGTAGTTCCATAATTATTGACATCAACCGGATAATTACAAGTGAAACGTGTATTTTGTCATGAAGTTTGTTAGTAAATTGGCCGATTTAATTAATTATTTGTTTATTTATTTTCGAAAATAATAATGTACGAAACATACATTAAAGAATAGTGTAGGATACAACCTAATATATCACAAAGATTTAAATCGTTAGATTGACCTTCACCGTAGGTACTTAGGACGCGCGAAAACGTCTCCATACTGAAAAGAGTAAGCTCACACATCCCGCTTGGAATGTGAGTTAGCGAGAAAATACTATTCAAACCTCATTGTCACCGAAATAGAAACGTGAAATCGTATGACGCGGTTGGGCGTGTCTAACGATTTAAATCTTTCGTATTCATCTTTTGACCAAGCTTGGTTGAATATCCATGTACCTATTGTACATGCAGCGATAGTCATCTGACTTCTACAACCCAATTACGAATACTGAAACATACCTAACTAACCTCAATAATAGGTATTTAATCCATTGCGCATATATTGACGATATTCTCAAATTCACAACAGATTGCGGGACACAAATTCACGTAGTACAGTTGACCGCACGTCGATGATAACCCCTGCTTCTAGGCCTAATTTAGGCTGTGCGTTGTCTTTCAGTGAAAGGATGAATTTTTTTATGGTATGAGGAACAGGGTGTAAAGTTCACTCATCTTCTATGGAAAAGGGAGGGTCCTCCGACCAGACGGGTGTCGTGTCTGGTTGATGTCGGAAAGTTATACTTATGTTGATCGCGCGGTAAACTTCTCTTGCGCGATGCAGGATTTGTGTGACGCCCGGTCTTTGATGCGTAGTTCGCATGTCACGATGTAGATGCCGCTACAAATTTAAGATTTTTATTAGGTAAGTAGAAAATTCAAATAATTTTACTCAATCGATATTATCATTACAAACCGTACTTGTACTTTGTGAAAAGATTATAATAGTTGGACTGTGCCACAAAAACAAGCTCCCATATCTTTTATTACTTCGCTTCTTTAAAAGTTCCGTAGTTCACAGAACTGTCTTCATCAACTCTTGTTCTGGATTCGAAAACTTTTGTTTTACCCCTCTCTCAAAGTTCGGGGTTGCCAAATAACTTCCACAATCTTTTGCGAGATTATTCGTATTTTATCCTGTGTTCCATAATGTCGTTATGTTTGTATTTTACAAGATGTAAGGGTAAACGAGGGACATACTTTAAGGAGTACAACTCATGGAAATTTTAAATTTGTACTTTGCGACCAATTCTGAAATATTAAATATTGTAATTTATATCTGGGGGCCTAAAACGGCCGCTTTGGCAGAATCGTGTTATGATAATATTATGAATCATATTAAAAGTCACAAACTAACAATTCATAATATTATCAGCCTTCAATTCATATTACACAATTCATCTGTTTGACATTTTTGCATTATAATGAAATAACATTTAAACTGTAGAAATAAAAAATAAAAATTTAATTTGATTAATAAAAACTATAAAGAAAAATTTACCAGTAAAATTAAGGTCTTATTTTTTTTCATGCGGCAATATTTACACCTATAATTGGTGTAAATATTGCCGCATGAAAAAAATTCAATTCGTATCAGAATCATAATTATTATGATTCTGATACGAATTAAATTGAATATGATTCAGCTAATAATGTGTCACCATAGAGGAACTGCTAATGATCTGCTGGGAAATCAGAAAATTAATTGCTATTAGAGGAATTGCTTAATGTGGCCGTTTTAGGCCCACTTTATACCAGTTATTAGTGAAACATGTATATCCGTGTTTCTTTAAAATAAATTACAATGATCTAGAAAAAAAAAACTACATTTTGATCGTTTTAGTATTGCACTTTTGCATGGAACAGCAGATTTTTGAAACTGACTAATAATTAGTCAGTTTGGTACTAATTAGTACCGGACTAAGTTGTTAGTTTTGTACAAAGAACTTTATTTCGATCACAGTTAGGTTCTTTTTACAGAAGCTGGCTCGATAGTTTAAATGTCCAAAGATAAACCTGTTATGTTCTATGACCGTATAATTTTTGGCCTTTTTTCACAGTACTTTTTCGCTAAAAGCGTGAACCGTTATTCTTTTTTTTCTTTTTAAAAGAAAAAAAGAACCTTTTTTTTTATGGCAGGCACGGTCCCCGCCAAATCGAACAAAACAAAAGATGGCAATAAAATCTACATTCTTCAGACAACGTAGATTATTCTTATGTGATTATGTTGCCGTGCGATGGTCAAGTCATTCTATATATTAAAAAAAATAAAGATGACAAGTATATAGGTGCTTCCTGCATGAAATTAACAGACTTGGTTTTACATTAAGTAGATCTCACATCTTTTTACGGAAGAAGAGCTGCGTTCCGAGACTTGTATTTTTAACCGACTTCCAAAAAGGAGGAGGTTATATGTTAGTCGCGTATGTTGGTTTTTTTTTTTTATGTATGTCCACCGGTTTCTCCGTCATTTGTGGACCGATTTTGAAAATTATTTTTTTGTTTGAAAGGGTATGCTCTCAAATTGGTCCCATATAAATTTTATTAACTTTTCTTGGGTAGTTTTTGAGTTAGCTACAAAATACGTATTTTTTTCTCACTTAGTATGTAGATGATATGATAAGCTCCTGTCACTGGTAGCAGGTAGTGGTATTCGAATGTGTGTGGGGTAGGTACCACAACCAAAAAGTGAAAAATAAAAACTTTTTACAAAAAAAAACAACCGACTTCCAAAAAAAAACACTACAAAGTGAAAAATAACTTTAATTTCGGAAATCGGTGGCAAAAAACGAAAATACAAAACCCAAGACACCGACTTCCGAAATTAAAGTAATTTTTCACTTTTTAGTGTTTTTTTTTTTGGAAGTCCGTTGTTTTTTTTTTATGCATGTGATGTTTTTAATGGGATTGAATTTTAGCCTAACCAATAGTCCTATCAGGCTATATTTTGTAACCATGGACAACCTGACAAACAATCTAAAAATAGGCGAACGCTACTAAGAAACCTCGTAGTTGTATCACTCTATTTAGTTACTAGCAAGGTCGGTACCTTCACTCGAACGCATCAACTAATTGAGTTATACGGTAGGGAGGGCTGTTTTAGTATTTAGTTCCGAGGAACTAGTATGTTTTGAAGAGAAAACTTCTTTAGGCGCATTGAGCCCAGCCCGTCCCATCCTTGATCTGTTCCCTCCGGTTGACGCCCTAAGTCGAGGTTCGTACCCCACAGGGGGTGCCCTCAGCGAGCGTTCACCTAGTTTTAATAAGCATGGTTGAATAACCCCTGGCTGGAGGTTTTAAGTAGCTTAAGGCACCCACGGGAAAGTCCGGTTAAGTAGTCATAATCTCAGAGGTCAACTAAGAGATAGCTACCCAAAAAAAAACGTTGATCATTTTTGAGATGGGAAAACACAATTGAGCTCGCAACACCGTTACCGACACCTCATTTTTGTAAACGCGATTGTGCTCTTTAATTATAATACGTTACAGATCAATGTTCTATGCAAGTATTTTATCTACTTTAAAGGTTTGGGAAGTATTTTTTTTTTTGTAAACGTGGTTGTGCTCTTTATTTAGACAATGTTACGGACCAATGTTCTATACAAGTATTTTTCTGTTCAAGTTTTCACTTCAGTCCGTTTTTTTGTTTTTTTTTTACATTTGTCGTGAGTAAGCAAAAGTGTGAAAGTATTTTCAAAACTTGAGCTGCGAGGTAATTTCGCAATGGCTTTCATTTTCACAGTTCAACAACATTCATTGCATTATTTACGTTGTTCAGCAGACTAATATAAGGAAGTAATGGATTAGCCCTTCAAAATCATTCAGATTGTGATTGATAGGGTGTTACGCAATTCGGGTGCGGGTTTGATGCGAAGTTAGAGATTCTAGGAGTGAAAAAATATCACACGTCTATTTAAATATTTATGGGTTTATTTATAAACATTTCTTATGGTTAAGAGACGTTTATATGACAAAAAAAAAATGGTTAAGAAGATGTAAATCATTTCTTTAAGCAGCGTTTATAAATAAACCCTTTTTTTTTCTGGTTGGGTAATTTTCAAATACCTTCTCCCGCTCTGGGCGGAGCGGGAGGGCGTGTCAGACTCTTACTGACTAAAACCCACCCGTGTTCCTTTAGTTGCCTGTATATACCCTTTCGGACAAACCCGTAACCCCGTCACTCGTCAGGCATCGGCCCTAGCGGACCCCTTCAGTTGTGTTGACATCTCTTTGAGGCGCGCGTGGAACACAACGCGCCGTGGATCCGGGCCTCGGACGGCGAGCTAATAATAAACCCCTGAGTATGTCTCTATTTTTTTCTAAGAGAAAGAAAAGAAATAAAGAAACAAAACTGACATATCTATAAACTCAAAGGCGAATCTTTCAACTCACCGTTGAATCAATACTAAGGATGAAAACAACAAAAAAAACTTGTAACCAAAAGGCGAACAAGCCCAATTTCCTTATCGGAACTACAACCAAACTAATTAATTTAGTTCACGTCGAAGTCGTTCTTTGGAACGAATGTATTCAATTCACAACACTAGCTAGCTAATCAGTGATGTAGGTTTGTACCATCAGTTCTTTGGACGCAGATAAATGCCGCGGGCTCTTGATAAAACCGATACAAAATAGTACAGAAGGTCCGCTCCATGAAATCATCATCTGCTTAGTCTTTTCCCTACTATGTTCGGTTTCCAACCGGGCTGCAGCTGGATACCAGTATTTTGCATGGACCGACTGACTGCCTTTCGGAACTCCACAACCGAATCACTAGGTAACACAATACCCTTGGTAAGTCTGGTTGTCAAACTTTCAGAGTTCTGACTACCCGTAATGACTGTCAATAATCTACAAATTACATTTATGAGACCAATGGCTTAACGTGCTTTCCGAGGCACGGATTGTATTATAAATATTATACACCGTGACATTTTTGTCGTCTTATAAAAGCAGCCCACTTCATGTATCCAATGACTACTAACCTCCACAACCCAGAGTTCAGAATTAAAGCCCGTTACAGACGTAACTATAATATATATTTGTCGGAGACGGGTATGTGACTTTCGTTATTATAAGGGATATTTTAACTACTGTGGGCGTAGTGTGAGTAGTGTTGGTTAGTGCGCAATAGAAAAACAGTTTGCAGTTCAGATCACATTATAATTTACTATCAAATGAATCACACTAGCTAAATTATACACACACTGGGTGCGACGGCGTTTATTAAAATCACCAATTAACACAATGATCACAAATTACAACTAACACAATAACTGAGCACCACAAATCGAGAACAGATCCGTGACGTCTTCTCTCCGATGCGACCAGAGGCTGAATGCCTCCTCACCGTGGCCTTAAAACATCACAACTCTGTAGAAGCGCGCCTTTGGTGTGGGTAGATCACTTGATGTCGCCAGTGACGCGCTTGCGATTCGTTTCGTGTCCGTACTAATGACAGGATCCGACATATTAATATAAATCATAGCAAGGCATATTAAAATATATTTTCCATTGTAATCTTCGAGCGACCGCAGATGGAGCTATAATATATGTTTCTAGTACGTCACCAAAAACTACGCAAAAAAAGTATGTTAATATATATTATAGCTACGTCTGTGACGGGCTATAAGGGCTTATATTATTTATCGATCTCAAACGAATGCTAGTCGCGAGTGCACGTGTGCGTGCGCTTTCACTCTTTGATCAGTCGACCTTCTGTACCTGTCTATTTTGTGTAAGTTTAGATGGAGAGGAGATAAAGTAATATGGCAGCAGCTAATTAGTCAAGATAGAAGTAAAGGTATCTCTGTAATTTAATGTAATGGAGAGATGTTTAGAATTCGGGCAGCCGGAGTTTTAGAAGGCACGAATTAGGAAATAAGATATAGTACGGTTAAGTTATTTTAAATTAGGTAATGAAGTCGTAGCACGAGTAAAACACGAGCAAGAGTAGTTGCATATGGTGTGTAACATCTGACATCTTGGCTGAATCGTCAGACCAACCTCTCGGAAAATGGGTTGGTACCTACCATCTGACGGCCAACTCCAGCACCGCGCGCGCTCATTGATCAAATCAAATAGCGCGCGCAATCCCGGCTTCCTGTTACACATTTCCGTCCCTTTTTCCACACATAAAGAAGTGGTGGCTCTCCGGGAGTGCCGACAGAAGTGAAAACTTGAACAAGATCGCCATGGTGGAAGAAAAATACTTGTACAGAACATTGGTCCGTAACCTTATCTAAATAAAGAGCACAATCGCGTTTACAAAACCTTTAAAGTAAAAATACTTACATAGAACGTTGATCCGTAACGTAAAATAAATAAAGAACACAATTGCGTTCACAAAAATGAGGTGTTGTCAAGGTGTCGTGAAATCAATGGTTTAGTCCCTCTCAAAAATGCTCGACGCGCCTAAAGAAATTTTCACTTCAAAATTTATGTAAGTAAGTATCTCAGAAAAAGTTGACTGTTGTAGTTCTATAGATTCTATGTACAGTCTCTACATAGACAGGGTCAAGTTAAATTATCTGGTGAAAGTTTACAGACGTAACGGGTAGATATCAATCGATAAAACAAACAAAAAAACGAGCGAGCCTTACAGTAGTCGTATAACAATATGATGTGTAACATTAGTTTTTTTTTTTCTCTAGGGCATCTCATAGCTGACCTCTGAGTTCATGACTATTTAACCGGTCAATCCTGTGGGTGCCTTAAGCTGCTAAACTCAAAGCCTCCAGCCAGGGGCATACAAACTAAGCTAAAAAGCTAGGTTAACGCTCGCTAAGGGCGCTCCCTGTGGGGTACGAACCTCGGCTTAGGGCGTTTACCGGAGGGAGGACATCAAGGATGGGACGGGCTGGATTAAAGTTTTGATCATGATGTGACATCTGACATCTCACCTTGGTAATAAGCAACATAGGGGCGGGCCTCGTCAAGATCGTTTGCGACAGACAACTCTAGCACCACACACGCGCTCATTGGTCAAATCAAATAGCGCGCGCTTCCCCGGCTTCCTGTAACACACTTCCGTCCCTTTTCACGAAATCACTCCCACAGATTGCTGGAAAGCGAGTGGAAACTTTAACCTCACAATTTCCAATAAATACAGCTGCTTACGGGGTCAACGGCCGCTGGACCTATAATTTAAATTCACTATCTACATTAGTGAGTTTAGATATAGGCTCTCCCCCTAATACATGATAGACAGATTCGATTGATATAGGTACGAGTACATCATGACAAAATAGGAAAATTTTATGAAATAATTTTTGAGCTTTCTCACTAAGAATGATGTGTCGCTACTGAGTGCTAATGCTAATGTTAAATTTAAATTAAATTTTCTTTGTATTTTAATTGAATTATGAGATTATTATTAATTAGATAATGTTATTGTTATCAATCTTTTTTTTTAATATTTAGAATGAAATTTTTGTGATTATTATTGCTACACGTTATTTACCAAAAAATATTGAATAACTTTATTTGTCAATATCCTTTTTGGCTTTATTTTATGTAAAACCATAAATGGTGCATGTTGTGTTAGCCTGTGAGTAATGGTTGCACTTATAAACGTAATATTAAGGAATTTATTTTAAATGTATTGTGTAAACAATTGTTGGCTAACCTAAATTAAAAAAGCAGTGGCACTCCGGAAGTGCCGACAGAAGTGAAAACTTGAATAAGATCACCTAGGTGGAAAAAAAAATACTTGTATGGAACATTAGTGCGTAACCTTATTTAAATAAAGAGCACAATCGCGTTTACAAAAAAAAAAAACTTCCAATACCTTTAAAGTAAAAATACTTACATAGAACATTGATCCGTAACATAATATAAAAAAAAGATTGTGTGGTTTTATGAAAACACGGTAAAAGTGAAACTTTTAAGCGACCGTCACGCGACATGCAACACACAGACGAAAAAGTTTGAGACGATGTAATAAAAGTTTCACTTTAATAAAGAGCACAATCGCGTTTACAAAAATGAGGTGTCGGTAACGGTGTCACGAGTTCAATTGTTTTTTTATGCCCAAACCGCCTAATGAAGTTTTCACTTTAAAAAAAAAATACTTCATAATAACAACAGAAATGCGGGTGTACTATTATATACATATTTCCCAACCCGTTGGGGAGATACAAGCGTAATGATATACGCTTCTTTATGGAACTTAAGGTTAGTTCACAAGTCGCGTGCACAGACTAACGAGATAATTAGACGTCAGCGGCACGCGACCGTTAATTTTAAATCGTGTGTGCCTGCCTTTATTGTCTTAATATTACCGTGTGTGTGATGTTAGTAAATAACCTGGCATTATAGGTAATTTGCTTCGACTACGAAAGGAAAAAAGTAAAGGGAATTTGAAAGTATTGTTTCGTCCTCATATTGAATGAGGTGGATTTATTTGAGTAAACGATTATTGATTTTGTTGTTTTTACAATTTCATAAAACGATTGAATGGATTTTCATACGGTTTTCATGAATGGACGGAGTGATTCATGAAGTAGGATTAAGTCTTTGTTTTTATGATGTATAAAACACTACAAAGTGAAAAATAACTTTAATTTCGGAAGTCGGTGTCTTGGGTTTTGTGTTTTCGTTTTTTGCCACCGACTTCCGAAATTAAAGTTATTTTTCACTTTGTAGTGTTTTTTTTTTTTTTGTAAAAAGTTTTTATTTTTCACTTTTTGGTTGTGGTACCTACCCCACACACATTCGAATACCACTACCTGATACCAGTGACAGGAACTTATCATATCATCTACATACTAAGTGAGAAAAAAATACGTATTTTGTAGCTAACTCAAAAACTACCCAAGCAAAGTTAATAAAATTTATATGGGACCAATTTGAAAGCATACCCTTTAAAAAAAAAAAAGAATTTTCAAAATCGGTCCACAAATGACGGAGAAATCGGTGGACATACATAAAAAAAAAAAAAAAAAACATACGCTTCGAACATATAACCTCCTCCTTTTTGGAAGTCGGTTAAAAATACTCAAAGTAGGATGAACATCAGTTACATTTTGACGCCATAGGCTGATACGATACTACAACAGAAAAAAAAACAGTGGCACTCCGGGAGTGCCGCCAGAAGTGAAAACTTGAAAAAAAATCGGCACCTCGGTAATTAACGCGTTGATGTCTTTTACTCCACGCATCGCGGTAATCAACGCGTTGATGTCTTTTACTCCACGGTTTCGGTAAATTGCGTTACAGTGTCGCGATTGTATATCATCATAAATGCGAAAGTAATAACTCTGTCTGTCTGTTACCTTTCACGCCTTAACGGCTAAACGGATTTCGATGAAATTTGGCACACAGGGAAACCATGACCTGGGTTAGGACATAGGATACCTTTTATCCCGGTATTATGGGTCTATAGGATAATTTCCGACCTCCACGAGGGCGAAGCGAAATCCAGTAGGTTTAAAAAAATTGGTAATAACGTTTCTTTAAAGATCAGAGAGAAACTTAAACCCTTTTAAGCTATTGCATAGCTTATATCGCGGGCTTTGAGCGCGGCGACCGAATCAAGAAATTCCGTAACGAAAATAAAACCTAACACCACCCACTCCGCCTACCGTGTAATGGCGGATGATGACATAAAACAAAAATTACGTTCCCATGACATCACGTTGTCATGGGAACGTAATTTTTGTTTTATGTCATCATCCGTCATCATCCGTCATCATCCTAAGTGTAGCGTTGACAAATAGGAAGTACGAGTATGGAGGTTACAAATGCTATGCAATAGCTTTACCGCGGCAGTCCCCGAGTGCCACACGTTTTTTTTTTTTTTTTTTCTTTTTAGCAACAGGGGTTTTTGTCCATACGGATATGCCAACCCCATCGTACTTTATCAACTATTTAACTATAATTAAAATATAACACAACAACTGTAACTATAAACTGTAACAGAAATTGAATCATTCAATGACTTGGCATAATATTCACCAGGTCACATAACCCTTGCAATCGCTGATCTAGGGTTTGCTAAAATATTTTTATTATTTACACACACGTATTTACATTATTTAAAAACTATCAGACTTAAAATAATAATATGTACAAGTATATAAGGGGGGGGGGGGGTATAATCACAGGGCATCAAAAAATTCGTCCTCATCACTGTCAATAGGAAAAGTGCCCAAAAGGCTGGCAGCATTGCCACATTGTATGGCAATGATGATTCTTTGACCAAAGAATAGGCCAGCCCTCTGGTCACGTGAAGAGTCGACCAGCCGCTTGGCGATGTCTTAAAAAACAAGGTGGGCACTCGGACCCCATGGCCCTAGTGTTTCAACCCCAAACGGCTCAAACATATAAGTCCCAATAAGATTGGAGTATTTGCGCCGTTTGAGGTTTTCCGCACCTGCAGCAGTAGCCCCAGCGCAGCCCGCCGTGCTAGGAAGATGGGATGGCGCAAGGGTGTTGACACACGTTGCATCCCACACCAAAGGCCATTATGGTCATTCCGTCTGGTCTCTTCCCATCGTCGCGTACCAAGCCAAGTTTGCTAAAATGTTTTGAATTGCCCAACGTCCAAAATGTTTAATTTTAATGTTTTGATTCCCTTTAATTCTTGCTCTTGACAGACTCCATCAACAAATGTTGCACATCTTCAATTTTGTTTCAATTAGGTGATGCGAACTTTCGCATTTGAAGAGCAAATTTTGCCGATGGCTTATGCCCAGAGCGCAGCTTTAGTGCTAATTTAACATAATTTCTGCTTAAACTTGTATCCTCAAACCACGCGAGGAGGCTCATTCTGAATTACTAAACTTAAATCTTTTTTGTGCAGAAAAATAGATTTATTTTAAACGGTACTTTAATGGATCAATCGGGTTAAACTTGAACAAATGCGAACGAAGCGACGACTTTCTTGCCCATTCTTCAGTTTCTACCCTTTATTAAAACGGGCTTTTGGCTAACCGACTCCTTTATAATTCAAAAGTACCTTTAAATGGTTTAATTGAAATTAAATGCTTTTGAGTTTAAGTTTCAAGGCACGGGTAGCAGCTCTCTATAACTCGCCCCATTACATGCGGATTAAAGATCATTCCGATACTCAGTGTGTATGCATGCGGTTATCCCGATAAGTGGGCCAGAGTGTACAAAGTGTCCCTACATCTGCACTTTAAAGGACATTTTAAAACACACACATTACATGTGACGTCACATAGCGGACAATTAAGACGCTTCCAACTATACCTCATTTGTCAAATTATGATAAGTAGTTTAGAAGTTATGAGGCAATAGATGCATTCATACTGCATACATACATACTCGTACATACCGGTCAAAATCATAACCCTCGTTCTTGCTTCGCCGTAAGCGAGTAAAGCGAGTGAACGTTAATTTCTATGTAATTATGTAATTTTGTCGGTCACTTGAGTGAACCACCTTCACTTGAGTGAAGCATCTGAAATCAGCTTTACGCAGCTTAGTCAAGATATTTCGAGGTAGACACACCATGTATTACGTCAGGATATTTGATACAGCATCGTTTAGTGACGTCATCGTTTTACCAGATTATTTCTTGTCTCCTCCTTGTCATGTCAACAGTTATAATCATGTCGTAGATGTAGGACTGTTAGCTGGAAATGGCCACGGTTTTCAACTAAAAATTACTCTTTTTGTTGTGATTTTCGAGAAGTTACAGGATTTTCTCAAGGATTATTTATGTTGATTTTGTATAAATTATATTTGTTTAGTTACTTAGTTGTTTATTCTAGTACAAAGTGTAAATAGTAAGTCGTACAGTGATTTATTATTGTATACAGGTGTATCAGAAAGGTGTGGTCATATTTAAACAACTTTCTCCATACGATTAAAATCGTAATCGAGAAAAAATTATGAGCCGTCCCATTCATTTGGGTCGAGTAGTTATTGAAGCTTAGTGCTTTATTTGCTGTGGTATTTTACCGTCTAAAATTCCCAAATCTGTTTATAAAATCGTCTCTCAAAATAAAGATAATCACTTGACAATTTACGACCAGTAGGATTGGATTTTGTATAATAAACCAAGTAGATAAATACTCTAATAAATTTTGATGTAAAATCAAACTTTTACGAGTAAAAACCTTTACTTTTATTAATAACTAGCTGTGCCCCACGGTTTCACTTGCATAAGTCTCATTTCCATGGGAATATCGGGATAAAAAGTACCTTATGTCCCACGCCAGGTCAAGGTCTATCCATTTGAAAAATTTCTTCCAAATCTGTTCAGCCGTTTTAGTACGAAAGCGTAACAAACGAACAAAAAACTCACTTTCGTATTTATTACATTAGGATTTTTCATTTATTTATCTTGGTTCTTATTAAATTACATTTTTAAATATTTTTTAAAATAAAATAATTAAAATATTAGTATAATTATTATGATAATATAGTCTGTTATGAAGCGCATATTTTGTTAAAACACCACCACTTAAAGAAAGTGTAAGTGATAAAGATTTTTTTTAAACATAACGAAATCCTAGCCAAAATATATTGGTCGTTCTATCATAAGAATTACAGCTTTATTAATAAACCATACAGAATTATCGCATTTAACATCTGTAATACCGCAATAACAAACAAATCATAACAATTTATTAATAAAGATAATCGGACTCAGCGAGACAAAATATGTACATAAATTTTTTCACCGTACCAAATTCGCCTTAATAAATTGCCTAAATAAAATAGCCTTCAAGATAAATTAAACATGAATCCAACTCATATTTTGTAATAATGTATCATTGCATCTAATTTTAAATAAGCACCTACATCCAGCTCCCATCCGCTCAAGTCACTTCTAGTTAATCCATTTCCTTAATTCTCGTCCTGGGTAAACATGTCTAAAGGGTGATGACGTAATAATTTCGTTCCACAATATGCTCTCTCTCTTTTTTTTCTGTGTAACGTCTCTTTCACACTGAATGGTTATTAAGGGCTAGAGAGGTGTCACGCGGTTTTGGTCGTATTTTCGTGAATAATGTAATGGACCGTTTGCGTTTGGTACTTCAGCGGAGTAACGGCAATGCCTTCATTTTGACAGTTCAACAACATTCATTGCGTTATTTACGTTGTTGAGTAGACAAATGTGTCAAACTCATGAAGCAATGGATTAGCAATTTCCTTCAAAATCTTTTGGATTGTAATTTAAAGTTTGTTATGCTTTTGCAGGTAATTCTCATCAGTTTTAGAAATTTAAAACATCCGATCTTCGAACTCCTTCGAACTTTCGACTCCACCCACTTTTCATAGAGCTCATTTGACTCCAGGAGAATCACCGGCATTACGTTTAAAAAAATAACCCTCGAGGAGTCTCACCGGCCGGCATTAGGTTTGAAATCTTGTTAAAATATACAACTAATTTTATTTTCACAGTTTATAATGCCAAATTCGCTAAGAAAAACCTACATTTAAAATGAGCCCTCCGCGAGGGCTCCCGGCATCCCATATATGACTCGAGTGAACCCTCCAGGAGGGCTAAAATGAAATTGTTTATTCTGTAAATAGGACATCGAAATCACTTTTACACGTCATATAAAAAAATATTAAAAATAAGCTAGATGAGTTCGGCGTTTCCTATCTGACTACTCTGAGAAGAAAGGCCGAAACAAACTCAGAGGTCGCAGTCTCTTTTAAAGTCCAGACATAATCCTGGTCAGGCCATATGAGGACCATGTAGTAGGCTCCCGGCACTGAACGTTATAATGGGCTAAAAGTATCTAAGCTTTGTCGCTAGGCCCTCAAGACATTATGTGTGCTGTCTTGTTTATTTAACAGTTGTTTACCTCTTCTGAAGTAGACAAATACCTACTCTTACAATAATGAAGACATCCCTATTCTATCTTTAACCTGCCTGATTAATTCACAAAATAAGAAGTAGCCAATAAAAGTTCCCTGCCTCTGAATTATACTTACATTATGTTTATATGTTTGGGCTTTAAACGCCCAGTTTAGTGGGTAAACAGGGAAGGGGCTTATTACCCTAATTGTCAGGTACATCCCGTCGCTGGGGTAAGGCGTAGGGCACATTGATAGCGTAACTCGACTGTACTTACCTAGTCTTCCAGTAATTTTAAACTTCACTGAGGTTGAAATAAAAACTGGCTAAGTGCGTGTCGGACCACGCACAATGAAGGGTTCCGTAGTTGGGATGAATTTATTCCAAGAACAAACTTAACATTGTAGTCTAAAAACATGTTCTCTCATACGGAATGTATGGAAGAACATGTTTTTGGTACTACAAATGTAAGTTGGTCGATTATTACTTGTTAACTTGTAGAGATTTCTTATATCGTCGCTCGCATGACTAAAAGTCCTATCTAATTCTTTTCGGATTGATAAATAAAGTTTTCACAAAGTGTCCTATCTGTTTTAATAATTAAAAATAAATACCAATATTGAAAATAAATAAGTAGCTATATCGTAAAAATAAAGTACTGTAAATACTCTTTACGAATAAATATAATTAAATATTCAGAATTACCGGTAGATTATAATTTTATCTTAGTTAGAAATGTCGTAACTGCAAAACGCTTTTCCTGAATAATTGACAATACGGAGATAGGACCGTTAGTCATGCGAGCGACGATATGTGATAGTTTTCTTTTTAATTTGGTTACATAAACTACTGGCGTGATTTTTTTACATATCCAAAACCAACCATTAAGTTGACACTTGAGTCTAACAAAAATTTGTAAAATTAGTAGGTTCTGTAGTTTCGGAGATAAGGGTGAATGAATAAAGAATGGAAAAATGGTGAATTTTCATCTATTTTCTTAAATAACTTTAAAAGCATTTATTTTAAAATTATTAAAAATATATATTTGAGATCCTCGTAACAAGCTCTTTTATTTCATAAGTCACACGGTACAGTTTCCAAAACTTTTTTTTTTTCTTATTTGCCCCCCAAAAGTGAATGAGGGTCACTTTTCAAAAATTCATTTATTTACGTTACACGTCTGTGATTAAGTCACAGAAATACATATGTGTACCTTTCAACTTAATCGGTCCATTAGATCGGAGCAAATTGACTGTGACAGACGGACAGACAGACACACGAGTGATTCTATAAGGACTCCGTTTTTTTTTTCTTTTGAGGTACGGAACCCTAAAAATGTACACTGTCTTACACGTCTTACTTGCGGCCCGTGAATGTTTTGTAAATAAGTTATAAATAACGCGCAAACTTTTTCAATTGTAAATTATAGAAAAAATAAATATGCTTCTCGTCTCACAGATGAGCATTTGAGAGCCATTCTACGAATTGCAACTACAAATTTGACAGCTAACATACAAGAAATAGCCTCCCAAATGCAACCTCAGACATCAAACTGAAATTTATATAAAATCGGTTAGGTACCTATTTAGGTACTTTGTGGTTTTCATTTCTGAATGATTTACGATGGTTATTTTTCTAGCTATAAAGCCCAAACATATAAACATAATAATAACGTGTACGAATTAAATTCCGTATGGTTTAACAATTTTTAATAGCATTTTTATTTTTTCTATGGGATATGACCAATTAATTATACGTAGGTAATTGGGCTTCTAGGGTTAATATCACAAGTGCGGCCCGCCTTTAGTTTATTTTGCCACCTTGTGGCCCTTGCCTGCCAAAAGGTTGCCGACGGCTGCTGTACACTGTCTTGACGCACCTTCATCGACGCAATGTCATACAAACTAAGAGGAAAAGCGGCTTAGTTTTATACTTTAAATAACCCGGTGAACTTCGCATCACATTAACTAAATTTCGAGTATTTCGACTTTTCAAATGTTCCTTTGGACTTTTCCTAATTTTATTTTTTCCTAAACCACCCCAGTATTGACGCGAACAAAACAATTTTCTAATTTTGCGAGACTTACACGGCAATTGATTTTTACATAAATATAGATAGATACATTGTATAGAATATAGATAATTATTTTGTCGTCATTCATCACCAACAATTAAGTGAGTTGATATAGTACCTTATATATGATTCTATCCTCCAGACAACTCAAACAGCTCTTGATTAGAACCTAGATTTGTAGGTACCCACCGGTATTCTCGTATCACACTGATTAACAGAGCCGACAATCTATCTTAAGGCTCTTCTCCAGACGTGTTCAACGCAGGGTTATATAAGGCTAGTTATAGTTATGTAGTTAATATAATAGAATATTATTAATTGTTGCTACACTTATGAATCCTCTACTTAATATACAGGGTGTTTGGCAGAACGTTGAACATATGAAAATGGTGGATAGGTGAGGTCATCTGCTACTTACAGAGCCCTAATTTATTTGGCCTTTGTTTTTTTTTTAATGCAAGTTAAAATTAAGATTTAAGTATTTTTTACATCTTTCTGTAAGTTTGAAGACTCATAACTTTTTTTCTAGCTAACATCTGAATAAAGCAATCATTTTATAAGAATCTGCCAACATTAAAGATACATTTATAACAAAAATATTGCCTGTTTTACTTATTTTCAATAAAAACTACACTTTAAAGTTAAGAAAGTGGTGAAAGTAGAAGAAAGCAAAAAAAAATTTTTTTAATTATCCAGGGGCCAGGGCCAAATAAATTAGGGCTGAGTAAGTAGCAGATGACCCCACCTATCCACCATTTTCGTATGTTCAACGTTCTGCCAAACACCCTGTATATATATTTTATTTTAATTCACTGACACTGACTGAAATATGAAGGAAAAATTAAAAGGTTGTGGTATCAGAGGAACAAAAAAATACCTAAAGCTTTTTAAATCATTTAAATCTTCTTTCTTATTCTTGTGGTTAGTGACTAATCTGCTGTCAGAGTTTTATCATGCCGGCGAGAAATATCTCTCAGGCATGCCGGTTTCCTCACGATGTTTTTCGTGTTAATTATAGAATACGCAAATGAATCCGAAAAGTCAGAGGTGCATGCCTTAGGTTCGAACTCGAGACCTATGACTTACCAGTCCGACGGTCACACCACTAGGCTATCACTGCCAATACTAGAAATGATTGGCCAGCAAAAAACTCATGTACTCTCAGTCACACCTACAGGCTGCACTTTCACTCACAATACTCACACACATGCTTACACCCACACACACACACATTTGATTTAATTTAAGTTAGGTTAATTTATGTAGTTTTAGCAAAAAAAAAAAAAAAAAAAAACATTATACGATTTGCTATTTATACAACACTTCTTGCTATAGAAGAGCAGATTCTCTTATTACAGGCACTATCTATCTGAAAGGAGGATCCAATTTTTTTTTTTTTAAACCTATACTTGTTTTTAACAATATTTTTAACCGACTTCCAAAAAGGAGGAGGTTATAATTATGTTCGTCGCGTATGTTGTTTTTTTTTTTTTTTTTATTTATGTCCTCCGTTTTCTCCGTCATTTGCGGACCGATTTTGAAAATTCTTTTTTTGTTTGAAAGGGTATGCTCTCAAATTGGTCCAATATAAATTTTATTAACTTTGCTTGGGTAGGTTTTGAGTTAGCTATAAAATACGTATTTTTTTCTCACTTAGTATGTAGATGATATGATAAGTTCCTGTCACTGGTATCAGGTAGTTGTATTCGAATTTGTGTGGGGTAGGAACCACAACTAAAAAGTGGAAAATAAAAACTTTTTACAAAAAAAAAAAACAACAGTCTTCCAAAAAAAAAACACCACAAACTCAAGACACCGACTTCCGAAATTAAAGTTATTTTTCACTTTGTAGTGTTTTTTTTTGGAAGTCGGTTGTTTTTTTTTATACAGATAAATAAAATAAAACATAATTTTAAAAGCCATTTCTCTAAAATAGTTCCGTTTTATGGCGTATTTTTCCTCACACTCTTTCCTCCTCTATACTGTCATGATTTCCAAATATATATCCATAATATATTATAACCCTATCATGCGAGGTAAACCAGCAAGAATCTGTCTAACCCAAAAATAAATAATTCACATTCCTCCCCATTTATCGTGTATATTTATCCCAATTTAATTCGACCTCGAAAATATGTCGGAGCGTGGCTTTCGAGTAATCTTAAATCGATCGTAAAAAATAATTTCGTTCATGATACGCATATCAAATGATGTTTAAGCGATTTTTCTTTTGTAAATATTCAAATACTTGCTTTTAGCCGAGACTTTGCCCGCGTGGAGGTCGGAAAACGATAAAAATATTGTTTTTTCTGCCTATTGGTTTAGAGTTCTCCTACTGCTGGGCATGAGGTCCTGGGATCGATTCCCGGTTCGGGCAGTGTTATTGGGTTTTCCCATCTAGAATTACTCAGTTGCAGCCTTTTTTTGTTTTTTTTTTATTGGGTGGGAAATTATCAAATAACTTCTCCCGCTCTGGGCGGAGCGGGAAGGCGTATCAGACTCTTACTGCCTAAAACCTACCCGTGTTCCTTCGGTTGCCCTGTTGCCGGGGGCCACGATCCAACCCCGGCAGGCATCGGCCCTAGCGGACCCCGTCAATTTGCAGCTCAGTTGCTTCTGGATTCGTGCCCGGTGGATGGCAATAAGCTCACCCCCTATTAAACGGGACTTAAACATAACTGGCGAAATGTAGGTGTACTATAAGGTAGGTAGGTAAGGTAGGTTATGTTGTGTTTTGTATTGATTATCCCGCAGCAACGTACTCCCGGGATATTTTATATCCTAATCCAGGTCATGGTCAACCTGTGTGCCAAATAACATCCAAATCCGTTCAGCCATTGAGGCCTTAACAAACATTCTAATTCACAAACATACAGACTGTCACATTTAGAATATTAGTAAGATTTTATTTCTTTTTCTCGAGAATTCGTGGCGTTCCCCGAAATCTTTTTGGGGGTATGCAAGACGTGGCTGGGGGATTATTTAATATTATTAGGGGATTTTAACGCACCTGTGTTCAAGAAGACAGCTGTGGCCGTTTGAATGCTTAATGTACGGTGCTTGTAAGTAATCACACGATGTTCAAGATGTAGATAATAATGTTGATCACTGGCTATATTTTTCCGTAAGCACGGGGGATCTTCTAAAATATAAAATTCTAAACTACTAAGGTAGAATTTTTGACTGTCTTATAGGATCAGAATGTTGAGCCACAAAAGGGATGAATGAAAGGTAATTGCTTACAGCTGAGATGAGAATGCTAAGAGGGATGTGTGGTGTTACACGAATAGAATAAGAAATGAGTACATAAGAGGAAGTCTGAAAGTGGCACCGGTGGTGTTTGAAGAGTTGTGCGGAAATCAGTTGTCATAGTATGTGGAGCCAGTGCGGCTCCGGTGTCATGTACAGTATTGTACAGTTCGTGCTACTAAAGATGAGACTTGATACACCACGTGGTTTGACTTGCGCACTTTGGGCGGCAGAAACAGTGGCGGGAGGCCAGGTCAAGTGTCATCTTTCCTGGCGCGTATTATACAGGCAGCCCAATAATTATAAATGTACCAACATTTCTTTAGTTTTGCTGACATTTTTAATTTATTCTTTTATATGTTTCTTTTGAAAATGACATCGACATCACCATGCCTCCGTCCATCCTCCAAGCACCGCCAATTCGAGCAGTTCTGTGCTTCCCGCATCCAGCTGATTCTTGCGGCCTTCACAAGGTCATCGGTCCACCTTATGAGAGGGCTCCCAACGCCACAAATTGAACACACATTGAACTAAGCAAAAATTAAACATTAAAATTACTGTGTTCATCAAGATAATTTGCAATCTTGTTAGATTTGGCTGTCTTCTGTAAATCACGCTATATTTAACATTTTCCATTCTTGGCTCAATCGTTTGGAAAATCACTGGAACGGAATAACGACTTGTTGAGCGATCTTCTGTTTTTTTAGCTAGGCAAGCAGATACTTAAGACTACGTTTCCACCAAAGATGTGCGTGGTAGCTGAGCGGTACGAGGATGCGTAGCGACGCTGTGAAACGGTGCGCAGATGAGCGCTGCGAGGATGTGTAGCGGGCTCTTCTCAGATACGATTTCTCACTCGCGTCCATCTCTGACACACATCCCTCGCACACATCCCTCGCACACATCCCTCGCACACATCTCTCGCACACATCCTTCGCATCCATCCCTCGCTTGTTTTGACGTAGGTACAAAATCCTTTGCACCGCTAAGCCATTTCCACCGGAGCTGTGCTGGGCGAGGCTAGATAAGTGAAGTGATTCTATTGGTTTTTAGCAAACACATCGTTCGCTACGCATTCACGTACATCTCAGGTGGAAACCCAGCCTAAGGCTATTTGTCCACCGCCACGTCAACGGACTTCAACGAGAACGAGGTGACGGCGCCGAAATAGTGATACAAACATTTACTATGGCCGCGTGGCCACCGCACGACGTCAACGGGACGTCACGTTCGGTTCGAATAATCTATTTTCTCGTTAACGTTGTGCGGTGGACAAACAGTGTATGGGCTTCTGACGACCCGTAACGACTGTCAAAGATCCAAGAATAACAGCCGAGACCAACGGTATTTACATGCTTTCTGAGCTAAAATGTTGCTGCGTGCTGCTACACCGTCGACGCAGCTGTACTTATCCCGTCTGCATCACTCCACGATGACTGAAGACATCGTGGAATACATCAGAACCAAGACCAAGTGGACCTTGAGAGTGGAGAAGTTGGAGTCGCGCCATAACATAAACTTCAAGTCTTTTGTGGTGCGGGTTCCAACTCAGAACCTAGAAACCTTCATAAAAGAAGAGTTGAGAAAGGTGTGGCGTACCGACGATTTCGTGGAAGGTTACGCGACACCACGCAGCGCAACACGACACCCACACAGTCATCATTTCATGTACAATAGTTATTTGTAATTATAATTTAAAAAAATATGTATATTTAGGTTAAGGTATTTATTTATGGGCCTGCGTCGCCTGAATTATATAGTTTTTTTTAATAATAATAATAATCCATTTGGATTATTATTATTATTAAAAAAAACTTATCTACTACAGAATTTCTCTCTTGCTTAATGTATTAATTCACGAATAGCCGTAACTCCGCTAAAATTGATGAGAAAAATTACCTCAAAAATAAAATACAGTACTAAAAAAATATTCCCGCTGTTAATACTTTCTTAACACCTTTTTAATCCTTACCGGATCCAACGCGTTTCAAAGCGGAAAAATATCGTCATTTATTTTGTGTTTATACATTCCCCTGTTCATGGGTAATCCCCAAGGTGCGTGAAACGCCTATTAGATGATCGAGGATTAAAGTGGGGATTTAGTCCGAGCGATATTATGTTGTGAAAATATAAAAAGTTAAACATAACTGGTGCAATGTGGGTGTACTATAAATATAGGTACCTCTAACTCTACGGTACGTTATTAGGTTTATAAAGGGCTACCTTTAATAAGGTTATTTTTTTAAAACCTTTTTAAAATTTCAACCCTATTACTAAGCCTCCCCTGTCTGTCTGTATGTCAGCAAGCTGTATCTCATGAACCGTAATAGGTATACAGTTCAAATTTTCACAGTTCATGCATTTGTATTGCCGCTATAACAACAAATAATAAAAATAAAATAAAGTAAAAAATTTAAGACCCTTTAATTTTTACTTTATTTTATTTACCTATACAATTTTATTTTTTTTATACTTTATTTTATCCATACAAGAAACGTGTTTTTTCCTAAATATTGTACGGTGGTAGGGTTCCGTAATACGGAACCCTTCGTGTTCAAGTCCAACTCGCACTTGGCCGGTTTTTTTATATCCTAAATATGTCAAAAGCGTTGTAATCTAAAAATATCGTCGTTTATTTTGTATAAATAATCAGTGTCATACATTCCCCCCATTCACGGGTAATCCCCAAGGTGCTTGAAACGGTACCACCTATTAAGTGATCGGGTATTAAGGCGGGGGATTTAGTGACAGCGGTGTTAACATTTCGCAATAAACTTTTTCGTTCCCGTAATAAACCGGTGATAAACAAATTGTCCCTTAGGAGCACGTTTTGCGATAGAAACTCAGTGAAGAAATAAGGACATTGAGAAAATAGGTCTGTATAGTATTTCTATCTTCTTAATGTCCCTCGGGTATCATCGCATTTCCGAATACAAACGAATGCTAATTTCCATGTCTATCAGTTATTAGATTTATCGTGTTTAATAATTTAAATTCAGAACTAAATACTTTATTGTTGTTTTGTTTTGATTTCCGTGTGAACTATAAAGCCTGCGACTTTAGCAGCTTTCCTCCCATTGTTTAAATAAATTACATTAAGTTAATAGTAGATTAGTAGCCAAGGGCTGTAAGGCATCAATTGCAGCCCGAGATATTTAGGCGCACGAGCGTAGCGAGGGCGCCTATAGTTCGAGGGTGCAATTGATGCTTACACCCGAGCTAACTACTCTGCTTTACATCTCGATTGTGAGGTAAGTAGAAAAAAACCGGCATTACAAGAATAAAACATTTTATTAGTTAAAATTTACAGTGAAATGAGAACAATTTTCAAATTTTAGGGAAGTTTTCTATTACCGCCTTTTTTCATCTTTTTTTTTAAATTTTTTTCAAGAACGAAATTGAGCTTCGCCGTTCGATATTTAAAATTGATGACTATTATACTCATACGAAGACAAGGCTGAATAGCGAAGCGACCTCTTTTGTCATTGGGCTGAATGCATGATGTCTATTGCCAGTATGATGGTTAGATGTACGCGAACTTTTTGAAAGAGTGAAGACTTTTTTTTAAAATTACTTACCGTCCTAGGGCTTTTCTAGCTACATTATTACCCTAGAGCGCTAATTGGTTACCTACAAGCCCCATTTGGGGGTAATAAGGACCTACTTACCGAATATGAGAGATGTAAAAGAGTATTAACAACTATATACTTCCAAGTCGATTGAGAGCGTCCGGTCTGCACCAAGTGCGAAGGGCAACTGATAGAAATCCGACAACTGACGAAACACGAGGTTTGCCGAGGGACATTAAGAAAATAAAAATACAGTACTTGAAATTGTCTTGTGTATGTGGAAATACTAGTGGAGTACTATTTATTTCTTAACAAGCTGTGCCCCGTGATTTCATCCGCATAAGTCTCAACTCCTTAAGAATATCGGAATAAAAAGTATTCTATGTCCTAATCCAGGGGGCCTACCACCAGCTCAAAAGCAGTATTATTTTAATATTACTTCAGTGGGAGAAAGAGATGGAGCTATATGTCCTGTAGAGCTTCATCTCTTTCCCACATTGAAGTAATATTAAAATAATACTGCTTTATGAGCTTGTGGTAGGCCCCCAGGTCATGGTCTACTCAAGTGCCAAATTTCATCTAAATCTGTTCAGCCGTTTTGGCGTTAAAACGTAACAAACAAATAAACTAACTTTCGCATTTATAATATAATAGTTATGATTAATGTTATAAGTGTTTTTTAATAACCTTTTTTCGTTTTAATTTTTAGTGTTTATCATTGGAAACTTGTATAATAATAATAAGACAAGATAAAACTATTCATTACAATAGACCTGACATTACCGTTCACGACAAAACCAATAAAACAGTTTATCTGATAGATATAGCAATACCGAACTCGTATAATATTCAAACCACCATATCCAAAAAGCTCATTACGTATCAAGATCTCGCCATAGAAATTAAAACCTAATGGAAAGCACAAACCATTCATATTGTCCCCGTTTCCCCGTTGTCCTTTCATCTACTGGTGTAATACCAAAATCTCTCACACAAAGCCTTAACACCCTACAGATGCCTACTCACACACTTTACATGCTCCAAAAAGCCACCATCCTTAACACCTGTCGCATCATCCGAAAGTTCCTGACTTCTTCAACATTGTCATTCACCTTTTTAACCGACTTCCAAAAAGGAGGAGGTTATATGTTTGTTTTTTGTTTTTTTATGTATGTCCACCGATTTCTCCGTCAATTGTGGACCGATTTAAAAAAAATCTTTTTTGTTTCAAACGGTATGCTCTCGAGGTGGTCCCATATAAATTCTATTAACTTTGCTTTGATAGTTTTTCAGTTAGCTTCAATAATACGTACTTTTTCCCACTTAGTATGTGGATGATAAGTTCCTGTCACTGTTATTTACATAGCAGGTAGTGGTTTTCGAATTTGTGTGGGGTAGTACCACAACAAAAAAGTGAAAAAAAAAACAACCGACTTCCAAAAAACACTACATAGTGTAAAATAACTTTAATTTCGGAAGTCGGTGTCTTTTGTTTTGAATTTTCGTTTTTTGTCACCGACTTCCGAAATTAAAGTTATTTTTCACTTTGTAGTGTTTTTTGGAAATCGGTTGTTTTTTTTTCGTAAAACGTTTTCAATCTAAATTTCGCCTTACATACTTGGTCCCGACCCGTGTGTAAGGTTCCTTGACCTCTCTTAAATGAGAAGAAACGAAAAGAACCGAAGATAAGATAATAAGATTTTATTGTTTAACTACGACTAGATTACATGGCAAGGTAATATATAAAGCACAAGCACAAAGTTTTATAATCTAAGTGGATGCCATACTGTTCTCCTAGATAGGTTACAAAATGACCTGTGTTTAGGAGAAACAGTTCCGATCTCCGTCATAAATGGTTGACTTAATGACGTGACGTGTGTATATATCCTTAATTTCATATTGTTTAAAAACACTGTTTAAGTTAGTTGTAAGGTTCCCGAATAGAATTAAAAAAAAAAAACGTGTGGCACTCGGGGACTGCCACGGTAAAGCTATTGCATAGCATTTGTAACCTCCATACTTCCTATTTGTCAACGCTACACTTGGGATGATGACGTGATGACATAAAACATTTTTTTTTGTTTTATGTCATCATCCGTCATTACATGGTAGGCGGAGTGGGGGGTGTTAGGTTTTAATCATAACGGAATTTTTTGATTCGGTCGCCGCGCTCAAAGCCCGCGATAAAAGCTATGCAATAGATTAAAAAAACAAAAAAAAAACCATTAAAAACAATAAAATAAAACATTAACAATAATTACTTATAAGTACAAAACATAACATAGATAACAATAGGGATGATGCCTGGGTAAAAAACAAAATAAATTCTATTCAGTCCGATAGTAAAAAAATATTAAGTAGACACATAGTTTTTGCTTTATCATATTAATAAAAAAATACTTAGATAAAACGCAATAAAGTTGAGGAGTGGGGGTCGCTACGGCACAAGTAAGTATAAAATCTACATACTCGTGACGTTATGGCACATTTTAACTCAATTTATTGCCGTAATCTTTATACATTACGTAAAAAAAGAAAAAATACGTGTCCAATATTTTTTACATACAGGACGGATTTTTTTTTTTTTTTTTTAATCTTTCGGATTCTAACGTCAGTATCAATATGTAAAAAATTATGTTACCTCGTGTTCTAACAGATCGTCTGTCGAATGTCGATGTTCGAGCAAATACGCGACATCCTACCGCGTATTCGTGCGAACGATCGATTTTTATTAAGACAGCGTCTTTACCAGCCTTCTCGCATTCGAAATATTACAATATTACTGACAGAACTTTTCTCATCACCGAAATAAAGTTGTTACATTAAAATAACATAAATAATTGAAGCCACGGTATAGGTACGGTCAACCGCGCCTCCGTATTACAAACACCACCTTAGCCAAGGCGCTGTCGAAGACAAAATGCTACAATGCATAGCATATCCATATTGGGATATTGCATATCCCTCATTCTAAGTCCGCGTACAGACAGAATTCATTTCTAATCCGTACGTGCAGACGTTTTAATAAATTGTCTGGTGAACATGATTTGGATTTATTCAATACCTACCAGTGTTTCTCGGCTTAAGCATTTGTTGATGAAAAGCTTCTTTACGGAAAAGTAATTGTTAAAATATGATTGTTATAGTTTGTAATTTATCGTGTAAGCACTACTTTTTTTCCTAATTTATGTTTAATAGGTTTTTTGAACCGACCTTTTTTTTCTCGTTTTTATGTTAGACTAGCTTCTGCCCGCGACTTCGTCCGCGTGGAAATTTATTATTATTTATATTTTTTTATTTTGGCGTATTTATTTGGATAAGGAATTCATCATCATCAGGATCATGTTTATAAAAACACCTTCGCAAATAATGCATTATTTTAGAACAAATTTGGTTAGTATAAAAAAGGTTATAGTGAGCCAACCTTAAAAGATAGACATATCCTGTCGCGGACTTTTTTTAGAACTTTTAAAGGGAAACAATTCTGTGATACATGATTTTTGCGAAACTTGGAAAAAAGGAAAAAAAAACCCCGATTTTGAAACATTCTTAATTGGTGTTCCGCTCCTATTGGTCTTAGTGTGATAATATATAAATGGACTATCTAACACTGAAATAATTTTTCAAATCGGACCAGTAGTTTCTGAAATTAGCGCGTTCAAGCAAACAAACATACAAACAAACTCTTCAGCTTTATATATTAGTATAGAAGTATAGATTAGATATGTGTTTATCAGTGGAAACTTGTAAAATTAAATGGTCTTCAATTTTATATTATTTAAGAACACAGTGTAAGTTAGCTGTAAGTTTCCCGAATAACATAACATAACATCACGCCTTGCTTCTCCGAAGGGTTGGGCAGAGGTGTCCCTGTAGCAGGTACACCCACATTTCGCCAGTTATGTTTAAGTCCCATGTAAGAGCCTATTGCCATCAACCGGGCACAAATCCAGACTACGAGCTGCTACTGAGAAATTTCAGATAGAAAAACCCAATAACACTTTGCCCGACCCGGGAATCGAACCCAGGACCTCATGCTCAGCAGTAGCGCTTGCGACCACTAGGCCAACGAGGCAGTTTCCCGAATATAATAAAATAAAATAAATGTGCATGCGGTTGACTGTACGAGTTTCAGAGGAACAATCAGAGAGAACGCAAAGACTCAAGAATTCGCTAATCAACGAAGCCGAGTTGTAATTGGATTACCAAGTTACATTTAAATTCGTATATTTTACTGACTTATGTTTAATCTTGAGGAAAATATATCTAATTTTTGTGCGTGATGAGGAAATCCCTTTGGAATATATAAAAAAACGAGCTTATTTATATAACCTTACGATAAAATTATGAATGAGTGAATGGTGATTGATGTGATTGTGACCAGCCAGTCGATGTCTAAAAAGGCTCGACTGGCTGTTCACAATGGTGTGCTGGTGCCCACGCTAATGTATGGAAGTGAATGTTGGGTGTGGCAAAAACAACATGAAAGTAGAATAAATGCTGTGGAAATGCGTTCCTTGCGAAGCATGTGTGGTCTGACTATGAATGATAGGCTGAGGAATGATGTGATAAGACTGCGGTGTGATTTAAAAGAAGATGTAGTGACAAAAATTGAAAAGGGTATGCTGAGATGGTTTGGGCATGTTGAGAGGATGAATGAAAGGCGACTAACAAAATGTATTTACAAGGCTGATGTGAAGGGAAAGGCCAGTCGGAGACGCCCTAGGAGGACATATACTGACCTTATTGGTGATGTTCTTCAGAAAGGCCAGGTGCGTAGTAC
The DNA here is from genome assembly GCA_949152395.1 of Agrochola litura. Classification (NCBI taxonomy): domain Eukaryota; kingdom Metazoa; phylum Arthropoda; class Insecta; order Lepidoptera; family Noctuidae; genus Agrochola; species Agrochola litura. Next base: position 4,016,961 of record OX424507.1, on the reverse strand, counting down.
TCGCAACCGGCGTGCGTGTATGACCAGATGTATGAACGTAAACGAGGCAAAAGGAGTATGTAAGGATCGTAGCACGTGGCGTTCTGTTGTTTCTGCCTACCCCCATGGGAAGAAGGCGTGAGTTTATGTATGTATGTATGTAAAATTATGAACTTCGTTAGCTTATGTCGGTATTATTTTTTTTAGATTATAAGCTGTTGAAAAATTGTGAACTGCAACAAACTATTTACAATTTAACGCATTATTTTTCAATAGTTTATAATCTATCCACGGGAAACCGACAAATTGTGAACAATTTTCCCAGATATCGTCGCCCTCCCCGCTAACTGTCGTATCTCACAAACTGACGTATCTGCACTGACATTACCTACGTGTTCGGAACTTTGTTTCGAAAAAGTTCTCTCTAATCGTCGTGTCTGTGTCCTTTACCGTTTAGAAGATAATCACGTATTTTGTTTTGCGTAAGTTTTGTTTGAGGGAAAAAATATTCTAACCATCTGTCGTATATGCACACATCTACAGTTAGTGAGTTAAAAATTAAGACAAGAGCTATTTATAAAAGTTATTAATTAATTAATAAAGTCACAGTTAACGCAACTATATTAACATGATTTAAGCGCCCGACCGGAAAACTGTTGCCCTGGAAAAATATCAATTGCTAGTTACGACAGTTAGCGAGGAGGGCGACGATATGAGACCTAGCTAGATCGATTTTTCGCCCCCGTAAACCCCTATTTTGCAACTTTCATCGAAATCGTTAGAGCCGATTTCGAGAACGTGAGTACAAATATATAGGTACTTAATATATAAAAATATTGCTCGTTTAATAGTATAGGATTTTAAAACCAAAACTTATTGCAAATAAATTGAATGGAATTGAATTGAATAGTCGGACTTTTATTGCTCTCTGAAAACAATAACGGCGCTCACAATCGCCAAAAAAAATGTTTAGGCTCTGGTTTGCATTGTAATACACAAAAAACTTTTAATGAGAAATTAGAGCCTCGATGCGTAGCAGGTAGGCTATCTGCTACGATGCCGTAGCAGCTGGCGTAGCAAGCGTGAGCTACGCCGTAGCATATAATATACTCGAGTAACGAGCCCCAAAAAAGGTACATTATCTATAACTACATCTACATCTACACTCATTTATAAAGAGAAAAGATTTGTATTTTTGTTTGTAATGAATAAACTCAAAAACTACTGGACCGATTTAAAAAATTCTTTCACCGGTAAAATGCTATATAATCACTGAGTAACATAGGCTATAATTTATAAAGATATCACGCGGGCGAAGCCGCTGGCGGAAGCTAGAAGGCATATTATAAAAATTAAAGTCGCTATTCATGTCTGTCTGTGTAACCGCGTTGGTCTTTAAAGCTGCAACGGATTTTAATGCAGTTTTCACCATCATTTAGAACTTAATTTTATTTTTCGGAAGGCACAGACTAATAAAAATAATATACAGTGTGAGTTTTTATGATGTGCACATATCAAAATAAGAGAGGAATCTATGCTTAATTTTATCGACGGAAAAATAGTAATATATTTTTTATGGAATTAAAAAAATAATAACAATACGGTGTACCTTTTAAACTAAATGATCTATCGCGATGAAACAAACTCCATAACGACTGGAAGTAATTAGGCGTCCTCATAAAATGAAAATTGTGAAAAAAAACTACCCTCAATTGAAAATAGACATGTTTTTTTTACAATAATCGTAATATTTCTCACAGAGTAGTTCCTCACGGAGGGGTTGGTATGTAAAGATGGTCACCCATCCACGAACCAACCGCGGCAAGCGTAGCTTAACCTGATCAATCGACCCGTGCGGCTGTTATTACTTAGCCACAAGCCCCTCAAATTGACACTATTCTTAGTTATAACATATACAGGGTGATTGGAAGATGGGTGCAAAGCTTTAAGGTGAAGATAGTATAGACAATTTAGAACCATTTAAGCCATGGTTGTCTTAGACGAAGTCTTACCAAATTTTTTAATTTTTAATAAGGTTTAAAAGACGTATTGTACAATTTTTTATTTTTTCTGAGGTTTAAATGTCTGTAAAAAAATATCTAATGACACAGAAGCCTAAAACATGTTTTGCTTGATTGCTTACACATTACTTTAATTAAATAAATAAAAAATGAATTCATTTATCATTCGTTTTGGCCATAATTATGCAGTTTACATTAAATTTTGAGAATTTCCGAAAAAAAACTTAAAAATTTGGTTAAAAATATTTGGTAAGACTTCGTCTAAGACAACCATGGCTTAAATGGTTCTAAATTGTCTGTACTATCTTCGCCTTAAAGCTTTGCACCCATCTTCCAATCACCCTGTATATCTCGTAGTATTAAATTACTTATTAGTCTATTAGGCTAGATTGTTCTTATTAACAAAGAAAAAATAAAAGAAAAATAAAATATCGTAAAGACCGTGCGAAGCAGGGCTGGGTCGCTAGTAGATTATATTTTGTTCCTTTACGTGGGCATACTATCTGTTGTTCTTTTTAATTGGTATTACATTACCAACTAAAGCAATTCATAAAACAGCATCAATCAAGCGGACGCTCGACAAGATTGAATAGCTTTCTCGTTCAAACAACATCGCTGAAAGCGCTGGATTATATAAAATAAAACAGACAAAGTACAAACTCCTCAGAAAACACGATTTACTAGCTAGCTTAATTAAATTCAAGTGATTTCTTGCCTTTTAATACTAAAATTCGCAGTTTTATTTGTGTTTGAGACAGAGTTTTAAGTTTTAAGTTAATTCTAGTTAACGCTTAAGTGCTGTTAAGTTAATTAAGTTTTTGTTATGAATATATTAGACTAGATACTTTTGTTTTTGCCTAGGATTTTGTAGAAAAAGTCTGATTCGCGTGGAGGTTATGGACCCTTAATAGCAGGTTCCGAACCTGTAACATACTACTAAATACAAGACACAGCAGATCGCTAGGTAACGATGCAGCTGACGAACTTGCTAGAAGAGGATCTAGCACGGCAGTCTGTGGACCCGAGCCGATTGTGCCAATCCCCTTCAACCAAATACGCAGGTGGCTACAAGAGTTCACCCACACACAAGCGGAGAACTGGTGGACCTCAAAACCGGGTTGCAGGCAGTCCAAGGAAGCTATGCCATCCTTGGATAGCAGGCTAACCAGGCGCTTATTACGCCTGAACAGGAACAGCCCACACCTGGTGATGGGGACCAGCACGGGACTGCTCGCTAAACAAACACTTCCACACAAAGGCATAACGAACAGTCCTCTGTGCAGGGCGTGCATGGAGGCTGAGGAAACCGTCACGCACGTGCTCTTTGAATGAACAGGTTTCACCCAGATTAGAACAGAAACCCTCGGGTCAACCAGATCTTTCACTGATGTTCTGAACAGACCAGGAATTTTAATTAACTTCTGGAGGGAGCTGGGCTGGTTGGAATAACCACCAAACGGCCGCCATGGCCCACGCGCAATGGCCAAACTGACGGACTAAGAGCGGAAACCAAACCCCATAACATAGAACATACTACTAAAGAGACTTTTTAAAGTTGTTTCTTACTTTGTTTATCTCATGAGAAAATCGGCCTCTCCTAACTGTGAGGTGTGTGGTAAAACAGAGGATGCACAGCATGTGTTGGTGGAATGTGTCCGATATACAAGCAAAAGAAACGCACTTTTCAACGCGATGAAATTGTCGGCAATGGATGTTGGAATGTTCCATGGTATTTTGGCTAAACCTACGTCTGAAGCAGCAAAAATATTATATACTTTTTAGATAAGTAATTAGATTAAGTTAAGTTTTGTGTGACTAAGATAAGTTAATTTTGTTAGTCGTTATTTGTAAAAGCACGATGGGATTGACATCGTCGCATATGTGTACAAAAATCCCTTAAATAAATAAGAATAAAAAAAAAATAAAGAAGTTGTTTCTTGAGTTGATCTGCCAATGCTGTAAAACAAAGGACAGCATCATTCTTCTGCCTATAACCAAATTTATTTGGGGTCGGCATCATGTCTTTTTCTACCATATTTCTCTCAAACTCAAACCATTTTTTTCAAATAAACCAATTACAGGTACTTTTGATGGGATGATGCCTAGGTAAAAAAAAAGAAATCCTAATTTAGTCCGTCTTTCAGATAATAAAAAAATATTAGACACATATTTTTTGCCTTATCATATTAATCCAAAATAACTTAGAAAACACGCATTAAAGTTGGAGAGTGGGGGTCGTTACGTCACATTTCAACTCAATGTATCGCCGTAATCTTTTGATTACGTCAAAAAATAAAAAATATTTGTCCAATATTTTTTATGAATATACCAGCAGCCGGACAAAAAAAAAATTGGACACAGGCCTATTTGTCAAGTAGTTGGTCAGTAAGAAAGATGAAGCTAGTTGCCCATTCCAAAGCGTAGTAGGTACCTATGGACAAGAACGGGCAAGAAACTCCACGGACACTCTTTTAAAATCAAAATATTGTAACAAAATATTGGTTACATCATTCATGTTGAAATTATACAATGTGAGAACAATGTAGAAAGCGTCAGTAAAATGGTAGTTTTATACAATGCTCTGTCTGCAAATTAAAATGATCACGTTATGTTTTTGTCACTGCAAGAAAAGACTATAAAATTACTTTAATTTCGGAAGTCGGTGGTAAAAAACTAAAATACTGATCCAAAGACACCGACTTCCGAAATTAAAGTTATTTTTCACTTTTTAGTTTGGGAGTCGGTTGTATGTTTTGTAAAAAGTATTTTTTTTTACTTTTTAGTGGCTTGGTTTGTAATTTATGTTGGCCTAATGCCACTTTACCAAATGATGCTTTCCGAGAGCAAATGCACAAGTTACTATAAAAAATACCCAAATCGCTATTGATGTGACTGATTATTTCAAAAGTTCCCTCGATTTCTCCAAGATCCCATAATCAGATCGCGACCAAATGACAATGGGACTGACTTGAAAGTATACCCTTTCAAAAAAAAAAAAACTATTTTTAAATCGGTTCAGCCATCTTCGAGTAATCGGGGAACATACATTAAAAAAAACCGACGAACTGAGAGCACCCTCCTTTTTTTGAAGTCGGTTAAAAAACCATTTAAACGTAGCTTTAAAAATTAACGTCATATCTCTCTAACATAAGGACCACACCATCAAATCTGTCGCGACAAATTACTTACGTGCCAGGCTCTAAAAATAAATGGGAGATATGTGTCGTCAAAATGACGTACGCAGTATCTCTCTTATAGGAGATAAAATATTTTTTGTATTTTTCCAAAGATGACCCTTTTTGTATCAAGACTTGGCAGGTTGTATTTTCTGAAAATTATACGGTTCGGTGTTCAAAGAGGTTGCGTTGGAAGGGCCTTTTTTAATCTAAATTCTGAAATTGAAAGGATGTATAGATGTGTGTTTGATTCAGATTTATTAAGATGGAGATGAATAGTACCAAACCTATATAATGCCTACCTGCCTTATATTAATTTATGTAACGTACCAGTATATACAATATCTTTTTTATAAATAACCAAAACATTCCTTTTGATCAGAAATAGCAATTTTTTTAGGGTATGGCTTGGAAAAAGTATAAAGGCAGGTTAAAGGCATATTTAGTTAGGAAAAAGACACACTATACAGCGTGTAACAAAAACCCTGTCCAATCCGTGAGGGTGTTGTTTAAGAACCATACTGAGATGAGAGTATATTAATGTGGTAATTTTCAAGAAAAAGAAAATAATGTCAATATGCAAATTTTAACCGGGTCATTCCATGGGGCGCGGGCGGCTGTCGTTTAGCGTCTACAAGTCGTAACTTATGACCTCTGTAGAAAATTTGCTAGTTTATAATGAAATTGGGGTAATTTTGATACTAAAAACGTGAATTTTAAATAGTAATAACTTTTTTTATAAAAAAATAACTTTTTGGTATTGTTTTTACGGTACCTATGCGCTCCCTTTCGGGTCAGACAGGGTTTTTGTTATATGCTGTATATCCTGCAATTATAATAAAAAACCGGTCAAGAGCGAGTCGGACTCGTGCACCGAGGGTTCCGTACCTACCCATTATACCGCCATAACAAAATTGGTATCATTTTTATTGGTAAAAAGATAAGTACCCTATAGGTTTTGGGACGAAAACTTATATGGTAGTTCCCGTTGACCTAGAATCACGAAATTTGGCAAAAAGCAAGGTCTTACAGCACAAATAAAGGGAAAATTCCGAAAAATAAAAAAAGTAGAAAATTAAGGTAAATTTTGGTATTTACAAGTTTTCGCGAAAATCTAAATTTGCCCATATCTTTTTATCGTAATGACTCAGGACCTTGATTTTTATACACCTAACAAGGACTATAGACTTCAGTATCTGGTATAAATTTCAACTTGCTAGGTCTACCCGTTCCTGAGAAAATCGGTGGTGACACACGGACAGACAGACGGACAAGAGAGTGATCTTATAAGGGTTCAGTTTTTTACCTTTTGAGGTACGGAACCCTAAAAAGTACTAAAATAAGTAATAAAAGAATAATAATACCCTAATGTCCATTATCCTGAACTAACCAAAGTAACAAATGAATTCGGTAAAAAAGACAACTATTAGTACTAGAATGTAAATTAACTTTGAACAATTTCATCAAACTACTTTTATTTGTATTCAACTATTCAGACCCTTTTGCGGAGAAAAAACCTTTTATTCAAATGTAATTTTACGGTTCACATATTATTTATTTGTATTTCTACTCTTGCACCCTCTCATTTACATTATTTTACTTCAAAATCTATCATGATGGGAAGCTATTAGGTATTCGTCAATATTTATAATTTTGAAGATTTATGTAACGCTGATCTTAGACGCTTTATTCGAGTGAATGTTCATTTTTGTTTCAAGTTCACACGAAACCGACAAATTTATTCAGAAATGAACGTTCATCTGCTCCTTTCATTTCGTTTTCCAATCATTCGGAGCGCAAGTTAAAGATGCCGAATTTCGAAATCCAACATCGTTGGATCGGTTCTCTAATGAATTATTTTTCACTTTTGATTTTTGTGTTGACGTTTCACTTCGAGGGAAAAGTGCCGAAATGAAAGACAAGAATGAACAAAAAGTCGTCTGATATCTGCTTTAGCAGCAGCTGCAGATATCCCGGAAATTCACCAGGGATTGTATTGTAGTGTAAAAAAAGCATTCATGGCCCAGCGGTAACAGCCGCGACTAACGAGTTGTATGTCGAAAGTTCGATCCCTGACAGGCGCTTCACTTTGTCTAAATAATTTCATCACCACTGCTCTCAAAACGGTGGAGGAAAATATCGTGAGGAAACCGGCATGTCCTGAAGCCAAAAATTCGAAGACATGTGACATCTACCAACCAGCACTAGGCCCGCGTGGTGGATTACCGCCTTGTCCCTCTCACAGAGAGGAGACCACACGATAAAAGTAAAAACTTACGACAGGAGCCGAGTATACACGATTCAGCCCCGAGGATACCCGATTCAGCGTCACCGACCCGAGCGCGGCGGTTCAGTTTTGTTTATTGTTTAGAAAAAGCGAAAAAACGCGCCTAAAGAAGTTTACAGTTCAAAAATGGTACCGCAGACCATACTGTATTCAAGAACTACTCGAGGTTCCATACGAACTTGAGTGTTCACGTTACTAAAGAAAAACGGCCGGAAAAACACGAAGGGTAGTTCCACCATACAATATTAAGCATAAAAAAAACAGTGGCACTCCGGGAGTGCTGACAGAAGTGAAAACTTGAAAAAAAATTGGCACCGCGTTGGAGTCTTTTTAATGGTCAAAAGCTGGTGTCGTCATAGTGTCGCGAAGTCAACGGTTTAGTCCCTTCTCAAAAATGCCCAACGCGCCTTTAAAAGTTTTCACTTCAAAAACGCCGAAAAAAACACTAGGTACCTACTTGTATGGGGAACACTTGTTTTTTTATTTATATTATTTATTATTATAGCGGCAATAGAAATACACACAGAATCTCTGAAATGTCAACTGTCTACCTATTATGGTTCATGAGATACCGCCCCCTGACAGACAGACGGACGGACGGATAGCGGAGACTTAGTAATAGGGTTCCATTTGGCACCCTTTGAGTATATGGAACCCTAAAACAACCTTTCTTTTACCCTAACCCTAGTTCATATAATTGCAAAATACCAGCTTATTAGTGCGTAACATTCCTTCGAAATTACCCTTTAAACATAGCCATAAAACGGGCAGAAAAGTATATTTTATGTGAAGACTTCCACAGTCGTTTCTTCAACTTTAAATGTCTAACTTCAAGTCATAAACTGTACTCTAGAGAGGTAAAACGAGACTGTTTCGATAACAAAGAGTTACGATCGAGTGGAGTAACCATTGCCGAGATTGTAAAAGGTTTTATTTAGAAACGTACAAGTAAGTTTGATGATGAAAATCTATGTAATCATGCATAATCAGCCGATAGAGTTCCCACTACTGGGACACAGGCCTCCTCTCTGTGAGAGGGAGTGGGCTAACCTAATCTAACATACTACGCAGTGAACGAGTTGTTTTAAAAGTTTTGGTTCTAGGACGTGCCGGTTTTCTCACGATGTTGTTCTACATGGTTTTGAAAGCAGTAATGAAATAAATTACACAAAGTAACGCGCCTCGGTTCGAACCCACTACCGTATATCGAGGCCGTAACCACGAAGCAACTACTGCTCTATCTAAAGAATATGAATTGTTGTCAATTTGATAATTATCACCTAAGTTTAGCAATGAAGTATAAAAACTTGTCTGATAGGAAATTGTCAGTAATTGCCTACACAGGTGGCGATTTCTCCCGTCTATCATGCGAGCCGTCAGCTTGTTTACTTAACCTTAATTAAATAGAAAACTTCATGGAAATAAAATTGACATTATGTCATTACAAGAAAAATATATGCCGCAGCTTCACACCTATCCATAAATACTTTGCGTTAAGCACATTTAGTATCAATACCATAATTACAATCGCTGGACTGAATGACTACTTCCAAGAAATCTATTTCTACATTGAAAATTACTCCAATTACTAGCTCAATCATTCGTCAAACTATCCGCAAACAATATTACCGACCAGCCTTTAACCATTTGGACATTTCCGAGGAAATGCCCCTAATTTTAATCAGCCCTATGCTGGCTAAATTCGCAGAAACAGAGCTGCTGAAATATGAACCGACTTCGGCAAACCAGTGAGCAGCGACGCGATAAGAGGTCTAGTTACAAAGACGTGGATACGTAGAGGCAGATTTAGGTCGAAAACTTGGTAAAGATTTAGTCCTAAGCTAAAAGTTTGAATGCTAAAACTTTTGGATGAACGTAAGCTACTTCGTTGGATTTGAGTGAACGTGTTTTGCCATGATCTAGCTAGAGTTTTATGATAAAAAGTTGTTCTTATGTTCGAGCAAGGCATAATCAACTTATATTTTTCTTACTGCTGGGACACAGGCCTCCTCTCGGTGTGAGGGTGTGGGCCATAATCCAAGCAGCGTGTGGGTTGGTAGATGTCACATGTCTTCGAGCAAGGATAATTATCTTAATAAGGCCGAACAAGGCTTACGAGGTGAAGGCCGCGAGATGCGAGAACGACAGAACCGGTCTAAGCGACGGTGCTTGGGGGAGGCCTATGCCCAGCAGTGGACGTCTTTCGGCTGAAATGATGATGAAGCGAATAAGCATTTCGGGGATTAAAAGCCTAACAGAATCAACATATAACTAGTACATCATCATCTGCCTAGCCTAGTGGTGATAGCCTAGTGGTGTGACCGTCAGACTGCCAAGTCAGGTCTCGAATTCGAACCCAAGGCACGTACCTCTGACTTTTCGGATTCATGTGCGTATTGTATAATTATCACGAAAAACATCGTGAGGAAACCGGCATGCCTGAGAGATATTTCTCGACGGTATGTGAAGCTAAGTCAGGGGCCCATGTGCGGCTTTAATACTCTGACACCTGGTTAGTCACTAACTAGACGAAAAAGAAGAAACTTTAGAAAAACAATTTTAAATGTTTACTAGCTTTTGCCCACGGCTTCGCCCGCGTGGATGTCGGAAAATATCCCACGGGAACGTACTACTGAGATTTCATACCTCCGAGGAAATTGTCATTGACTCCTACCGCTGCGCCCGCGTTGCTACGCGTAATTTTGAAACTGTGATATCTTTTAAACTATTCATTTAAATGATATGATGTCAAGGCATATTTTAATCTAAATTAAATACCCAATTTAAATAACACATTTTATTAGATAAGGATTAATACTATACCCGTCAAAAATGCTTCGGCAATAACAATTAAATTTTTATCAAATTCTGTAAGATAATAATGGTTATTGTGGGTTATCCTTAGAAGATAGACATATGCCATTGGGAATTTTTTTATTGAACTTTTTAAGATAAACTATACCGTAAAACATATATTTGATGTATCTTTTTCGGTTTAGGCAGCGCACGCCAGTAAAGCTCCCAGTCGGCATGACTTTTTCCGACTTCTTCAACAATAATCGTAAAATTTCAGCCAATTTACACAAAACCTTAATGAATTATACACTAAAACCTTCCGCATGAATTACTCCGTCTATTGGTCAAAAATGTTTGAAAATCCGTTCGGTAGTTTTTGAGTTTATCGCGTTCAGACAGACAGACGCGGCGGGGGACTTTGTTTTATAATATGTAAGGATACACAAACATAATCAAAAACATTGTTGTTAGCCCTTACAGAACTTAAATTCCGAAAGAAAACATAAGAATCTCAAATAAATATATTATTAAAGAGGGACTTACAAATGTACAATTTGCTAGCAGACCGGATTCGACCCCTACAGATACGAGGTCATTTAAAATTCTAGTGTTTTCGCAGCAATCTCAAAATGTAGGAGCTGTAGGTACCAACGGGGAACATGGCCATTGTTTTTTTAGTTCCTTGGTTTATAGAAAGGAGATAAAATGTGAAATTGGTTTTCGTAATGCCTGAAAATTGTACGGTTTATACTAGTTCGTATATAAGCAGATACGTTACTAGGTATGGGCGTTATTTAACGTCACTAGTTACAAAAACTGGCTACGGGGCATGTAGCCGAATAACTAGTTTCGAGTCACACATAAACACGTGATTTTTGTAACTAGTTACATCACAATGCAGTGATCGAATGAAAAGAGTGAAACGAAACAAAAGTACGTTGCGACGCATGTTGTTTCTTTCACGTGTAATAACTTTAGTATTATGTTAATAATGTAACTGCATATTATATAGCTACAAAAACCATCGATTTACATCGAACTTATTCGTTCCAAAAACTTAAAGCTTGTGATATGTAACGTATTACGTAGGTAATCATTTATATTTTCGTTTCACAAATAACTGTAATACTTAGATAGAATCACCGTGTTGAATCACCGAATAGAATTTGAAAAATAACTAGTTACTAAAATCACTAGTTTTCAAAACCGGTGACGTCCTCGTAGTCACTAGTTACGTTACATTTCACGAAAATCACGTAACGACTCACCCCTATACGTTACTACTCTACGTTAAAATACCCAGACAAATTAATTAATAATAAGTATGGACATTGAATTGTAATGATTTAATGAGTAATTTTGTAATGTTATTTTGATAAATATAGTCGCGGTTTGTGCACCATCTCTTCTTACCAAGTTGTACTTCACGATACGCAGCTGAACATGATAGAAAATTTCTGTATTCAATATCTTGCATGCAATGTATGTACACCATGATTATGCAAATAAACTTACAACTGAAATATATTAATATACTAGCTACCCACCCTTGCTTTATTCACATCGAGATTTCTGTGCCATATAAGTTAAATATGAATATTTAGTGTGAGTCGTGCACATATCGAAATGAGGGAGATTATCGAAGTTTTTTTTTTTTAACAAGACGTTGTAACTTTTAAACTAAAAGATCTATCGCGATGAAACAAACTCCATAATGATTGGAAGCAATTAGGCGTCCTCATAAAATGAAAATTTTGGAAAACTCAATTGAAAATAAACATTTTTTTTTTTTTTACAAAAATCTGTTTTGTTTTTCATATTTTTTTACAATAACCGTGAAATTTCTCAATAAGACGAAAAACAAAAAAAAAACAAAAAAAAATTCGTTGATAAAATTAAGCATAGTTTCCTTCATTTCGATAATTATGTGCACATTATAAAGACTCACACTGTATTATACACATAAACCGTCGAAAAAATAAATGCTCTTATAGTGGACAATGACTCAACACACATAATGATACGAAAAGTGACTTTGTTCTTTGTAAAGAGCACATAAAGATGTTCAATAAGAAAAAAACAGTGGTTTATTATGAAATCAACTCTGGTGTAGAAAGAAAACAAGGTAAGAATCAGCATAATTTTACTCAAGAACTGTACCTATGTCTCTACATAAAACTGCTCTGACACTTTCCTAAGTAGACCGGTAGGGTTCATTGCGTAACTTATTTTCGTAAACAATTATGCCTAATTTGTTTCATTTTGACAGTTCAACAACATTCCTTGCGTTATTTACGTTGTTGAGCAGATTTTTTTGTCCAACTTATGAAGCAATGGATTAGCAAGCTGTTTCAAATTGAAACAGATTGTGATTGATCGTGTATTACGCAATTAGGGTACTGATGATTTTCTGTTTTCTTTAAGGGAGTGATTACATCCGTCATAACTCAACTTTCCCTGTAAACCTCATATCCAATTTGTGAAAACTACCCTCTTCACCACCCCGAGAATTAAAAGAAATGAAATGTGAGAAATAAAACTAAAACTAAACTTTGACTCCTGAGTTTTATGACGTGTTTTTCAGCAGTAACGTAAAGTGTAAAGCGTAAACCTTTAATAACACCGTTTTCCAGAATAATCAATTCAATTTTGCAGTTGTTTGTTTTGTACTCAGCTAAAACCTCAGCTATTTCGCAACTAAATAGTATTCCTCAAATCGCTCGTGTACAAACATCAAAGACATGGGTCTATTTGCCAAAACAATTCGGTGTTCAACTCAAATGGAAACAAAGCTGGCTTCACAGCGGCGGGTCGTCGCCCCGGGGCTCCGGTATCGCTAAAATTCGGAGAAATTCCGAGAAACACCTATAGTTTTGGTACAAGTTTTTGAAGAAAAGCGATTTTGAAAGATAATTAAAAAAGTTACACGTATGTTTTAGATTGGATGCAATAAAATTTTATATCTGCACCTATCAGAGCCGTGCCCGGGACGTGGACGGACTGTGCTCCGTCAGGGGCTCTAAAAAATATCGGTATGTATTTTTTATATGAACTCGTTCACACACGTCATAAATTAAATATGTGACGGATACATGGTGCTCACATATTTACAAGCATTTTAAAAGTATACGATATTCCTAAAAAAATTACAAGTTATACTAATAAGTCAGTGTGTGAATTCAAGTAATCAAGAATGTAAAATCAATGTTATAAAAATAATAAATTACACAATTAAATTGGCAACCAGTTTTATTTTGTCTAGTCTCGCCCGCTCAAATAGGTTAAACAAGGTATCCAAGTTTGTATACGAATTTGTCATTTTTACCGATGGGAACTCGGCTTGTACAGGGATAAAGTTATGTTTACGTAAAAATAAATCAACACATCTTCAAAATCGCTGTCAGTCTATGCCTTGTACGACGTTCTCTCACACACAGCCACATGGAGCGTCTCATCAAATCCACGCAGTTTACTGTACGAATACTCGTAAACACACGATAAAAATGTGCAAATCATTGTTTTTTCCCCAATTCTCTCTGAAACACTATTCTATTATGTAAGTGTTGTTTTTCATCGAGCTCGTTGATAGGCATTAAGTGAAAGCATATTGATTAAGTATTCAATGAGTTTGCGAAAAGAGTTATTTGGGTTTCTTTGTAAGCCTACGTTCACAAGTACGAGCAATTTACCAGCTAGGTGCCAGAGTTTCTCTAAGAGATTTTTTTTAAAGATTTTGGTATTCTCACGGTGGCATCACAATTCATTTTCACCAACATCGTATATATTAGGCAAAATATACATTTATACCCTAAAAACAGTGATATTCACAATGTTAACACTAGAAATAAGGACAAACTACGAGCTCCCTTTCACCGGCTTCATAAGGTTCATAACTCATTTGTTGGGCTTGGTATAAACCTTTTAAAACAAGCTACCCTCTTCTTTGCTAGATTTGCCTTTTAATGCGTTTAAAAATAAAGTAAAATCCAACCTTTATTCAAAGGCATACTATTGTATCAACGACTACTTAAATGATAAGAATAGTTGGTCGCTGTGATTAACTCAAGACAATGTTTATGTTCTTTCTTCAGAATTAGCTTACCTACAGACAGTTTATATGAGTTAATATAATTGTTTATTTTATTTGAATTTATGAGTCATTTTTTTTTTACGAATCTGTTTTTATATATTTTATTTCATTGTTGACATAATCTACTCATTACAATGTTTTTGTTATGTATGAGTTGTATTGCAATTTGTGGTTAGCTAGTGACCTCGACAATTGATCATATTATTTTTTGCCTGAGCAACCAGCAGCAAGTTCGTCATGCTCCCTTAGATGTCAATGCTTGCGGTTGCGTCGGGGGTCGGGTTGCCTCCTTCCCTCAAATATGGCGAGGGGGGTAATGGCTGATCTTTGCGTTATGCTCGTGAACGGGTGCTGCTTGTGGTGACTGGTCGTCTTGCTGATCATGGTTTTGTTATTGTTACTAGTAATTTACTGTTCATTTATTTTACCTCGATAGTCTTTTTTTTTTTTGGGTGGGAAATTATCTTTTAACTTCTCCCGCTCTGGGTGGAGCAGGAGGGCGTGTCAGACTCTTACTGACTAAAACCCACCCGTGTTCCTTCAGTTGCCATGTTTCCGGGGGGCCACGATATCCCTGTCGGCCCATATTCGCAGCCCCGGCAGGCATTGGCCCTAGCGGACCCCGTCAATTCTGCTGACATCTCTTTGAGGCGCGCGTGGAACACAACGCGCCGTCGACCCGGGCTTGGTCCTTATCGGACGGCGAGCTACCCATTGCTCACCGTCCGCAAGCCCGCGCCTACGGTGGCCGGAAATCTGCCTGTGATTCCCGACGCCCAGGGCGTCTCCTCCTGCGGCGGTTAGGGGCGCGAGGGCACGAAATTTGCCTCTCCTTCACGCGCTTCGCCTCCTCCTTCGCAAGCATTACTGCTTCGTAGAAGGAGGTGACGGCCTCCCATTTCCTCTCGCTCCGTAGTATGGCCCGAATCAGGACCGGACGCGAGAGATCACCGCCGCCGATCGCCTCCACGAGGACACGGCGATGCCCTGCCCAAGCCGGGCAGACCTCCACCGTAAGCTCCACCGTGTCCTCCGGGCGATCCACAGAGTGACGAAACCCGGGCGTTACCTCCCACCTCGATAGTCCTAGTTTATCATTTATAACTTCCAATTACAGCTTTATGTAAGCGGGCACGCCCTTTATGCCTGGAGGCTTTTATTTAGATATTTAGTTCTGTTTACGTTTAGTTTTTATTTTTTAAATTCTGGTTGAGTGTAGTTCTCGATGTTTTTGGTATGTGCTAGCTGACATATGACCAGTAATTTATAATTAAAATAATGTTTTGTGTTGCATAATAATTTTGCATACTATTGTATAGAATCATTTTATTTTTCTAACTTGAACAGACAGCTGTGCTGCTGGGGAGTTTGTTGTGCCACTTCTTCTTCCCAGCTAAAGGCACTAGGAACTGGTGAAGGGTGGGCGTTTTTGGGGGACTGTCTTATGTAATTTTGACGTTCGAAAAGTGCTGATTCTCAGCCTAGTTTGAATAAATGACTTTTGAATTTTGATACAGAGGTAGAACACCCTGTAAAAATTTGGAGACTGTAAAAAAAAACATCCAGTATACTACTGTCGTGAAATTTTTCACATATCCAATACACAGGCATTTAGCTGGCAGGGAGTGGGACACTTGACTCTAACAAAAATTAGCACTTTAAGGCCCTTTCCTCATTGGTCGGTACGGTATCGTTTCGGTACCGATTCTGTACCGTTTCGGTACTGCTTATGTTTGCTCATTGGTCGGTAAGCACTCTGTACCGAAACGGTACCGCACGCGCGCCTGGCTTTCATTTAGAATTCCAAATTCAAATTAATTCTATTGGTACAAGAGCCCATGACCAAAATTTTTGCCTTATCGTTTTACGAATAAATCGTAATCGAAAAGCGTGCATGTCGAAAATTATCCCACGGGAACGTACTATCAGGGTAAAAAGTATCCTATGTAACCTGTATCCTCTCCCCCCCTGTATCCTGTGTGTCCTGTTTGCGTCTATGAATGCGTGTGTGCGTGTTTTGTATGTATGTTTTGTACGTGTTGTCCTTTGTGTGTCCAGATCATGATCAACTCATGTGCCAAATTTTATCCAAATCCGTTCTGCTGTGTAGCATGAAAGACGAACAAACATACAAACTCACTTTCACGTTTATAATTTTATATGTATATAATGCGCTCGGTAAGCTTTCGGTACCGATGCAGTAAAACGCGTGACGTCACGCGGTACCGAAACGATGTCGCACCGCAGACGTACCGACCAGTGAGTAAAGGGTTTAGGCCCTTTACTCACTGGTCGGTACGTCTGCGGTACGTCACGAGTATGTAGATTGACGTAGCGATCCCCACTCCCCCAACTTTAATGTGTTTTATCTAAGTATTTTTTTATTATCTCACTGACGGACTAAATAGAATTTCTTTTTTTGACCCAGGCATCATACCTATTATATGAATTGTCTGTGCTTACTAGCATAGTCGTAAGTTTTACTAGCAATCTTGTTGTCTTGGTTACTCGAATAAAGAAAATTCTATTTTATTTCTATTTTATTTCTTTTTTATTATTTATATTCTTTTTTTTTCAAATAAATAGATTTGAATTTGAATTTGAACATCTTTTTTGAAGCTGACTATACAAATACACAACTGAAAACATATCACCATTCCTTCCAAAATCGCATTTTCCATTTACAATTGTACTTGCATCAAGTTTAAATGAAAAACCAGTTGTTACTATTTGAATACAAAACCGCTTTTCCAAGATATGTTAGAGAATACTGCAAGATATTCCGAGACGGCACGAAGCTTTAGAAAACCTGCACAAAAGGCATAAATGTATATAGTACCTATTTCTACGTTCAGGTAAATATTAAAAAATATTCTTCCAAAGACTTTGAGGTGGGTAAGAACACACAATGGGTTTCACTTGCCTTTTGTATTTGTAGCCGCTGCATATGAAAAGGCCTTTAACACACTATAAAATAAGATAACATAACCCATAACTTCACGCCTACATTTCCCCGAAAGGTTAAGCAGAGGTGTAGACTACAAATATCTTCATAATGTCTCTCGGCAAACCTCGTGTTTCGTCAGTCGTCGGATTTCTATCAGTTGCCCTTTGCACTTGGTGCAGACCGGACGCTCTCAATCGTCTTCGAAGTATACAGAGTTGTTAATACTCTTTTAACTTAATGTACAGTACCGACCAAAAGTCCATAAGCAATCTCACAAAACAATAGACTGACACTTCGGTTTGACTTACGACCTTCTTCTATAAATTGTTACAATACTATAGACACGCACAGTACACACACACACACTCACTTTGTCTGCAACCAATGACTAGTTCGATAATCATTCCTTTTTTGTTTCATTCGTCTTGTTCACATAAATATTAAAATTTAGCAGGTAGACCACAGAAAACTAAGTAAATTATTTCGATTTCTGTAGGGTAGACAGATACAGTTCGTTACGAGTATTCAATTAATAGAACTTTGTTGGCTCGTGGATAATATTGGTGACGAGTATTTAGCGCAGTGTTGTGGTTATTATTTTCAAAAAGCAGGCATAAAATAATATATTGAAGAGATCAGATCAGATCAGAGAATATTATTGCGCTGCGTAAAAGTGAAGTGAATATCTAATGAAACCGGACTAAGTGTGAGTGTTATCATTTATATTTATATATTTCATATTTTAGTAAACATAAATCTTAATCAAGGATATTGTTGATAGAACAGAGGTATTGTTGAGACAGAAGATGCCTTTAAAGTTTTAAATTCATTATGAGGTTTAATTCGATTAGTGAATAATAAATAATTAGGTATTATGTGTAATAAAAACAATGTAAAACAATGTTTTTCTTTGTTCTAGAGAAAAACTGTGAGGGTTAAGAGATATGAGGAAGGGGCTTATTATCGAGGTGCAGCGACGTCAAATGATGAATGAATATGAAACAAATGGTTTCATACCAACGAGATATTTTGCTGAATTATTAAAAACACGTCATTATGAACCGTTCGCCGTGCACTCTGAAGGCTTGCATCACTGAAGACCAGCTAGAAAACCGTTTTTGACCTTAAAATATTGACCGTACCAACTTAATAAACAACAGATTCATTATTGCATGAATTTATGGTAACGAATTTTTTAAGCACGTTTCAATAGGGTGTTTGTCGTATTTCTTGCAGATAGACCGAAATTGTTTAATTAATATTATTTTAGTAATATTATTATTTTAGGATTAAAATTTGAGGTTTAGTTTCAATCTTCTTTTCGTAAAGAAAATGAATACTTAAGCTATAACCTCAATACCAACCAATATTTACTAAAGCCAAATAAAATTTAAAATAATACTTAACCTTAAAATCAACAATATTGTCAGTAGATTTTTTTACATTTTAAGTAAACTAATATTCTTATTTATTGCTTAATTACTTCGAACATGATCAAAGCTTTATATATATGGTGAAAAAAATCCATTTAAAATTTCAAATATTTCAAAATTTAAATATGTCAAAATAATACAAATTGCTTCTAAGTTTCTAGACATCTATTTCACATAGTATTCAGGTGAAGTAATGATAAATAATTGTAGCAGTTTATTAACTATACTTAAGTAAAATAAATATAACGAATAAATATTATTTATTTTTTATTATCACATATCACGCATTTTTATTCTAAACCCTTTATTGCAATAACAACATTAATAAATAGGCAGGAATATTTAAAAATATTATTATTGCAAACAAAAATAATAATATTTGCAAAAACAGCGCTGTGATTTACGAGATTAGAACCTTAGCCATCTTGAATCTAAGACCAACGCTTAACGCCTTCTGCTATCTGCACTTATAATTTAATTTCGAATTTTAGCAATGCCATACACTGGCCAAGGTCACTCGTATGATGCATGCTAACAAAAGTGATGGAAATATAAGTGCGGCGCCCGCGAACCGTGACGATACGACAGTGTGTAGTGCAAATATGCGTTCTCTGTTGTGTGTGTACGGCACTCACACCACAGACGTCTGACTGTTTACACATACAAATGTACGGACTATACCGCGTGTTCACAGCAATACGACTCTTAGCGTGCTTATGCACTTTTGAGCGCTTACTGTACCTAATTTATTTAAAAAATGGGAGGAAAGCTGCTACAGTCGCAGGCACGACAGATAGGAAAATAGTTTTACAATTCTATATAGTTCACACGGAAATCAAAAACCATAAAGTACTTAGTTCTGAATTCAAATCATTATACACGATAAATCTAATAATTGGTGGACATGGAAATTAGTATTCGTTTGTATTCGGAAATCCGATGATACCCGAGGGACATTAAGAAAATAGAAATACTGTACCTATATAGTACACCTACATTTCGCCAGTTACTTATGTTTAACTCCCATGTAATAGGGGGCAAGCCTATTGCCATCAACCGGGTACAAATCCAGACTCCGGGCTGCTAATGAGAAATTCCATATAGAAAAACCCAATAACACTTTGCCCGACCTGGGAATCCAACCCAGGATCTCATACGATTTTGTTTTAGTATCAAATATAAAACGCCCACCCTTCACCACTTCCTAGTGCTTTAGCTGGGAAGAAGAAGTGGCGCAACAAACTCCCCAGCAGCACAGCTGTCTGTTCAGTTAGAAAAACTTGATTCTGTACAATAGTACACTATCAGTCTAGAACTTGTTATGAAGACCATGCAAATAATTTCGTTCGGGAATCAAAGCTGCTTTTCGATCTTTCCTATAAAAAGCAATAAACTTGTACCATGTTGAATCGGAATTCGATTTGTTGCGAGGAGAAATAGTCTTTTGTGAAATAAAATGAAATGAAATTGTTTATTCTGTAAATAGGATTTCGGAATCACTTTTACACGTCATAATAAAAAAAATATTTAAAATAAGCTAGTTGAATTCGGGGTTTCCTATCTGACTACTCTGAGAAGAAACGCTGAAACAAACTCAGAGGTAGCAGTCTCTTTTAAAGTCTAGACATAATCTTGGTCAGGTCATATGAGGACCATGTAGATTAGTGTCTGAAATGGTCTTTTGAGGAAAGAACCACACAGATTTGAGTGGACCTGTCCACTCAGTGCAAGCATTTGTCAGTAATCGTGTCGCTCAACTCAGAACTTAAGGAGCTCAACTCGCATATAACTTAGTATATTTTATGACTGCTTTGTTGGTTTAGCTGTCGCAGACGCTAGTGCTGAGATTCCCGGGTCAGGAAGTGTTATTAGGTTTTTCCATCTGGAATTTCTCAGTAGCAGCCCTAGCTGAGTCTGGATTTGTACCCGGTTGATGGCAATAGACTCGCCCCCTATTCAAATTATCCCCTATCAAATTAGATTTGTTACAGCTGTAGTGGCAATCATGTCATTTGGTTTAAATAGGTCCTTATTTTTTATTTTTTTTAATCTTTTATATACATTCTTTTCTTTTAGATTTTGTGAATGTGAGAACGTTGTAGACTTGTGAACCATTTTCTATTTTTACTAAGTACCTGGTACTTGTTGATAGGCCTACACTGTCCTCCATACCTATTAACACTGTAATTTGAAAACATTGTAGAAACCATTTATTTTTAAAAGAGTAATCGCGGTGTCTTGCCGGTTCTTCTCCATAGGAAGCGACCAATTGGAACCGTGCACCTAGCTTCTGACGTTTCATAAGTGCCCTTGTAGGGGTGAAATAATATATTTTGAAAAATTACATGGGACTTAAACATAACTGGCATGCATGAATAGCACATCAGCATTGTTACTACTATTAATTCGCTATTTATACACTTCACTTACTCAAATTGTTTAATTCTCTTTAACCTACGCAATATTTAAATAATGATAATAATAGAATTCCCAATTGGGAGGAATATGACGCACTAACTGATAAATTTCCACTAAAGTCTAGTGACTAAACTATTGAAAGTGACGACTTTCAAGTTACTAGGTATGCTAATGACAGCTACCCCACTCAAAGTTTATCTACAAGACTAACTACCCACATTTCACAACTGAATAAAATTAAACATGCACGACAGCAAGATGGCGGCTTATTAAAATATATAATTTAATTATATACACGTGTTCATATACCCTTTTCATTGTGAAAACTTATAAAAACGTGTTCTCTTGGTTTTATGGCTTCATTTTATCGAAAAACTTCTTGTACATAGTAATGTGAATATTTTAGTTCATGTTAGTAGGTAATGTATGGCTGGGTTTATGGCTAAATTATAACAGCAGCACAGGTCGATCAAGGGTTAAGCAACACCTGCCGAGGTCGGTCCGTGGATGGGTGACCATCCATAACGTACCGAGACCCCTTCGTGCCTCGGAAAGTACGTTAAGCCGTTCGGCCTGGCTATCATTCGTAGATCTCTGACAGTCGTTACGGGTCGTCAGAAGCTCGAAAGTCTGACAACCAGTCTTGCCAACAGGTGAGTGTTACCCAGTTACAGGGTTGTGAAGGTCAGATAGGCAGTCGCTCTATGTAAAATAGGTACTGGTATTCAGCTGGATCCGGTTAGACTGGAAGCTGACCCCAACATAGTTGGAAAAGGCAGGTAAACGAAAATGTTAGTAGGTAATGGATAGTACCTTTATTCTGTCTTCTTAGTAAGAGAAGACTTGATACTTTTTAAAATTACAATAAAGTAGTCCTCACGAGTGGCGTTAAAGAGGGTGTGACAACATTGAAAATAACCGACAAATATGTCGCAGTTATTATTAATTTTACAATATTACTAAATAAAATTATGAAATATCGCTCTGTAGTGCACTAAAATATTAATTATTATGAATTGCAATAAGAACATTAAATTTGATATTAATTATTGCAATTCATAATCAATATTTTAGCGCACTTAATAGCTGTATCACATACACCCTTTTAAATATATGTCCAGTGTCCCCTATGTATTCAGCTCCACTACCAACTTGCTATCTGAGTAATATTTTTACCACAGCACAAGTTATTCTTACTAAAGCGATTTTTCATGATCTGAGTGTCATTTGATTTTTTTAAACAGAAAAGGGGCCGTTTAAAATGCTCAAAACGCCCACTCACTCAGAGCTCTTCACCCTCCCCAAACGATGAGTACCTATCCATCTACTTTCAAACTATCAAAAGATAGTAGTAGGTACTTAGTCATAAAACTTTCCAGTTTTATTTTTCAAGACGGATTTTACTTAGTTTGTTTTAAAAACTCTATAACTATTAAATTAGCTTATATAATAGCTGTGTCGAGCCACAGTACATTGCATTTCAATACAAATTTCGGTGCGCCCCGCTTGTAGTCTGCGATGGTTTATAACGTACGAAAGTATTTTTGCAATACAGTACGTTTCGTCCAAATCTGCATTAGCCTTTACTCACCTACTATAAAGATGAATCACTCAACTGCAGTCATATCAGTCGCGTCTACCTAACAGTCTAGCTTAGGGCCCGATCACAAGTACCACAACCACACCACAATGATACCACGTGGGCGGGCGCTAATTTGTATGAAAATAAATAGTCTATTCGCACGGACCACATTTGGGCGTCAAAATCAACCATGTGGACGATACCTACCACATGAAGGCGACGTCACAGCCACAACGGAATCACAACGTTGCGCCGATGCGACGACACTCACAGCCGGAGTCGATCTGTCTGCAAACACTAGCCACAACGTAACCACATCGCAACTACTAGCGACAACGCAACTGCAAGAAGTTGCAACAACACTATTCACACGTACCCTACCCACTGCTTGCCCACATTTTGTTGCTGCAATGTAGTGTGGTAGTTGTACTTGTGAATGGGCCCTTAGGTTAGTTTATAAATAGTTAACAGTTCCAGCCAGGACTTACGTCACACCGTTTGTTTGTTTTCTTGGAACTGTCTGATGCATAGGGCTGTCAATTGGCGACAGTGTTTTGTTTTCCTTCCTCAAAAATCATATACAGTATTTCTATTTTCTAAATGTTCCTCGGGTATCATCAGATTTCCGAATACAAACGAACATTTACATCAATGAAACGGACGCTAATTTCCATGTTCATCAATTATTACATTTATCGTGTTTAATCATTTGAATTCAGAACTACGTACCTACTTTATTGTTGTTTCGTTTTGATTTCCTTGTGAACTATATAGAGTTGTAAAACTATTTTCCTATCTGTCGTGCCTGCGACTTTAGTGGCTTTCCTCCCATTTTTTTTATAAATTACATTAAGTTAAAAGAGTATTAACAACTCTATATACTTCCAAGTCGATTGAGAGCGTCCGGTTTGCACCAAGTGCAAAGGGCAACTGATAGAAATCCGACAACTGACGAAACACAAACTTTGCCGAGGGACATAAAGAAAATATAAATACAGTACTTCCATATAGTATAATATTATTTAGCTAGCTGCTGCCCGCGGCTTCACCCGCGTGTATCCTAATTATTTTTCTACAATAAAAGTAGCCTAGGTTACTCCTTATAACATCAGCTATCTGCCAGTGAAAGTGCCGGCAAAATCTGACCAGTCGATTTGGAGATTAGCCGGAACAAACAGCTAGACAAAAATTGTTGTTCCGTATATACTTTCATATGCATTTAGTAAAAAAAATATTACTTTGAAATTAAAAACAGACACTTCAATTGTATTTATTTTTATAGATAAATCTCGATGTTATATCAATTCATCAAAACACTGAGAAGTTGCTAGTGAAAAGTATGGAAAAGATTCGCTTTAGTAGTCAATAAGTATAACATCTGTTTAAATTCCCTTCATTTCTGTTATTTACGCCTCCAATCGACATTACCAAGAACCATTCGTAGTCCGTCACTACTTAGAGAATTAAACGCCTGCAGTAAATAGGAACTAAACCATTTGAGGACATTCTGGGCCCATTAGATGGCTTACCTACGAGTTTACAACACAATATGCAGTGACATGAACCCTTATACAAATCACAATACGACTGACTTTCGACTGTCTCTTCACCTTCTTATAACTTTGTAACGATTGTCGAGTCAACAACTTTACATTTGCTTTTAATTCAGTGATGTGCTAGTAGAATTAGTGCGGGGTTTCGAGTTTTGGAGACGCATTTAGTAACTTTGTGCCGTCAATGCCATTTAGATGATATCGGAAATATCCGTTTTGTTATCGCAATTCTAACCTAGATGTGTTTATTTACTAGATTTTGCCTGAGGCTTCGCGTTTCGTAATTACGCTGGTATATCTGATACGGGAATCACTTCACTTCGTTGTTGTTGAGTAGAACAGCACTTTGAACTATGTAAGGTACCTACTAGGCACAACTGATGTCGATATATTTGCCAGTTAATATTGTCATTTAGAGGCGACTGATGTCTGAAACGGTTGAGCAGAATATTGAATATTATCACTACGGGCTACCGGATTACTTCAGGTTGTTAGCTACTTATGTATGTACTGTCCCGGGATATCACATAAGATTTGAAGATACCTGCCATTCATTAAGACGCAGATATATGACAGTGACCTTGAATGGTTAGCTTGCGTGGTCTGTACTGAGCTCATGCAACGGTCATACGTTCAGCCAGTAATAGGACTCGCCCATTAAGGAGCGCTGACCCAAATTAGACGCATTATTAATTTATTACACGTAAAACAAAAGGTATTTAAAAAAAACACGTATACTAAACGATCAATAATTTAATTATCTTTAAAATGGTGAGTTTTTAGAAAAATACGCTTGATAGATTTTGCGTCATTCTCAGTTTTTTATCCGCGTTAGACATAACTTTACAAATTAATTTCACTATGTAATATAAACATAATCAAAAATATGCCTATATTAAAATATTTAAAAAATGCTCTAATTTAACATACATTTTTTCCAAATCACTAACACTACTCGTTTAGACGTCATCTTCAGTATAAAATCATTAAAAGTCAGTTATCGTCCCCTTAAAAATTAAAACGTTTTTATTTATGCTTCAGTTTACAAAAAGGAGTTTCGTGTTTGGAGCCTCCTTTTAAGTAAACATTGCCTGTGTTAGGAGACTCCGATCTTCCATAGTACAGCATAATCTTAATCTATGAAAACAAATACGTAGGTACTTACATAACATAACATAACATCACGCCTTGTTTCCCCGAAGGGTTGGGCAGAGGTGTCCCTGTAGCAGGTACACCCACATTTCGCCAGTTATGTTTAAGTCCCATGTAATAGGGGGCGAGCCTATTGCCATCAACCGGGCACAAATCCAGACTCCGAGCTGCTACTGAGTGAATGAGAGAGTGTATGCGAGAGTGTATGAGAGAGTGTATGTTAGAGTGTAAGTGGGTGTTTTTGTGAGTGTATCTGCTACTTTATGTGCTCTAAAAGTGCCTCCGTTTCATCATATATAAGCGTCTTTATCCAACTGGTTATTGTTTTTTTACATTCATAACTTTATTTTATTCATCTAGAATAACTATACCTAGAATTGACAGATAAAGAAGTAGTAACAAGGTACGATGTTATATCGTGTTTTCATTCAGAAAGTTGGCAACATCGCAAATATCTGTCAAACATTTCGCTGTTTGAATTCATTTGTCATTATTACTATCATTCTGTAGTTTACTAAAATATTGGTTATAAATTGCAATGATGTATATCGTTACATTGGAGATTGAGGTGTAAAAAAGCAGTTGGAAAAGTGCTAGTGTTACACTTAAAACCTAAAACTGATAGGTACAACACCTAATTCAATTAACTAATTAATTAATTCAATTAATTAGATAATGCACAATAGGTACAACACCTAATTCAATTAATTAATTATTGCAATTCATTATCAATACTTTATTGCGTTTTATAGCGATATTTTATTTTCATTGAGTAGATTATTGGCGAGATATTTGACAGCTATTAGCAACGTTGCCAACTTTCTAAATAATCCGTTTATTATCATTTTTAACCGACTTCCAAAAAGGAGGAGGTTATATGTTCGTCGCGTATGTTTGTTTTTTTTTTTTTTTTTTTCTTTTTTTTTTATGTATGTCCACCGATTTCTCCGTCAATTGTGGACCGATTTTGAAATTATTTTTTTTGTTTAAAGGGTATGCTTTCGAAATGGTCCCATATAAATTTTATTCACTTTGCTTCGATAGTTTTTGAGTTAGCTTCAATAATACGTACTTTTTCCCACTTATGTGGATGATATGACAAGTTCCTGTCACTGTTATTTACATACAGTTTTCGAATTTGTGTGGGGTAGGTACCACAACTAAAAAGTAAAAAATAAAAACTTTTTACAAAAAAAAAACATCCGGCTTCCAAAAAACACTACAAAGTGAAAAATAACTTTAATTTCTGAAGTCGGTGACAAAAAACGAAAATTCAAAACCAAAGAAAGACACCGACTTCCGAAATTAAAGTTATTTTTCACTTTGTAGTGTTTTTTGGAAGTCGGTTGTTTTTTTTTTGTAAAAAGTTTTTTATTTCAATACGTTATAAGTTAATGGTTTTCTGTCAAATCCCAATATTTACGAGTATAAAAGTTTTCTTCAAAGAACAATTCACACAAATTCTCCCAATCAACTCAAATATAAGAGAGCTTAATACTGGTCTCTATTGCCAACAAAAATGCAATCGCGTGCCGATTATCAGCACTAAGAGGAACATTAAACTTTGTAGGAAACTATCTAAGTGCCATCTCTCACGAACTAGTTCTCAGGAGGGACTGAAATATCAACGCTTGCGACAGCACGTCTGAACAGTTTATATTTATTTGTAACTTCATACTTTTGTTTTAAACGTGATCGCATTCCCACTATGTCGTGACGATTAATTTATCGTTGGACGACTGTCGTCTCCAGCTGTTCCCATTATATCGACTGTTTATCGTCACTGTGTCGTCGATATATTCTATCGTTGAACGACTGTCGTATCTAGCTGTTCCCATTGGATCGTGACGACATTTCGCAACAAGAGTCCGACTAGTAGTGACACGCACAATGTGAGCCGAGCTTGGGCGCGGGGGGCATGAGGGGGAGAAAAAAACACGTGTAAACGACAGATAGTCGCAATAACGACACATGATTTGCCGTCACGATAAGTCGTGACGTTTTTTTATCGTTTTACGACTGTCGTGTTAACTGAGAATGCACAGCAAAAAAAAGTCGTGGATGATAGTTAATATGTGAACATCTTCATTTAAATACACAAGCCACGACGCTTTAAACGACACAATAATCTGTCGTTACGACATAGTGGGAACGGGGCCTTAGGAACGCACGAAGGAACAAAATATGGTGAACACGAACATCGAACATTGAGCATTTGGTTAGTACATGTGAACGTAAATTAGCAAAGCGAAGACGAACACCATACGAACACAATTCGACTTGTGTTACGCTCACCGACCCGCTCTCTTTAGTAGCCATGGATTCAAAATTGGATCGCCACGAACATTTTTGACGAACACAGCGTTTGATGTTCATCTTGTTCTTGTTAATTCGTGCGTACACGCCGAGCACGGAATCTGCGCACCGGCAGCGAGTATAGGAGGCAGTACTAATAAAATTCGTGACGTCAAAAGTGCGTTGAGCCTCTGTCACGAACCGCCTTCAAAGCAGTCAGTTTCTATACGTCATTAGTGTCATAATGCAAGTAAATGGTGAAACACTCTGTTTGTATGGAACCGCAGAGGCGTTTTCGTGCTCTGTGTTAGGGGTGAAGCGAGAGCAACGCCATGCAAAAAAAAAAACAGTGACACTCCGGGAGTGCCGACAGAAGTGAAAACTTGGAATAAAATCGGCACATTCGGCACCACGTAATTAATGCGTTGATATCTTTTACTCCACGGTGTCGGTAAATTCCGTAACAGTGTCACGAAATCAATGGTTTAGTCTAGTGATGTGCCGGATATCCGTATCCGTATCTGCGGATATCCGAGGGAGAAAAAAGATCTGTATCCGTATCAGTTACTTTTTGGCGGATCTTGAACGGATCTTTTATATTAATACATTTCATTACGTATTTGAAATTTTAAAGATATGTAGCAATGAAATACTGTTAACTTCAATACAAATTAGTAAAAAAATAATTAATCATATTTATTATAATTCAAGTAGAGTAAGTACCAGTAAATTAAGTTATAAGGTAGTGACTAAACCATCTTTGTAGTGAGATCAAACCTCTAATATTTGTGCTATGCTAATTGAAATAATTATGTGAGTTAACACATCAATTAAATAAAACATGTTCTTTTCAAGAACTTAAAAAAAATATACGTCATAATTAATATTTGAGGGGTCTAAGTGCAAATCCGCCTCTATCCAGTTTCTAAAAATGTTCACAGCAGTTAAAAAACGTTCCGTGGCTTAATAAATCTTCCAATTCACAACTGGATAGTGTAGGTTTTTGAATCTCACTTGTAACTTTTTCTGTCTTTTTGTATGTGATAGAAGCTGTTTTGACTGTAACTAAATTTACAGAACCATAGATAATGTGATTAAGTGTCACCAGACGCAAAAAAACACATTTTATTTTTTAATGGACAGTGGCGGGTTTGCACTTACTCGTAGACCCCTCATTTCGTAATGGTAAATCGTATTTCAAAAAGATTAACTTGGCAGAATCATAAATAATTCCTGCTGAACCTGAAGAAAGTTGAGACCCGTATCCGTATCCGCGGATCATATTTTTTAACGATCCAGCACATCACTAGTTTAGTCCCATCTCAAAAATGCCCAACGCGCCTAAAAAAGTTTTCAATTCAAAAAAAAAAGCTAGGTGGTGCAATCAGTTTTACCAAAATGCTACAAAGAATATTTGGTTTTTCGATTCAAATATCGTTTGAATTTACGTTACTTTTACGTCTTGTCTTTTACGTTACTTTTACCCCAAATATTTGAAAATCTTTTTTTTTTTGGAAACTGTCAGTATGGTTTTGTTTAAATCTAGTATTTCTGCAAGATCGAAGTTACAAGCCGCTCGCCTGTGTTCACTTTAAGGTGCGGTCAAATTGCTATTAACTAGCATCTAGCTATTAAATAGTTCAAGAGGAACTGCAATAAAATTTACTAGGTTAAGGAGAAATGGCAATTAAATAACTAATAATTATTAGCTATTAGAACGAAGTTCCGTTTAAGCCCTGGTTCGCATGGCGATGTCTTACCGCGGTGATTTTTTTTCGCACATTGTATTTTCAACGCTCTACTTAGCGCCAAGAGTTGAAAATCCTACAGTGTGTTTTTTCGACACGCTGGGTTATACTCTATTGGATTCTCAACGCTCGGCTCAATATCGAGAGTTGAAAATCCAGTGCGCGATAAAATCCCACCGCGATATTTTTACGTGCGTGCGTACGGCTTGCGGTAGGAGTTAACTGGTAGAAATCGTCACGTAAGGAAAAACCGTTATGCCGCCTTCATGCGACTTTCTCTCTCTCTCTTTTTCTTTCTCGCTCTCTCTCTCTCTCTCTGTCTCTTTCTATTATAAATCTTTGTGTGTGTTCGAGAGAGTATGCGTGTGGAACTTCGTTCCTGAGCATTATAACAGCTATATTTATAATTTTTCCGTTCGGTTTTGAGTTAAATAAACTAAAATCAATTAAATACATGAGAAAAAATAACGGTTAAAGGCTATATTAAAGCCTGTCTGTGCTTTTGCTAATCAGAACGATATTATCCAGATGTTTAAATAATAAATAAATTGACCTAAACCTACTGCATATTCCGCAAATGATTTTATTAGCACTGAAAAGCGCAAAGCGCAAAACATGAAATCCAAAACACGCCAGGCCTACCTAAAAACCATAAAAAACGTACATCAAAAACTCGTATATATCAAGTGCTACTGCGAGCAGTATTCACAGACCGTAAACAAAATATCAAATGTATAAAAATTTCACATTTCCCTGTGGAAATGTACGAGCCGAGTGGGGGAATAAAATCCTTTGAAAATGGCCTTACTACCCTACTTTTGCTATCTGATTTCTGTATAGGCCTGGCACAGAATAGATAGGTCCAGAAGGACAGCTCATACAACGAGTTAAAACGCACGCACACATAGACACGCTTCACATACAGCGAGTGCAAGCACACTCGCGAGTATTTATTTAAGATCGCCGCACGTACGCGTCTAAGTGTGCGTGCGGCTGTGTTCGCTGTCGTACGGAACCGATCTTCTGTACTATTCTGTGGTACTGAGAGTTCAAAATGCTTTAACATTCAAGGTCGAGTTTATGTGGATATGTTGATTGGTTAGCCGTATGAGCAGTTTTTGATCGAAACTATTTCTATGCTTGATTTGCTCTTGAGTCGAGTAGAATTACCTAGGGAATACGAATATGGTATCTATTCAAAGAAACTGTTGAGCCCTCATTTTTTGTAGAATTTGTCACGTATGGACCTGTTATAAAAGAAAGAAAGAAAGAAAGAAAAAGTATTTATTGAAACTCGCACAGGAAATCACAAATTAAACTAAAATACACTCATGAAAACATTAATAAAAATAAAAAACATTAAAAAATAAAAACAATTAAAATAAAAGCCAGAAAGTCCTGTACCAAAAGGCTCCCATCTCAGCATATAGCGTTATGGCCACGCTAACTCTGTATAAGTAAAAAACGGTGGAATTTGAAAATCTATTGACGGCAATTACACCGTCTGTAAAGAATTTGATACTTTGTGGTACTTTGCTTTTATTTCCTGGTCAAGAATAGTCACTTCAGCACGATGCAGTGTGGCTTTGATACAGTTTTGTCATCGTATGGAGGTAGAACATAGGTACGACATAGTCTATTACACATAATCAATTAGGTATGTAAAAATCAGAAGGCAAAATATCAAACTCATTAGATCTACTTACAAGTCAACTTTTCGATATCTTGTAAACATTGTCGTTTTTTGTTAAGGACGACATCGTGCTGTTCCCTCACATCTTAGAATTTACATTATCATAAATTATATAATAACTCCCGCACTCTACTTTGAAATAGGTGTAACCATTTTCTTACTTTATTTTGTGAAAACAACTTACAGCGTAAGCAGTCTGACAGCTCAAGTACCACGAAACTGATGACTGATGTAAAAGTATACCATATAAAAAAAAAATTGGGGATGCCCATTTATTCCCATACAGAGTTAGCGCGGCCAGACTATGTAGAATTAGTAACCTTGATAGTTATGATTCTGGTATGATTCCATTACCATGATTTTGTATAGGCTTTGATTATTATCGAATAAAATAACATAATATCACGCTTGTAATATAGAAGGTAGGTAGAGGTGTATCAATAAGAAGGTAGTTAATTTAAAAAATACCATACTAAAAAGAAAGATGATGAAGGACTTGTGGCTAAGTAATGAAATGAAATGAAATTGTTTATTCTGTAAATAGGATATCGAAATCACTTTTACACGTCATATAAAAAAAAATAAGCTAGATGAGTTCGGCGTTTCCTATCTGACTACTCTGAGAAGAAAGGCCGAAACAAACTCAGAGGTCGCAGTCTCTTTTAAAGTCCAGACATAATCTTGGTCAGGCCATATGAGGACCATGTAGATAAGTGTCTGAAAAGGTATTTTGAGGAAAGAACCACACAGATTTGAGTGGACCTGTCCAGTCAGTGCAAGCATTTGTCAGTAATCGTGGAGCTCAACTCAGAATTTAAGGAGCTCAACTACAACAATACCAAAGAAAGGACATTTGGGTAGGCCGCATAAACTACTCAAACTGCCAGACCATCACTAAAACTAGCAGAGAAATAAAAACAATATCCAAATAGTCCTCACATTCACAATAATAACACCCACACGTCTCGATCGATCAGGTTAAGCTACGCTTACCGTGGTTGATCCGTAGATGGGTGACCATCTTTACATATCAAAATTTGTCAAGGTGTATTTACAAGAAGGTATATTTTAGCAAGTAGCCCATAAAAATATGTACTACCGAACATCACGCTATCCTCTTATCCGCTAAGTAATAGCGATGCCTGTAATAGCTTGCAGGCATGTTTACCTACCACACTAGCTCAAGCTACTTACAAGCTATCGCTCGAGCGCTGTGATGGCACTCCACTTGGAGTTTAGCATAACAAATTGCGTTCAGGCTAAGTTTCATAATTAATGTCGGCGGGTGATAGTTACCCGGTAGCAGATGCAGGGTTATCGAAGCGGAAGCTTAGATATGCATTTTAGTTAGGTTAGGATAACGTCAAAATTCAATTCAGTGGCACATCTTCTGTCGCTAGAAAATTTATGAATACTCTGTGTCCTAGAGCCAGTAATTTATTTTAGCAGTGATACTCAAAGAGAACAATTGAATTTAAAAAAAAATCGACTCGGAAGAGGACCATTGACACGAAAAGAAGAAGAACTCAAAGATTTAAATCGTTAGATTAGTTCGACCGCGTCAAAAGATTAATAGTAAACATTTTTAATAGTATATCTCGCTCACTCAAATTGAAAATCGTATATATCGTTCCATGCGAGATATGTGAGCTCACACTTCTTAGTAAGGACACTTCTTCACGAGACCGAAGAACGCTGAGGGCAAATTTAAGGATTGAAATCTTTGTAGCAACTCACAGCAGCTACCAGCTCACAGTAGCAACTTACCTACGGACA
This sequence comes from Agrochola litura, assembly GCA_949152395.1. NCBI lineage: Eukaryota > Metazoa > Arthropoda > Insecta > Lepidoptera > Noctuidae > Agrochola > Agrochola litura. The sequence continues at coordinate 3,984,015 of OX424507.1, read as the reverse complement.
GTTACATAATTGTTTTTTTTATTTGAATTTATAAGTCAATCAATCAATCAATCAATCAATCAATCAATATCTTTATTGTGGATCATAGGTAGGTACATAATACAGGTCTTAAAATAATGAGATTGTGATCAGCTATGTCCCGCCCATTGGGCATACAATAATTAATTACATGCAGTCAATTTTTATTTTTTTTATAATTCAATTTATTTTATTTTATTGTTGACTTAATCTACTCATTACAATATTTTGTTAAGAGTTGTATTGCAATTTGTGGTTAGCTAGCGACCTCGACAGTTGATCATTATTTTTTTTTATTTTTTTTTTTTTGCCTGAGCAACCGGCAGCAAGTTCGTCATGCTCCCTTAGATGTCACTGCTTGCGGTAGCGTCGGGGGTCGGGTTGCCTCCTTCCCTCAAATATGGCGAGGGGGGTAATGGCTAATCTTTGCGTTATGCTCGTGAACGGGTGCTGCTTGTGGTGACTGGTCGTCTTGCTGATCATGGTTTTGTTATTGTAACTAGTAATTAACTGTTTATTTATTTTTTACCTCGATGGTCCTAGTTTATCATTTATAACTGCCAATTACAGCTTTATGTAAGCGAGCACGCCCTTTACGCCTGGAGGCTTTTATTTAGATATGTAGTTCTGTTTACGTTTAGTTTTTATTTCTGCTTGAGTATAGTTCTCGATGTTTTTGGTTGGTATATTGGCGTGTGCTAGCTGACATATGGTCAATAATTTATCATTTAAATTATGTTTTGTGTTGCGTAATGTAAATTATTTTGCATACTATTGTATAGAATTATTTTTTTCTAACTTGAACAGACAGCTGTGCTGCTGGGGAGTTTGTTGCGCCACTTCTTCTTCCCAGCGAAAGGCACTAGGAAGTGGTGAAGGGTGGGCGTTTTTGGGGGACTGTCTTATGTAATTTTGACGTTCGAAAAGTGCTGATTCTCAGCCTAATTTGAATAAATGACTTTTGAATTTTGAATTTTGACATCCCATTGCTAGTATCTAATTTCAAGTGAAAGCTCGAGAAAGGATTAAAAACTAATGTTGCCGTTAATCATTTTGACTGATTTTCAGCAAACGTAGATAACAAAGGCTACGGTACAGTCGGCCCACGCTTATTGGACCCCTGATAGAAATTAGTCCCTGCAATGATTCTCGAGAGTGCTGTTAAAAACGTCTTAGAGATTAAATATATTACGATAGATGGTCAACCACTTAGATGCGTTAAATTCTTGAAATATATTTGTAGTTCGAAAAATAATTTCTTAGTGCAGTTTCTTACAAAACTTCTAAATTATGGGCTCAGTCGAATTTTCAGTGATCTAAATCTAAAAAACTGAGAGGATCAGTCTAACTGATAATATCTCCGTTAATAAACCTAAAAGTTAATTATTTTATAGTAAAAACCCGCCACTGCTTTGGTTTTTACGACTTCACAAAACAGAGATTTATTTATTATATTCAAGTTTAAATAATGTGAATCTAGGTACACTAATACTATGAAGAGAAAAGATTTGTATTTTTGTTTGTAATGAATTCACCAGTAGAATGCTATATTATCATTTATCAGTTATCACTGAGTAACATAGGCTATAATTTTTATAGATGTCACGCGGGCGAAGCCGCTGGTGTATTATACACATAAACGTTCCAGTTTTTTTTCTAAATTATAATAAAAACCGTATCAAAATCCATCGTGTTGTTTAGAAGATCTAAACGGTCACACAGACAGACACGAAAAGTGACTTTGTTTTATATGTCTATCATTAAAGATGCAGAACTTAATCTTTTATACTGAAACATGTGTCCAAACCACTTTAGGAAAATAGATACACTTAGAGTTTATGAGCCGCTGCGCTGTACCGGTAAGGGTTATTTACCGGATACAATACATTATACACTCTCCCCCACTTTTAGACATTAAAAATTAAAAGTTATAGTTTCCATTTATGGTTTGTAATCATTATGAAAGCTTATGCTTAGTTACTGATAGTGGGTAATAATTACCCCTTTAGCAAGTAAAAGGTTAGTCAATCCCAACTTTATTATTATTATTATATTATAAATGCGAAAGTGAGTTTGTTGGTTTGTCAATAACAAGCCGTCAAAAAGTGGATATTGGGTTAAAGTTACCCTGTTAGCTGAACAATAATAAATGTATGTTTTAGACCTTTAAAAAGTGGATTATTTTATTTTTAATCTCCGGCATGTTAGCCCGGTTAATTTCCGGAACATGAGCCAACTAATCAGAGCTTAATTAAGAATTCTCAGAAAATACTGCCGTAATTACCAAGTGTGTGACTTAATTAAGGCGACACGTTCCGCATTCAGTTGGTTCCAACTCCAATATTGTTTGAAACCAAATGCAGCGTATTATTACCTACGACAACTCATTTTAAATGGGTGTTCATAAAGTTTACTTACCTTACGCTTATTTAGCTTCGCCATACCTAAATATGATATGGTGACCCAGTGGTAACGGCCACGACTTACGAGTTGTAGGTCATAGTTTCGAACCCGCAATGGGTAGCTCGCCGTCCGATAAGGACCAGGCCCGGGTCGATGGCGCGTTGTGTTCCACGTGCGCCTCAAAGAGATGTCAGCAGAACTGACGGGCTCCGCTAGGGCCGATGCCTGCCGGGGTTGCAAAAAAGTCCAAAAGGGGTACCGTGGCCCCCGGCAACATGGCAACTGAAGGAACACGGGTGGGTTTCAGTCAGTAAGAGTCTGACACGCCCTCCCGCTCCGCCCAGAGCGGGAGAAGTTAAGTAATTGATAATTTCCCACCCAAAAAAAAAGACAGGCGCTTGACTTTGTGTAAATTATTTAATCACCACTGCTCTCAAAACGGTGAAGGAAAATATCGTAAGGAAACCGGCATGTGACATCTACCAACCCGCACTGTGCCCGCGTGGTGTATTACAGCCCACTCCATCTCACCGAAAGAAGGTCTATGTACCAGCAGTGCGAACATTATAGTCTGATTATTCTTATGCTGTACCTAAATATGAGAGGTCACATACAAGTATGTGACCTCCTATCTCAATAATATTGAAACGGATAGAGGGCCTACTCAATCTAATAAATTATGTCTGTCTCCGGTTCACTTTCTATCATGCGGGGTAATAGTTACCCATACGTAGGCAATGGGAGGGTTATACCCACTAGATAAATTTATAAATTCTTCTTTTCTACGTGAAATTTCTTATTTTAACATAAAATATCCTAACACTCTGCAATACTGTAGCTTCCTAATCGTGAAAGGATTTACCGAATCGGATCAGGAGTTCCGAAGATTATCTCCTACATACAAACTCACGAATTTAATATAGATTTGGTTGTATGTAATAAATGAGTGTTGCCCGCGACTTTATCTACTCTGCGTGTATTTTGTATTTAATACAAATATCCAGCATGGAAAGTAGCCTACGTCATTCTCCAGATCCCAGGCTAACTACCGGTCGGGCTTGCGGACGATGAGCAATGGATAGCTCGCCGTTCGATAAGGATTAAGCCCAGTTCGACGGCGCGTTGTGTTGCACGCGCGCCTCAAAGAGATGTCAGCACAACTGAAGGAGTCCGCTAAGGCCGATGCCTGCCGGGGTTGCGGGTTTGTCCGAAAGGGTTACCGTGGCCCCTAGCAACATACAATCAACTGATGGAACACGGGTGGGTTTTAGTCAGTAAGAGTCTGACATGCCCTCCCACCCCGACCAGAGCGGGAGAAAGAAAGAAAGAAAAAACATTTATTTTGACACAGTTCGTGAAACACAAAATATAAATTAAATGAAAATTCGAACATAAGAAGCAATGGATTAGCAATATCCTTCGAAATCATTCAGATTGTGTGATTGTGCTGTCTTCTGAGGCCTCGCCTAGTTCAGAAGAGACTCAATATCCTAAGTAAACCTCCACCACTAATACTGCTGGATTAATATAATACAATTACAGCTTTATGTAAGCGGGCACGCCCTTTACGTCTGGAGGCTTTTATTTAGATATTTAGTTCTGTTTACGTTTAGTTTTATTTTTATTTCTATTTTTTAAATAATGCTTGAGTATAGTTCTTGATGTTTTTGGTTGGTATATTGGCGTGTGCTAGCTGACATATGGCCTTTAATTTATCATTTGAATTATGTTTTGTGTTGCATAATGTAAGTTATTTTGTATACTATTGTATAGAATCATTCTCTAACTTGAACAGACAGCTGTGCTGCTGGGGAGTTTGTTGCGCCACTTCTTCTTCCCAGCTAAAGGCACTAGGAAGTGGTGAAGGGTGGGCGTTTTTTGGGGGACTGTCTTATGTAATTTTGACGTTCGAAAAGTGCTGATTCTCAGCCTAGTTTGAATAAATGACTTTTGAATTTTGAATTTGAATACACCGTGAAATTTGAATCACAGTTTTGCTAGAACAAACTTTGTTCAGACCATGGTCTACTACCATACTACAGCATCCAATAAAAAAAAAACATAATTGGTTTTTGAAAAAACACAAAAAAGACAAAGTTTAAAATGTCAAGATTATCGTTTCTCCCTACAACACAGACATGACGCACGGGACACAGCATTGTCTACAGGGAAATTTACCTCCATAAACGAAAATTAGTAAGCTGTAGATGATCTTGACATTTTAAACTTTGTCTTTTTTGTGTTTTTTCAAAAACCAATTATGTTTTTTTTTTTTATTGGACGCTGTAGAATGATAGTAGACCATGGTCTGAACAACGTTTGTTCTAGCAAAACTGTGATTCAAATTTCACGGTGTGTAGTGTGCATGATATTAGTATACTTACCTAGTAATAAGTACTATTACTATGTAATCCTTGTTGCTGGTGAGAAATAAACTATTTTATATAAATTTTAATTTAATTATGATTGAAAGTGTGTTACGCAATTAAGGCTCCCGCGACGCGACTCTGGTGGAACAATTTCTATAAAAACTTCACAGAAATTGTTCTACCAGTGTCGCGTCGCGCCTGTCCGCGGGAGCCTTAGAGTGCGGGATAACGTTTAAAGGTTTAAAGGAAACGTAAAAAAACAGAAATTCGCTAACACTCTGTATACACTTAAGTTCAAATGCACATCAACCTGTATAAACTTGAGTTCTCGCGTTGTTTATTTAAACTTTAACATAGTAACTGTAATAGTATGCGGGTTTAAATGTAACGTTTAGCTTTGATCCTAAAATAATAATGAAAAGGATCTTCAACGGTTCTAACTTAGGCTAAGAACTCATAGAGCAGTTTTCAGCCGCGCCCGCCGCGGTGGCGGGTACAGCAAGACCCGCAAACAATCGCACAAGCCGCGGGCATATTATGTATACTTATATATTGTGAATGTGAGGACTATGTGGGTCATATGTAATATATATTTATTTACTTTTCTCAGTTACTTTTAATGATATCTGGCAGTTTAGAGTACCTACTTACTATATGCGGCCTACCCAAATGTCCTTTCTTTGGTATTGTTCGTCGAATCGTTGAGCTCCTTTAATTCTCAGTTGAGCTGCACGATAACTGACAAATGCGTGCACTGACTGGTCAGGCCCTCTCAATCTGTGTGATGCCTTCCTCAAAAGACCACTTCAGACACCAATCTACATGGTCATCACATGATCTGACCAAGATTGTGTCTGGACTTTAGAAGAGACTGTGACCTCTGAGTTTGTTTCGGCCTTTCTTGCCAGAGTAATCAGATAAGAAACGCCAACCTCAGCTAGTTTTTAAAATCTGATTGACATGTAAAAGTGTTTGTACAAACCTACTTACAGAAATAAAATTATTTATCATAAACCGCGTCGTGAAAAATATCTGAATTTCCATGTTTGTACGAGTGTTTGCAGTCCCGCAACCGCGGCGGGCGCGGGTGAAGGTTGCTCCGTGAGTTCTTAGCCTTACTGCTCAAGGACACGACGCCGTCGCTGCGCGGCCACCGCGCCGCCGCCTCTACGTCGCCGCACCGTCTCCGCTTGATTTTGCCATATCACTTACAAAGCGCGTGTATTTTTGCAAGCGGCCGGCGATGGAATAAAAAAAACGTTTAAAGAAAATAGCATACAATATATGAACTCGGAAAGGAATCATCACCCGAAGTCGTCGAGGGGTCGTTGTCGAAAGGCGTTGGTTGTGGAGGTCGGGCAGTCGCTCCATGTAAAATACTGGTAGTCAGCTGCATCCGGTTAGACAGGAAGCCGACCCCAACATAGTTGGAAAAAGGCTTGGATGATGATGATGACTAGTTATTATAAAATCAACATAATTAAGTCTGTAAGTAACATGAATTTGAATGGACTCTAGGTGTCTACAATTATTTGCAAACAAAAGTTTAACAATTCGTGAGCTTTACAATGCTTGTTTCAACGTAACCACTGTTCAAATGCTCGAAACCGAATGCTCATTATAAGGCAAGTAAATACAAGGTATTTTAATTGTTTATCAAATTGACACACTACGTCATATCATAGCCATTTCATACAAATGCCACAGAATGACAGTTGTGATTTGAATATACGGACGATTTAAGTTGGTAGTCAATTTGATAAAACAAATGAATATTCCACATACACAAGGCAGTTTCAAGCACCCATTTTCTCAGATTCCTTGCTCCTTCACTGAGTACGTACTCTAAGTATCATGTCGCACAAACGAGGTCCTTAAGGGACTATTTGTATATCACCGGGACGTGATCCCGTGTTCCGAAGAGGTGCGTACGTTTATAGCTTGCAGAATTGCTGTTTATAAAAAGGGTATTATTTTTTAAAAGATCTCTGCTCTAAATTGGGCCTTAGATATGTAAAATACGTTTTGGTTATTTGGGAGTTTGTGGCTAAGTAATAACAGCCGCACGGATCAATCCATCAGGTTAAGCTATGGTTGCCGAGGTTGATCCATGGATGGGTGACCATCTTTACATACCAAGATTCCTCCGTGCTGTGGAAAGCACGTTAAGCCATTGGTCCCGGTTGTCATTCGTGAATCTTGACAGTCGTTACAGGTCGTCAGAAGCCCGAAAATCTGACAACCAGTCTTACCAAGGGGTATCGTATTACCCAGTTACTGGGTTGTGGAGGTCAGATAGTCAGTCGCTTCATTTAAAATACTGATATTCAGCTGCATCCGGTTACACTGGAAGCCAACCCCAAGATAGTTGGGAAAAGGCTAGACAGATTGATTGAGAGCTTTTTCTCGGAGGGCAACCTAGTCTTAATTGATTGTAGAAATAAAGTCATCAATATAAAGTGAGCAAGTGTGATGATCCAAAGAGATGTCAGCAGAATTGACGGGGTCCGCTAGGGCCGATGCCTGCCGGGGTTGCGAACAAGGCCGAAAGGGAAATCGTGGCCCCCCGGCAACAGGGCAACCGAAGGAACACGGGTGGGTTTTAGTCAGTAAGAGACTGACACGCCCTCCCGCTCCGCCCAGAGCGGGAGAAGTTATTTGAAAACTTCCAACCCAAAAAAAAAAAATGTGGGTGTAAAATAGGTACACTTCTGCCAAACCCTACGGGGAATAGGTACTACAGGCGTAATGTTATGTTATGTGTTAAAAAATAACAATACCAGCCTATCATTGTCCAAAGCAAAGACCTCTTCTCATACCGAGAAGGCATGATCATTGATCACCAAGCTTGCTCAAGACGGATTGGCGATTTCAGACTTACATTCAGTCAAAAAAATATCGGGAATGGATGATTTGTTTATGGTTCCAAATTCAAATTTTTGTTTTTTTATTTGTTGTTAGATTGGCACAACTGTTTTCCATTTTGGCGCGGAGTTTCAACTGTCATTTAGATTAAATACAGTGCTGTTTTTAGTTAGATGATAACTAGTGTGTATTGCGAATTTCTTTCACCTTGAAAACGTAGGTGAAGTGAGCTGTCACTCCACCTAATGCTAGGGATTGACACAATTAATAGTACAGACTGTGGCCGGCAGTGTTCATTTGCTATATGAGAAGAAACTATGGCCGGCAATGGGACCATTACTGTCTAATAATTAGGGTGTGGGTCCTCACTCCATTTTCCTCCTCCAAAAAGATTACCTAACACCTAATTTATGGTAACAGTGTGATTAGATTCCAAGGGTAAAACTGCGGTGTACATACCAATGTAATTTATACAGATTATATTGTAACAAGGTGGAGTCGCGATGCCGCGGCGCGGTAGCATTCCACTTACGCGGCAGATTAAATTGTACATTATATGGCTTCTCTAAGGGGTGGGGTAGGAGTCAAATAACATCGCGTCGCGTCAAATCAATCTCTGTTACATGTTGAATTTAAATACCTACCAATGTATGTTTAGGTATGCGGTTCCGTGTCTCAGAAAGCACGTTAAGCCGTTGGTCCCAGCTGTCATTCGTGTTGAGCTGCACGATTGAAAAATCATTAAATATTTAAGGATGTTTTTTTAATGATGTTCATTTTAAAGATGAACATAAGACAATATATTGTAAATAACAAGGTTTCAATCAATATTATTTGTCTGTTCAACGATGTGCGTTCATATTTCATATTAATTGATAAATATTTTATTTCTGTAAGTAGGTTTGTAAAAACACTTTTACACGTCAATTATATTTTTTAAATTAGATAAGGTTGGTTTCGTCTATCTGGCTATTTTGAGAAGAAAGGCCGAAACAAAGTCAGCAGTCGCAGTCTCTTTTAAAGTCCAGGCATAATCTTGATCAGATCATGTGAAGACTATGTAGATAGGTGTCTGAAATGGTCTTTTGAGGAAGAATCACGTATGAGTATTCAGTCAGTGCACGCATTTGTCAGTACCTAGGTAATCGTGCAGCTCAACTCAGAACTTCGTCGTTGTTGAACTCTTTGACAGTCGTTACGGGTCGTCAAAAGCCCGAAAGTCTGACAACCAGTCTTACCACGAGATATCGTATTACCCAGTTACTGGGTTGTGGAGGTCAGACAGGCAGTCGCTCCATGTAAAATACTGGTATTCAGCTGCATCCGGTTAGACTAGAAGCCGACCCCAACATAGTTGGGAAAAGGCTAGGCAGATTGATTGTATGTCTAGGTATAAACTGTGAAAAAATTATCTGACAAAAATGTAAACAAATAGATCAGAAAGCGTAACTGTGGATGCCAAATTTTTCATTTGACAATTAAGGTTTATTTTATAACAACATAATTTTTTGTCTATTGTTAATCAAACAATAATTTTTGGAAAAAGTAATGAGATATAGATTTGAAACCTATTAAGTACAGATGAATGTGATATTGAGTTACTAGGTAACACGATACCCCTTGGTAAGACTGGCTATCAGACTTTTGGGTTTCTAACTATACGTAACGACTGTCAAAGATCTACAAATGACAGCAGGGACTAACAGCTTAGCGTGCTTTCCGAGGCCCGGAGGGGTCTTGGTATGTAAAGATAGTCACCCATCCTTGGACCAACCGCGGCAAGCGCAGCTTAACCTTATCGATCGACCCGTATGGTTGTTATTACTTAGCCACAAGCCCTACAATTGGTGGTCAACCACCAGATGAATGTGATAGGTACTAATTCCCTTTAATAAAAAATTGCCAAGAATTTAACCTAAACAGGGTTTTGTTTACATTTACATCATATACTTTTGTAATGGACTATACCTACATCTTTTCTAATGTAACAGTTTTTTAACTGAGTGAGATACACGGTAAAAGACAAACCACTAAAGATACAAACTAGAAAATATTATGTTCCTTTTATACCGCATATTTTCTAGTATAGAAAAATGCACGTACAAAAGTGCATTTTTACGCAAAGCCATATAAGATCTTACGAGGAGGAAAAGTATGCGAACCAAGTCGTAAACAAAAGTAGGTAAAACACGTAGGTATGTCGTAGAAAACATTAGTGATCTAAGAGTTAAAAGCGCACTCGGATAGTCAAAGACATAGTCGGATAGTAAAAATGAGCCAGTCAGTCGGATAGTAAAAATATAAACACGTATAGGTTTAAATTAAATTAAAATTAATTTATTTCGGACTACAGAGATCCATATTGTGTTAGTATTACAAAACATTTTATAACATAACATAACATAACATCACGCCTTGTTTCCCCGAAGGGTTGGACAGAGGTGTACCTGTAGTAGATACACCCACATTTCGCCAGTTATGTTTAAGTCCCATGTAATAGGGGGCGAGCCTATTGCCATCAACCGGGCACAAATCCAGACTCTGGGCTGCTACTGAGAAATTCCAGATAGAAAAACCCAATAACACTTTGCCCGACCCGGGAATCGAACCCAGGACCTCATGCTCAGCAGTAGCGCTTGCGACCACTAGACCAACGAGGCAGTAAAACATTTTATAATTTAGTGTTAGTAGTGTTGATAACAAACAACATGAAAGTAGAATAAATGCTGTGGAAATGCGTTCCTTGCGAAGCAAATGTGGTCTGACTATGAATGATAGGCTGAGGAATGATGTGATAAGACAGCGGTGTGATTTAAAAGAAGATGTAGTGACAAAAATTGAAAAGGGTATGCTGAGATGGTTTGGGCATGTTGAGAGGATGAATGAAAGGCGACTAACAAAATGTATTTACAAGGCTGATGTAAAGGGAAAGGCCGGTCGGAGACGCCCTAGGAGGACATATACTGACCTTATTGGTGATGTTCTTCAGAATGGTCAGGTGCGTACTACTCGCAACCGGCGTGCGTGTATGACCAGATGTATGAACGTAAACGAGGCAAAAGGAGTATGTAAGAATCGTAGCAGGTGGCGTTCTGTAGTTTCTGCCTACCCCCATGGGAAGAAGGCGTGAGTTTATGTATGTATGTATGTAGTATTGATTTAAAATATTTGAAATAACAAACATTCAATGCAGAGAACGACCAGACAAGAAAACATGTTTCCTACCTGAACAACCTCCGCACAAAATGTCTGATATTCGAAATATAGCTCTCCGCCACAGCTCTCAGGATATGGTTTCGACTACCCCGCACTCTGCTCAGCAGTCTGTTTTTTTGCGAGTTATGGCTTGAAAGCCATCTGTGTGGGTCTCAGCGAACATTTCTGAGGCGCTGCAGAAACGGGTCAGTCACAACAACATCCTAAAAGCATTATTATATTGCACGCGCAGGGTATCCAGCGATCTCTTGGTGTAGCTGACCCATAGATTGCTCGTGTAAAAGCTCTGGCAGTAGGTCTTGGAAAGAGTAATTTTTACTTGTTGGTTTATACGTGTTTATTTATTTATTATATTCTTTATTGTACACCAGAAAATACATAGCAAAAAAAATACACTACAAAACATACGATTGGCGGATTTATCTATCCATGACATCACTGCGGGCCCTATCAGAATACCAGCGCTGGGACATTTATTTTTAAACGTCGCAGCATCATGCTGAGATAGTAGCCTTTTGGCTTCGTGCAGGACTTTGTACTTTTATTTTAATTTTACTTTGTTTTTCTTTTTTATTTATGTTTTTATGACTGTTTTAGTTTAATTTGTGATTTCCTGAGCAAGTCTCAGTAAATAATTTTTCTTTCTTTCTTTCCTTATCGCTTTCTACAATCTCTTCTTCTCTTCTTGTATAACAGAGGACAAGCCTAACATTTTTCCAGGTATGTTTAAGTCCCATGTAATAGGGAAAACCATCCATCCAGCCATCAACCGGGCACAAATCCAGACTCCGAGCTGCTACTGAGAAATCCCTGACTAAAAAACCCAATACCAACGAAGCAGTCTAGGAAAAAATTCAAATTCAAATCATTTATTTCGAGTAACATGGACTCATATTATTTTAGAATAGGCATACACATTTTCAAATAAAATTAAAACAGAATTGAAATAAAATAATGTAAAATTCAATAAAATAAGGTTAAAATCAAAATTAAAATACAATCAACATTTTAAAACTCAAATAAAAATTAAAAAAGAAATAAGAATACATTGCATTTTTCGTCATAAATTACAGTTAAAGTAATATTCACCCAAATTCTGTGATTCGCTTAAAATCATCCACAATTTTCTTGGTAATCAATACGAACGATCGAAAGTAAGTGCCGTCGCGTGCTTCACTGCTTATCCCTAAACAGCTAATATTTATTACGCTAGGCCAAGGCAACATCGTAAACTAACTAATTAACTACTAGTAAATATATTATATACTTTACGAGGTTTTACTAAACAGTATAATATTCTGAGATAAGTATTATTTTTTCTTTCTCTGTATACGGTCTTTGCCCTGCAGTGAGACACTATCAAATAGCAGTTAGATTAACAAAAATTTTGTCTTCAAATATTCCTCCAACTTCCCCAAACGGGGATTCCGTTTTGACAATTTTCACAAAATTTTAGAAACATTGTTAACCCCGGAAAGTCTCATAAAATAAATAGCTGTTCTGTTCATGAGCTCTCTTTCCCAGAGCATAAGTATTAAACTTCATATTCCGAAAACAAAAGTACATTTTACATGATGCATAGTCAGAGTTAAACTCGTCGCCCTTTTCTAAACAAAGAGGGCGACGAGTAAAAAACAACTACAACAAAAAGTATCAGTGATTTTGTTCATAAAAATACCTAGTATAAATAACAGAGGAGTATTCGCTGGAACTGGTACCCGTAACAACTACACTAGTTCGCATATCGCCCGGAGTTAACCGGTTAATCTCCTAAACCCATAAAAGTGCAGACTATCAACGAAGCTACCATGTGGTATAGATCGGCTAGGATAGAAAGAGGACTTGTTTTCATATTGTAACTGGTATATATCTGCAAGCGGGGAGACATCGGACGTTTTAAAAAATAGGATTAGTATCTACAGATTCTGTTGCGTAGAACAAAGTTTTTTGGTAATTCTTGCCTGTACATTCCTTGCTATATTTTTGTGGTAAATCAGGGAATTTGTGGATGAGTATTATTTTACTGATTGCTTGTGGTTAATCCACATTTTACTGAAGCTCTTCAAAATATGATTAAGATTAATTGAGCTTAAGTTCTGCCAAAACGAACCAACATGAAAAAGATATTTTCCAAAGTCATTGTAATGGTTTTGGATAGATAATAATAGTTATTTTTACATCTATTCTAAGTAAGTTATAGATGTTCATTGAACTGATTTTAATGAATGGATACACATTTGGAATATTGGATTTGTTTGAATGAGAGATTGTTGCTCGGCTCATTTTGGCAGAACTATTATTACATTACTGTCGCGGCGGACGATTGATGAACAATCGTGATAATGTAATCTAAGGCGAATCCGAGGCACACATACGTGAGTCCATCAATGCCTTGTTGCGGCCAAGGCTTGCATAGTACTTTTCAAAATAATGCGCGGAAATTCAAACTAATTAAATAAATTATATAATTATTTATTCAAACTAATTAAATAAATTATAGAGCAGTGGTGGCCCAGTGGTAACGGCCGCGACTTACGAGTTGTAGGTCGTAGGTTTGAACCCACACAGGCGCTTTACTTTGTGTAAGTTATTTCATCACCACTGCTCTCAAAACGGTGAAGGAAAACATCGTGAGGAAACCGGCATGTTCTAGAACCGAAAATTCAAAGACATGTGACATCTACTAACCCGCACTGGGCCCACGTGGTGGATTACGGCCCACTCCCTCTCACAGAGAGGAGGCCTGTGTCCCAGCAGTGGGAACATTATAGGCTGATGATGATGATGATGAAATAAATTATAAATTCCAGAATCAATGACGAACAACGATAATATTTAACGTGCCGATATGTTCATTTTATTTCTTCTTTACTTTAAACAGCTCTATTTGCATGCCAAACCGAAATTTAAATAAAATCTTTTGATAAGTTACCTCCTTGCTTAATGATTGTTAAACTAAAGGGCATAGTATATAAGACCAGTCATTATGTATGGCAGCGAAACGTGGGCCATAACCCAAAAGAACGTGCAAACCATTCAAGTAGCTGAAATTAAAATGTAGAGGTGGATGTGTGGCGTTACCAGGCTTGATAAAATCCGTAACGTCTACGTCCGAGGAAGCCTGGGCGTGGGCGATATCGCCGCGAAAAGGTCACGTGAAAAGGAGGCCACCTGAATACATAGAAAACTTGACGCTACAACTTTCTATTCCCAATCCAAGACCCAGAAGCAGACCCAAAACAAAGAGGAAGGCTGTAGTGCTAAACACCATGAAAGAGTGTCAGGTAACCGAAGACGATGTCGAGGATAAAGCGAAGTGGAAGAGAAAGACCAAGAAGGCTGACCCCACCACATGTAGGATACATAGCCAGGAAGAGAGAGAGAGATAAGTTACCTCCTTGGTTGCCATGTGTTGAAGTAAAAAAATCGTTCCGTTTTTAAATAACACGACATATAACATGGATTTTCATACAAATATTGCCGGCCGGATACTGGCTGTATTTGATCAGTACACCATTTACGAATCTCGAAGAAGGTTGTCAAAATAATACTCGAATTTCCAAGCATGTTAGAGCAAATTTACGTCAAGTTCGATGACAATACAGCATTTAGCAGCTAAGTTAAAGGTTTACAGAAAATCATGATAATATTTTCAAGTTACTAAGAATCTGGCTGCACACAAAGTAGTCATCTATACCTTCCAAAGGGTATTTCCTGGAGAATTCTACCATCTTAAGTCAACACGTTAACGACTGGCAAACTGATCAACAATAGTCACACTATTCTGAATATTAACAGCCCATCTAGAGCTTATCCTAACGACGTAAACGTTGGGGCAGCCCGGATATAGTCACGAACCTATAGATACAGGCTGCCCGGATATAAGCATACCTATCGATGCAGGCTGTCCGGATTTAGGTTACTATAGGAGATATTAGGAGTCAATCAATTTGCCTAGCCTTTTCCCAACTATGTTGGGGTCGACTTTCAGTCTAATCAAAGTAACTAGTAACCTCACAGCTACCTCAGGAACGGACTCAGTTAAACGGTTGGCCTATAGTAATTAGCCGAACTTACAGTCTACGTAAACAATTCCCTAACAAACCCTAGATCGCAGTAAAGTGTGACCACAATAATTCACACGAACGTAAAGTTTTATCCACAATAATGGTGCTTGCTAGACCCAAACACACACCGATACACACCCTCACACACATACACATACATACATAACTCACGCCTTCTTTTCATGGGGGTAGGCAAAAACTACAGAACGCCACCTGCTACGATCCTTACATGCTTACTCCTTTTACTTCGTTTACGTTCATACATCTGGTCATACACGCACGCCGGTTGCGAGTACTACGCACCTGGCCTTTCTGAAGAACATCACCAATAAGGTCACTATAAATATACTCCAAGGGCGTCCCCTCCCGGTACAGATTAAGCGTGCGGATACGGATTTTTGGTGGCTCACATCCGCGGATGCGGATCTCACGTTTTACAAAAGAACAAGGTGGCAAGACGAAATTACAAATTGCAGCGCTGTTTCGTTGTATGTTGATCATAATTCAATTAGCGGCAATTTTAATAAAATAAATACTGAATTATAATCATTTAAAAATCGTTTCCACTCACATCTACCTTGTATATATCTTTTGTTAGTCGCGTTTTATTCATCCTCTCAACATGACCAAACCATCTGAGCATACTCTTACAATTTTTGTCACTACATCTTCTTTTAAACCGCACCGTTGTCTTATCACACCATACCTCAGCCTATCATTCATAGTCACACTACACATGCTTCGCAAGGAACGCATTTCCACAGCATTTATTCCAGATCCCAGTACACTGTAGCCACAATATCCCACACGAGCGTAAAGTTTTATCCACAGTAATGCGCTTGCTACACCTAAATAATGGCGTCTGAATAAAATATGCTCTCGTAACAGCATTTTAGAGGCAAACCTATCACTTTGTAATATTTACGGGCGACAAAGGAGATAAGTATGAGACTTTCTTAAGTTCTTCTGAAAAAGGAGGTAGCCATAAATAACCATAAGTGGATTACGGCCCACTCCTTCTCACAGAGACGAGGCCTGTATCCCAGCAGTGGGAACATTATAGGCTGATTATGCTATGCTAACTTTATGTAGGTAAATTCAGAAAAATGTATTGTTCCGCAAATTGGCAAACTTTAAATATGATCTGGCATTCTTCAGAAGTTGTATGAAATGGCTTTAACACGGCAAATTGACGTAGTGTCAATTTATTTCCCTGTGTGTGGTGTGTGTGTTTTGGGTGTGGGGGTGTGTTTGTGTACATACACAAACACACCCTCTCTCACACTTAAAGATTAATAAAAAAATATTAACTCACTCCACCTAATCATTGTTTTTTAACGAATGTGTTTATTAGCACTTAGTACTGTCAGCGACATTGCTTCAGTAGAGATTTTATATGGAAATTGGCTAATTGTTAGCTACCTGTTTGTAACAATTTATCCTTCTTTTACTTTTTCGTATGGTTAGTGACTATGCCGCCCATGGGCCTTTGACTTGCCTTCACATGCCGTTGAAAAATAAATAAATAAAATTAATCGTTAATTCATTGAAGAGTAGATTAAGAATACTTGAAAGACATTTTAATATAAAATTCCGAAATGATCACTGACTTGTCGCTAAATGTACAAATAATTTACATTACCTTTGTCTATGTGCACAGTAACAATGAAATTGCTTTTTTCTGCAAATATAATTATAAGACATTCTTTTGATGACTTTGGTCCGCGGGATATTATCTTTAGATAATGTTTGCGCATTCTTATTACCAAGTTTCTATTGTTTCAGTGTTGTCAATCAATTTTTACTGCTTAAACAGGCTTAAGCAAAATTACGAAACAAGAATACAAAATCCACGGAACTCATAGTTCCATCACCTTCCGGCGCATTGCAAAATTACTATTTCACTACTAGCTTCCGTCAGCGGCTTCGGCAGCGCGATATTATCTTTATAAATGATAGCCTATGTTACTCAGTGATCATATAGCATTCTACTGGTGAAAGAGTTTTTAAAATCTGTCCAGTAGTTTTGAGTTTATTCTTTACAAACTAACAAACATTCAGACATATAAAAAATCAAATCTTTTCTCTTTATAATAATTTAGTTTAGATGGTCTAGTGGTCGCAAGCGCTACTGCTGAGCATGAGGTCCTGGGTTCGATTCCCGGGTCGGGCAAAGTGTTATTGGGTTTTTCTATCTGAAATTTCTCAGTAGCAGCTCGGAGTCTGGATTTGTGCCCGGTTGATGGCAGTAAGCTCGCCCCCTATTATATGGGACATAAACATAACTGGCGAAATGTGGGTGTACCTGCTACAGGGACACCTCTGCCCAATCCTTCGGGGAAACAAGGCGTGATGTTATGTTATGTGTTTAGATGGCATTTAAAAATCAGAGGAATTAAAAAAGGTGACTTCAAAAGGGGTAAACATCTATCATTAATTATAATCCAGTCGAAACCAGACTGGTATAATTTTAAAGCCCTTTAAATTCTCCAGGATCGTTTTATTTTTCCTATCTCTTTCCGTTTTCGAGATGTTTAAGTTTTTTTTTTTTCAAGTCCTTATTGAAACGGTCGAAAAACGGCGTTTTGTAAAAATAAAAAACATTTTACAATATATTTTTTGCAGTATTTTGTTGCAGCCCTTGCAGTAACGCATCTTTTGATACCATTTTCATTTCTTTATATTAATAATTGAGGACGCTAGCCCCAATCGCACTTTTCTTGAAAACGGGTACCTTATTGAAGCGATCGAAAAAGCGTTTTCAATACTAATATTTCGATAAGCCCTTCATTTTCCTAATTGCAACTCTTATAAGACTCGATCATCACTCGAGTAAATGCTCACACGACAATGACAAAATTACATAGAATTTAAAATTTCATTTCAATTCATTTTTCGAACATTCGGTGCGCGATGAAATCATTTTCACTATGGTTCATTTTGATGCCAGACACTACTTTGATGTAAAGCAAAAATGAACAACAAGTGAACGGTCTGATATCAGTTTTATATAATTAGAAAAGAATATTGTTAAAGTGGGAAATAACCATAGTTTTATCTTTCCTTCATATCAAATAGGAGTCTGAAAACAAAATATTGCTATGAATTATCTACTCACAAAATTACGAATATAGTCGAACTTGGATAAGCGAGAGTTCAAAGGACCACGATAGATTTTTCGCTTATAGAGGTTTCTCACTAACTCGAGTTTCTGGCTTATAGAGGTACAAGAATGGCATTTTTCACTTATAGACGTTGAGGCTGGTTGGGAAAGGTTGAGAGAAACAAAAAAAAAAAAAACTTGAATTGACTATGTATATTTTCAATGACACTGTAATTTAATAAGAAAACTCATTAAGAATAATTAATTTGTTTATTTATTAAAACTTTATGCACAAGTAAAAAATACTGTACAAAGGCGGACTTAAGGCATTATCTACCACTCAACCTTAGGGTGATGCAGAGACAAAACATGGCAGGTGCAACATAAGTGATAGATAATTTGAAAATGAATACATAGATACATACATATAAACCGAATAAACTTTGTCTGGAGAAATAACGATAGGTAGAGGAGAAAACAAAAAATAATAGTGTCATAATGTTCTTAATATATTTGCACACTTCACATGGTTTATAATACAGTGTACCTTAAGAACCTTTTTGTAATATCCTCTGAACCTGTGTTATGCAATTAATGATTTGATTTGATTTATAGTAAGGTCGACTGTCGCTTATAGAGGTACAGGCAAGTAGCGGTCTTAGTTATAGAGGTCCACGAGTAAAAAACGACGTTCTCTTATAGAGGTTCATGTTTATCACTTATAGAGGTTTTATAGGGATCTGGCAAAATGACGGGATCTGGCAATTACTTATAGAGTTTTATCAAACAAACAAAAATTCTTCAATTTACTACTTAACGGTGCGAATTATGCTAGTCTAACACCACTTAAAATTCCAGGCACACCGTGAACAAAAAAGTTGTTTGAAAAGTAAACAAAAACTAGATTTTGCAACGCGACGTGAACTTTGTTAATAAGTAAAGTTTCTCAAGTATTCGTAGCTTTGCTGAAGTGAGAGAACTTGAATTAATTCTGAGCTGTTCCAATAACTAGGCTGCCGTACTGTCGCATTAATGAGGTACCAACTTGGTCCTGGATGGAGGAACCACATCATCATATTAATCATATTAACTCATGACTTCCAGAATATAGTTATTACGGGCAGTGTACCTATACAGGGTAAAATTTTAACCAGTGAGCAAACTTAAACACGCGACTTTACTCATCATTATGAACAACTTTTACAATGGGACTAAACCTGAAATCGCAAAAAAAAATCTGCTGTTCCCTACATTTATGTTCGCATAACTCGTCAAAATGTAGGGAACAGCCGAATCAGAAATGAAGAGATGCAGAAAAACCAAGATAACCGACACAGCCCGAAAAATTACTTAAGTAAAACTGGGCACATTGCTCGCAGAACAGATGGCCGATGGGGCCGAAAGGTTCTGGAGTGGCGACCGCGTAAAAATATTTGCATAGAACATTGATCCGTAACTTAATAAAGAGAACAATCGCATTTACAAAAATGAGGTGTCGGTAACGCTGTCGCGAGTTCAATTATTTTTTCCCATCTCAAAAATGCCCAACGCGCCTAATGAAGTTTTCATTTCAATTATGTAATTGTACAATATTTAAAGTAATAAAGGGGATCATGTATCGCCAGCTAGATGTCACATAGAGAGGCTTAGCATATCACACGGAGTGGCATTCATTGACCACAATTATACATGAGCTAGCATTAAGTTGACTAAGCCTAACTTAACATTGCTAAACAATAACTAAAATGGCCACATTAGCAATTCCTCTAAAAGCAATTCATTTTCTGAATTCCCAGCAATTTCTCTATAGTGACACAAATATTTTAGCTGAATCATATTCAATTCAATTCATATCAGAATCATATTTGGCGTAAATGTTGCCGCATGAAAAAATTAAGACCGTTATTTTACCGGATAATTTTTCTTTACAATTTTTGTTAATCAAATGAGATTTTTATTTTATATTTCTACAGTTTAAATGTTATTTCATTCCACGGACGATCCACGGACCAACTCCGGCAAGTGTAGCTTAACCTGGTGGATCGACCCGTGCGGCTGTTATTACTTAACTACGAGCTCCTCTAAAAATCAAAAATTAGTCATTTAATGGCTTTCGAAACACTAATCATTACAGTAAAGAAATCCTAATTCCACAAGATTTCTCAGTCCTGACTTACAATTCACAAACTTGCTCGGTTCGCAGCAGAACAATTGTCAAACTTTGACAGCCGTACGGAAGTCACGCTGTCGGAAAATAAGAATTGAACTCGCCAACTTAGTTGTAAAGAAGCATTTTTTTTTCCTTGGATTTCCTTTGGTAGGTAAATGTGTCGGATGCTTAAAGGCGTTCATGTATGCAAATCAAATAAAAAATTTATACCTAGTTTGAACCTAGAAACGGTGTAAAACATAATTGTTCCTTTACTGATGATAAAGAGATGTTTAACCGTCAAAATGTGTATAGTTAAGCAGGCGTAAATCATAACCTACCAACCACAAATTAAAAATAAACCTCCAAAACATGTAGAGATAGAACACGAATGAAATTGCAGGGTATGTCTAGTCTGATTAAGTCCCCGTGCCGTCTTTCCATTCTGTACAAGGCCAGAACGGGTGTGAAACTAATCGCGTATAGATTGGAAATCACTTTTTACTATGGTTTTCCAATCTATACAAGACTTGTACGCAAATACTCGCGTATACTTCGTAGTGACCTAATTAACTACCTTATTCCATAATATACAGTGCCAGTACGCATACGGACTAATCGTGTATAGATTGCGACAAATTTTCAACTGGTATCCAATTTGTTGGCGACGTAATGCACCTTGCGCTAATACAAAATAACCTGCCTGGCTGCGAGCAACTTGGAGGTAGCGCTCACAGGTCGCTGCCGCAGCACCGTTCACAGTTGTTGGTCACAGTTCTAACATAACCTAACCCATTTCACCCAGTTCACATTTTTTTATTTATTATACTACATTTTTAAAACTCTTGTAAGGCGTAAGTGATGTAGATGTATGTGATGTAGTGATGTAGTTTGGAACCAGGACGCGCGCGTCCACGTTATAAACTATACACGAGCAGTACGCAAAATTCGTGTAGATATACATTGTAATCACGGATTTAAAAATAGCATTACAATGTATACGCGAGCAGTTTCCTATGGCTGCGGTCTGTCTTGTATAGATTGGAAATACGCGTCCTCGTGTGGGTAAAATATGGTTTTTGGAATCCACACAAATTCAACTTATTTTAATAAACAACTGACGTTCTCTCGAAATCAACAAAAAATTAATCCACTTTATTACAATGATAACGCCAAAAACCCAATTTGTTCACTTCGTAAAAGGAAAAATACGGAAGTGTGTGAGAAAACATAGGCGTAACATACTTTTCTCGACGCCATTTCATTGGACACAAGAGGGAAATAAAAGAAACGTTGTTTGCCCAGAGGGGATATAAAGGCAGGATCCCAATATTGGCTTTATCACTCATATGGTAACAAAGGAGTGATTGATATCAAGTTGTTAGGAAGGTTGGCTTGGAGGCATATGTCACAAATATTTGGCCAAGGACTTAATTTGGTGTAATTTGCTATTGGTGTAATCTGGAACATAATTTATGTAGTTTTCAATGTTTTTGTTCGTATATTGGGCGTGTGCTAGCTGACATAATAATATGGCAAACTAGTTTTTTTTATGTTTTGTGTTTCGTAATGTCAATTACTTTTACTTTGTTTAAGCCTTGCATCCAGGCAACATTTGGCGCACGACATGTTGCAAAAGATGTTACTCGACATGTTGCAAAAGATGTTGCTAGAAATGTTGCAATACATGTTGCTCGACATGTTGCAATACATGTTGCTCGACATGTTGCAAAACATGTTGCTCGACATGTTGCAAAACATGTTGCTAGACATGTTGCAAAACATGTTGCTCGACATGTTGCAAAACATGTTGCTCGACATGTTGCAAAACATGTTGCTCGACATGTTGCAAAACATGTTGCTCGACATGTTGCAAAACATGTTGCTCGACATGTTGCAAAACATGTTGCTCGACATGTTGCAAAACATGTTGCTAGAAATGTTGCAAAACATGTTGCTAGACATGTTGCAAAACATGTTGCTAGACATGTTGCAAAACATGTTGCTCGACATGTTGCAAAACATGTTGCTCGACATATTGCAAAACATGTTGCTAGACATGTTGCAAAACATGATGCTCGACATGTTGCAAAACATGTTGCTCGACATGTTGCAAAACATGTTGAAAGTTAGCGTGGAACTTATGCTTAGCAACGTAGTCTGTCTACGCATGATCAGCCGTCAACAACATGTCGCCAGAGTAACTAATGTTGCTTTCAGCGGTGGTGGTTATAATTTTATCGAAAAACGCATCTAAAAGAAGTAGCAGCAGCAGTATCCCATAAACATTCATAGTTTTGGTACAGTTCAATTAATTTGAGCACTCGTTCGTTACACCACATTACGGACATTTCTGCGCGTCACGTGATCACGTCTCCACTCGACAACATTTGATGCTCAAACTCAAACTCAAAGCATTTATTTCAATTAAACCATTTACAGGTACTTTTGAATTGTCAAGAGGTCTCGGTCAGTCAGAAAGATGAAGCTAGTTGCCCATTCCAAAGCGTAGTAGATTCCTATGGAGAAGAGCGGGCAAGAAACTCCACGGACACTCTTTTAAATCATAACATTGTTACAAAATATTGGTTACATCATTCACGTTGAAATTATACATGTTAGAACAATGTAGAAAGACGTGTACGTTAAAAACGTCCGTAATAAAAAGATAAAAAACAATTCAAAAATTAAAATAAGCCGTGACAGCTAAGAGATGACTAGTCCCTACTGACGGCGCCCGTTCACGAACATGACGCATCAGCACCATTTAGCTCAATCATTTTGAAGGGAACCTAAGGACCCAACACACACTGCTCAACAGCATGTTGCACGAAAACAAACAGCAAGCCGCGCATCGTATTGCGCGGCAGCTGAAAACGTCGCGCGCTGTTGTGCAACGTTGCCAAACATATTGAGCATCACGAGTTGCGCGTCAATTGTTACCTAATGGATACGAAGCTTGACTTACTAGGGAGTTTGTTGCGTCACTTCTTCTTCCCAGCTATAAAGCACTAGGAAGTGGTTAATGGAGGGCTGTCTTATGTAATTTTGGCGTTCAAAAAGTGACGTTCTCAGCCTAGTTTGAATTAACTTGATGTTTTGACTTGATGTTTTATTTTTTTAAACCCACTAAACGCAAGTAATTTCTTTTCTTGGCAATTTAATGACTAGTTTAAAATATAATAGGTATAGTAACATAAGTTTATTATAGGTAATTAGGTAGGTAAGCTGCTGAGTATGAGGTCCTGGGTTCGATTTCCGGGTCGGGCAAAGTTATATTGGGTTTTTCCATCTGGAATTTCTCAGTAGTAACCCGGAGTCTGGATTTGTGCCCGGTTGATGGCAATAGGCTCGCCCCCTATTACATGGGACTTAAACATAACTGGCGAAATGTGGGTGTATTATGGGGTACACCTCTGCCTAACCCTTCGGGGATTACAGGCATGATGTTATGTTATCTTATGTTAAGTTTAATATTTTTACGTTTTTCCAAGGCAATTAGCATTTGAAAGCAATCTATGAAAATAGTCTAACATTTTTTACAAAAGCAATATGTAGGTACTTCAGAAATCCTTCATCCTACAGCACATCCAAATTAATAACAAAATTATTTTAGCGTAATTTTTAAAACCCACATAGCTTTACGGCTTGAGCTAAGACCCTACTCAGAACAACGTAGGCTCAAAATCCTACTACGTATGTTAAATTTTGTATGTTTGTTACTCAATCACCCAAAAACGGCTGAACGGATTTGGCACACAGAGAGTTTATAACGTGGATTGAACACATAGGATACTTTTAATCCCGGTAGAACGATCCCGCGGGATTTTTTCCGACATCCACGCGGGCGAAGACGCGGGAAAAAGTAAAACAAATAGCGGTATATAATAACACAGAACAAACCCTAGAGCCTACTCAAGTGCTATTATTATGTTGTTACGTAACGCTAATGTAAAAGTTTTGACACAGTATAATAAACCAACAGTAATATGTCTCGGCAGTGACCTTGAAATAATTACCTCCGGCCGCTTGATAGATAAACCTTCCGCATCCGTGCGTAAGGCAGCGGGTGCGGGAGGAGCTCGTGGCTAAGTACTAACAGCCGCACGGGTCAATCTATCAGGTTAAGCTACGCTTGCCAGGATTGGTCCGTGGATGGGTGACCATTTCTAGATACCGAGACTCCTTCGTGCCTCGGAAAGCACGTTAAACCGTTGGTCCCGGCTGACATTCGTGGATCTTTGACAGTCGTTACGGGTCGTCAGAAGCCCTAAAGTCTGACAAACAGTCCTACCAAGAGGTATTGTATTACCTATAATTACTGGGTTGTGGAGGTCAGATAGGCAGTCGCTCCATGTAAAATATTGGTATTCAGCTGCATCCGGTTAGACTGGGAGCCGACCCCAACATAGTTGGGAAAAGGCTAGGCAAATTGATTTTTGTCCGTGCGTAAGGCCGTATTCTTGGCGGTAGCGGGCAGCGGGGCGGCGGCGGCGGCAACGGCGCGGGCGTGGGAACGGCGCGTTCACATGCATAGTTTTTATGTTCTTATTCATGCTCCCCGCGCCGCTGCCATTGAGAACAGTTCCATATAAAACGATACGCTGTCGCCGCTGCCCCGCTGCCCGCTGCCCGCTGCCGTCGATAATACTGCCTAACTGCCGCGCACTCAAGACTGTTGCGTACTGATATTTACAAAGATTTCGAAGCGCGTCGTTTTAGCCGTTTTATATGAAGACATAATACTATTATTTATTTATACTGTGGTTTTGATGTATGTCGCATTAATGACGGTCTGACGGTAGTTGAAAAATATGTTGTGGAATGTGGGTATTTGAGTTTTAATAGGCGACTGATAGCACTGATGACTCACTGTATCGTCAGGGAAATAAATGTTCATTATTATAATTCTTTGACTGTTGTATGAAATGTTTACAGAGTGGCAGGGAATTCGACGCTAAAACTGTTACCACGGATTCAGTACATGATTCTGAACGATGCGTTGAAATTTTTCGTCGGTTATTAAAAATCTAAATCCGCTGTCTCATACATTTTGACCGTGTAGATATTGCACTTTTCTATAAAACAGCAGTTTTTTTTTTTAAATATCCTTCGAAAAATTTTAACGCAGGGGTGTTCAGAATCGTGTACTGAATCCACGTCGATACTACGTTTTTTTTTTTTGGTTGGGAAATTATCAAATAACTTCTCCCGCTCTGGCGCGGAGCGGGAGGGCGTGTCAGACTCTTACTGACTAAAACCCACCCGTGTTCCTTCGGTTGCCCTGTTGCCGGGGGCTACGATGTCCCTTTCGGCCCTTATTCGCAGCCCCTGGTTGATACTACCTAATGTTTCAATTTGATAAACAATTAATTATTCCTACTGTACATTGCTAAACATTGTAGCATTACAAAAAATCTGTTCTTTGTAAATTAATCATGTGTAGAATTGTAGATATAGTAGAACAGAGAATATTAATAGTGAGTTTAAAAAAATCCAATTATTTTTAAATGACTTTAACACGTTGACTGTCCCGTCTATTTTGGGTAATTTCGTGGGACGTCCAATGGGTTTTTGTTTATAAACAGCTTTATTTTATGTTCCAAAGAAGGGGCTGATTATGTCGATGACTGCGTAATTATACAGGAGGCCTGTATTTCAGCATGAATTACATGTAATGCATGGACGTCTCAACTAGATTTTGGTGGATGACATAAACCAACATTACAGCCAATGATGCAAGAAAAAAGGCTACACAAGTCATAACTGAGTGTCGTCCTTGCAAAAAAGTGTTTTGCCTAACATGTTTCAATGAAGCTCATTAATAAAGTTTTGTTCTTCAGATTATTAAGAAGTCAATAAAAAAATCGATGGGACATTTAAGTTTTATTTTCGCCAATTTATTGTTAATACGTCCTTAGAAAGGACTAGGGGCTTGTAGCTAAGTAATAACAGCCGCATGGGTCGATCGATCAGGTTAAGCTACGCTTGCCGCGGTTGGTCCGTGGATGGGTGACCATCTTTACATACCGAGACCCCTCCGTGCCTCGGAAAGCACGTTGATCCCGGCTGTCATTTGTAGATCTTTGACAGTCGTTACGGGTAGTTAGAAGCCCAAAAGTCTGACAACCAGTCTTACCAAGGGGTATCGTGATACCCAGTAACTAGGTTGTGGAGGTCAGATAGGCAGTTGCTCCATGTAAAATACTGGTATTCAGCTGCATCCGGTTAGACTGGAAGCCGACTCCAACACAGTTGGGAAAAGGCAAAGCAGATGATGACGTCCCTAGAAAATCAAAGTTCTAGCTCATACGAGTACGTCCGGCCCAGGAAACGCGGTTCAGTTGCCTTTGGCTAATACATTACATATTATGCACGAACGTCCCAGCCAGACCTAAAATGCATTACATGTAATGTACGGACAGTCAACGTGTTAATATCTTAAACCATAACGTCATCAAAATAAAAACGACAGGAATCCCTACAAAACATAGTGACAGTTCAACCCCTCATTTAAATCCCGAAGACAAATAGCATACCCAACTTTACTGGTATAGACAGTAGGACTTGACAAACTAGGAACAAAAAGAGCGAGTTGAGTGACTGTCCCACTATGCTGGCCCATTGTGAGAATGGCGCCAGGCCAATGACAGTCCGTGCCAATACGTGCGATGAACGATTCTATGCGATATTGGCGACAAACGTACTAGAAACCACTACCCTATCCTTCATGCTTGAGTGAGGTGAAATGTTTTCGAGATCAGCCATACTGTTTTATAGCAGGAAATTATTTACACACCAAATTAAAATGTAATTGTAACCTGCCTGCACATTATTATGGTAAGCCTCTGTTGTGTTATTCTGTGAAAGTTCACTTTGAACCTCACTCAAGCGATTAATTAAGCGCAATTATCACTTGTCAGCGGGGCCTAGAGCGAAGTATGCTCAAAATTAGGAAAATGCAAAAAATAAGACATACAGAAATTAGAAGCATATCTAGAGCCACCGATGCATTAAACTTTGCTCAAAAACTAAAATGAAAATGGGCGGGTCATGTGGCAAGACTGCCAGATGAGCGGTGGACCATAAGGGTAACACGGTGGAGAGACCCAAGTGGGAATCGCCACAGAGGAAGACCGCTCACGAGATGGGCGGACGACATCCGTAACACGGCTGGCCCAAACTGGATGCAGACAGCGCAAGACAGAGAAAGTTGGATTTCTTTGGAGGAGGCCTTCACCTGCGGAGGGGTTCTTGCAAATTAAAAATATATACAAATATTAGGATAAGATAAATGTACCTACTTACTTGTTATTGCATGAAATAAAAGGCTTTTTTATTTTTTATTTTATTTTTATTTTTTATTTATTATCAGTCTTTTTAATAAGATATTTCACTCAGAGCACTGATTTTAACCACACTTGAGTGAATGGCACCTAAACTATTCCACTAACGGCACCAAACCAATATTTTCTTAAAACGCAGATATATGCCAGTGACCTTGAGTGGTCAGCTTACGTGTTCTGTACTGAGCTCACGCAACGCGTCGTACGTCCAGCCAGTAATAGGACTCGCCCATCAAGGAGCGCTGTCCCAAATTAAACGCATTATTAATTTATTATACACACAACAAAAAGTATTGTAATAAAACATGTATACTAAAAGAGCAATAATTAAATTATCTTTAAAATGGTGAAGGTTTCAGAAAAATACGCTTGATAGATTTTGCGTGATTCTCAGTTTTTTATCCGCGTTAGGCAAAACTTTACAAATTAATTTCACTATGTATTATAAACATAATCTAAAATACTCACATATTAAGTTATTAAAAAATACTCTTATTTAACATATGTTTTTTCGAAATCATTAACACTACTCGTTTAGACGTGATCTTCAGTATAAAATCATTAAAAGTCGGTTATCGTCGCCTTAAGTTTGGCCATCACGAATCTTAAATATTACTCACTGGTTTTTTTATTTATAGACCAATTGAAGTGCCATAGTTACTTAACTATGCAAACTTTACTAAAAAAGTCGTTCCTACTTAAAAATATGATTTTCACGAGCCTTTCTAGGACCGTTAGTAAGGCGACTAGAAAACAATTTCAGGGGGTAAAGTTGGCAACAGTCTGTGCTTAATACCCGGTGCATTGATTATGCATTAGGACCAACAGCCTCCGAGGAAAGAACCGAAGGACCAGGCATTATTGAAAACGTTTTGTATTACAGGCAGTTGTATTGAAACGGTTTTATTACGCCTTAAGCCGGGCGTACACCACGCTACTCAAAAGGAACATGTTACAAACTCAAATTACCAATCAGTAGCGGATCCAGGGGGGCTTTATTTTTGTACCCTTTTTTTGCATTAGGATTAAGTTATTAATCTCATAGTTTCCTGTGTAGACTCAATTTTTAATGGTTTATTTAAGGGGGAAGCGTCAGGGTAGCCCTCCCAAAAGCATCTTATTTCTTACGTGACAAAATCTTAAAGTGATGTTGATATTATTCTAATTAAACTTTTTAACGGCATAATTATTGGTGCCGATTCCCTTGTTCACAAACTAAACTAAATTTAAGTTCAGTGCATCTTTTTCTTTCTATTTCATTAAGAAAAGGACAGAAGATACATTTTAGTTTAGTCCTGTCAAATTAATCAGCGCCTGTCACTACTCCATACAAGTTTAGACGTAATTAAAAACTTGCCTACTAAAATTACGTCAATTTACGTCAAGCGCTGATTAATTTGACAGGACTAAACTAAAATTTATCTTTTGTCCTTTTCTTAATGAAATAGAAAGAAAAAGATGTACTGAACTTAAATTTAGTTTAGTTTTGTGAACAAGGGAATTGGCACTATTGTCAATTATATCCTTAACTTAATAAGTATTACGTTTTTAATTTACAGTCTAATTTACAGCTCGGCCATCACGGCCTGTCTTGCAGCCGAAGTGCGGGTCGCTTAGCGCGGCATGCGAACATCAACGACATCATCCGAAGAGCTCTTGTGACTGCCGGCATTCCAGCTGTATTAGAACCCACAGTTCCTTTCAATAAAAAATAAATACTAGTGCTGTGACATTCTGGTTACACATTAGTGATTTGAGTTTATAACACATCACTTTTGAGTAGAGTAGTGGACGGTCGGCCTTAGTTTGGTACAGAAATGGATGATGCAAATTCTCTTCATATCTCAAAAACAGAAAAATGTTCGTAGAAATTGACAAAATACAAAATAACTACAAAAAGGTTTACAAATCAGCAACAGTAATGATGACAACGGGCGTCCCGCAAGGATCTATATTAGGACCTGTTTTATTTATCTTATTTATTAATGACTTAATCAATTACATGAATACAATTTTACCTGACATTGATATAGTAATTTTCGCAGATGACACAAATGCCATAGTAGCAGCAAATGACATAGATAAATTAACAGAGAATGTAAATGAAGCATTACAAGCATTTCACGTTTGGTTCACTATGAACAAATTGTCAATCAACACTGCAAAGACCAATATACTATTATTTAAAACGACAGCCCGTAATAAGGACGATTTAGAGGTTGTTTTGAATAACGACAAAATTTTCCTTGTTAAGGAAGTTAAATTCTTAGGAATACACATTGACGAACAGCTAAATTGGAAAGCAGAATTAAATGCTATAAATGCATCGGTATGTTCCGCATGTTATGCTTTAAGAGCACTTAGAACAGAAATTAGCATTGAGCAATTGAAAATGGTATATTTTGCGTTAGTAGAATCAAAAATTAGATATAGCATAATAATTTGGGGAAAAAGTTATGATTATAATATCAAAAGAGCTTTTGTGTTACAAAAACGCGCAATTCGCACATTAGTTCGTATTCCGCAAAGAGAGAGTTGTCGTGAATATTTCATAAATCTGAATATACTTACAGTACCGAGCATTTATGTATTTGTACTTCTAAGTAAAATGGCCAAATATATACATGAATATGAAACAGCAGAAGAACGACAGATTAGAGAAGGCACACGTAGACAAGACATTAAACGTTACAAGGTACATCCTAATTTGAATATTGTGAAGCACAGTCCCAGGTATCAATCGGTTATATTATTTAATAAATTGCCTCTAGATATAAAAAGCGCTATCTACTTAAGCTCATTTAAAGATCAACTTAAGAGTTTCCTGTTGAATAAGTGTCTTTATGCTGTTGAAGATCTATAACGAAATTCCTATGTAATGTTGTATTATTCATTGTTGTAATATTTAACGTGTTTTTTTTTTTTTTTTTCCATATTAATTTAATTTTTTTATTTTCTTTTTTATACCGTGTAATTTCAGATACAATGTATTGTTTATGAATAAATGACTAATGACTAATGACTAATGACTAATGAGCAGTAAAGGTTTTACGGCCGTGTGTTTAGACCTTGTTTGTATAAGCCGAATCTGGCATAAAGTTGGCTCGATTAAAGTGGAGATACTCAGCCTTTTTCAAGCCAAAGCTACATAATGCGAGTTTGGAACAAGGACCGTTTTTAGGGTTCCGCACGAAGGGTACCAAACGGAACCCTATTACTAAGCCTCCGCTGTCCGTCTGTCTGTCAGCGGGCTGTATCTCATGAACCGTAATAGGTAGACAGTTGAAAATTTCATAGATTGTATATTTCTATTGCCGCTATAACAAAAAAATATATAAAGTTAAAAATTTAAGGGGATTCCCATACATGAAACGTGTTTTTTTTTTCGTCGTTTTTTGCTAAATATTATACGGTGGTAACCCTTCGTGTGCGAGTCCGACTCGCACTTGGCCGGTTTTTTGACAAACAACGCATATTTTGTCTTGCAGGGCTTAAATTATACACCGGGTTGGCTTGCTTCTGCCCGAGAGTTGTTCTTGTTACAAATTATTTTCTGTTACTAAAGTTTTGATGGCAGAAACATACTTGACACTTATTACATTGGCTTTGACTACATAAATGTGTGCAATTTTGTCTGTGCGCGTCATCATCTCTTTCCTGCACGCGTAGCATGACGCTTTCTATTTCTATGAAGAATAGACACAGCTCTTTCTATACAAATTGACATTTCGTTTCTCCATTTTGACATTACACCGTAGAAATAATTCTACAATCTGTGATTTTGTCTTTCGTTTTTAACGATCTTTGTCTAGGTCCTTTTTTATGTAGACTATTTCAGAAGAAAGTTTTCTATCCCAAACTGTCAAAATCACAGTTGTCTAAGATAGTGACAACAATTTGATTTTGTAATCGCCATGCTAAAGACAGTACAAAACTTTATACGCAACGGCCACAAAGTATATAAGGTTATCTACAAAATCATGATCTTACAGGAGAGCGTTTTGAACGCAAAACTGTGATAATTCATAGAAGAACAAAGCTATCTTCTCCGATTTTCCATTATTTAGTTAATTAGGCATTTCCAAGGAAATGGTTGCAATATTTTTTTGTTCCAAAATGCGGTACTTCGACACATTGAGAATTTTTTTTGTAGTTGACGTGACTTATCATCAGTAAATAAAATTTAGAATCAAACAGAAAAAAATCCTATGACAAAACAAAGAATTCTGAGTCGAATTATGTAAAAGAGTGAATTTCGTAAAAAGTGCAGTTTAGTTTTTCTACTTTGCTGCCGTCGTAGTACTGTCTACACGGAACGTCATTTTTGTCTATTCTTCCGTCGACAAAAACCCGTTTCTACGGTGGTCATCGGAAGAAAACTAAATCATTTCTATCTGCTAGTCAAAAACAGCAAGAAGTATATAGCATTCTATTATATTCTATTATGGCTTCCCTGGTACCTCATTAACGGCATAACAATGTAAATGTCTATTAACTGCTCCCAAATTACGATGATTATTTTATTTTACTTTTTTTACATACTTCATTGACATAATCTTTTCAGTATTTGACATTATATACCTACAATTTTCTATATTTTTTTTAATCAAATTAGATTTGTTACAGCTGTAGTGGCAATCATGTCATTTGGTTTAAATAGATTCTTATTTTGTTTATCTTTTATATAGATTCTTTTCTTTTAGATTTTGTGAATGTGAGAACGTTGTAGGCTGTAAACTTGTGTACCATTTTTTATTTTACTAAGTACCTGGTACTTGTTGATAGGCCTACACTGTCCTCCCATACCTATTAACACTGTGATTTGAAAACATTGTAGAAACAATTTATTTTGAAAAGAGTAACCGTGGAGTTTCTTGCCGGCTCTTCTCCATAGGAAGCGACCAATTGGAACCGTGCACCTAGCTTCTGATGTTTCATAAGTGCCCTTGTAGGTTTATGTGAAATAAAATATTTTGATTTTGATTTTGATTAGAGCTTGAGAGTACATTCTGATAGCTGGTAACATCGCAAATTACTGTCAAAATATTTGGCTGTTTTGATAATTTTTTCAATATTACTAAATTAAATTATGACAATATTGATTATATTATGAATAGCAATGATAAATCTGAATTAGGAGTTACAATAGTTTTAGATGTTAAAATAAAGATTTGAAAGGTTTCTAAATCCCTAAAATATTAATTACTAGCGGACGTCACGCGGTTTCTCCCGCGTAGTTCCCGTTCCCGTGGGAGTACGGGGATAAAAATATAACCTATGTTACTCGCTGATAATGTAGCTATCCATTGCTGAAAGAATTTTTCAAATCAGTCCAGTAGTATTTAAGTTTATTCGTTACATACAAAAATAATAATCTTTCCTCTTTATAATATTAGTATAATATTAATAATTATTGCAAAATTTATAATCAATATTTTAGTTCACTATAGATTGATCAACATCCCTAGCCATTTCCCAACTATGTTGGAGTCGACTTCCAGTCAACCAGATGCAGCTGAATACCAGTATTTTACATGGAGCGACTGCCTATCTGACCT
The DNA here is from genome assembly GCA_949152395.1 of Agrochola litura. NCBI lineage: Eukaryota > Metazoa > Arthropoda > Insecta > Lepidoptera > Noctuidae > Agrochola > Agrochola litura. The sequence continues at coordinate 3,950,921 of OX424507.1, read as the reverse complement.
CTACAACCCAGTTACTGGGTAATACGATACCCCTTAGTAAGACTGGTTGTCAGACTTTCGGACTTCTCACTACAGATCGATATATGTATCATAATTTAATTTCGTAGGTACTGCGAAAGGCATCTATTTGTACCTTTGCCAACTTTCAGAATGTACGCTGTTAACACGCCCTTCTGACTGCCAACCCTGAATGTGATGTGTTTGCGGATGAATGGATTCAAATTATGCGTATATGTCTGGTGTTCTGTGAGAGAAAGTATGCAAGGAAGTCCACTGTTCTATGTTAGTTTAAATTAAATTATACACAACAAAATTTACAATATTAATCTTTTAAGTTTCTATGTTAATTAATGTTATTGTTGTACCATTTTAATTAACTGTAAATAAATAAATAGCACACAAAAAGTAAGATTAGAAGTTCTTTTAATATTTACCTGAAATCTTTACATATTTAATTATCTTTACAGTTTAATCTTCTCAGACCGGACTAGCGCCTTATCTAGATCATTCGTGACTAGCATTCTCTGCCGAACTTTGGCAATAGACTGGACGTGCGTACCTTCGGCCATGGAATGTTGCCAAAAATGTGGCCGGTATTGGGAGACAGGAATGATCAGTTAGCCGTTTGGCTATTGGAAATATGGCCACGTAAACAGGATTGTAAGAAACGTTGTAGGTAATTGAAATTTTGTTGGCATGGATTTTGTGGAGAAGTAAATAAAATGGAACTACCTGAATAGAGCAATGACCCCAATTTTGTTTGTCATGTATTTAGTGAGGAATAAAATAAAATGGACCTATTGTTGAACGATTGCCGTAAAATGTACCTAAACCAAAAGAGGTTGGTACCAAAAGATTTAGTTTTTGTAAAAACCGACGAAAAATTTCACCGCAGGGGGATTCAGAATCATGTTCTGAATCCATGGTAACAGTATTTGCGTCGATATCCCTGCCACCCTGTATAATAATAATCCTTATCCTTACATAATTATAAAACAAAGTCCCCCGCCGCGTCTGTCTGTCTGTCTGTCTGAACGCGATAAACTCAAAAACTACCAAACGGATCTTCAAACAGTTTTCATAAATGGATGGAGTGATTCATGCGGTAGGTTTTAGTGTATAATTCATTAAGGTTTTGTGTAAATTTGCTGAAATATGACGATTATTGTTGAAGAAGTCGAAAATCATGCCGACTGGGAGCTTTACTGGCGTGCGCTGCGTTAACCGGAAAAGATACATCAAATTTATGTTCAACGGTATTGTTCATCTTAAAAATTTCAACAAAAAAGTCCGCGATGGCATAGGTCTATCTTCTAAGGATAACCCACAATAACCATTTTTACTTTTCAGAATTTGATGAAAATTTAATTGTTATTTCCGAAGCTTTTTTGACCGGTATTGTATTAATCCTTATCCAAAAAATATGTTATTTAAATTGGGCATTTAATTTAGATTAAAATATGCCTTTACATCAATCCATTTAAACGAATGGTTTAAAAGATATCACAGTTTCAAAATTACGCGGAGCAACGCGGGCGCTGCGGTAGGAGTCAATGACGTTTTCCTCTGTTATTAGGTATGAAATCTCGGTAGTACGTTCCCATGGGATATTTTCCGACATCCACGCGAAGCCGCGGACAAAAGCTAGTATTATATAATATGCGAAAGTGAGTTTCTTTATTTGTTTGTTACGCTTTCATGCTAAAACGGATTTGTATGAAAATTAGCACATGGGTAGACCATGACATGGGTTAGGACATAGGATACTTTTTATCCCGATATTCCCACGGAATCGAGACTTATGCGGTTAAAACACGGAGTGCAGCTAACGGGGCGTAACAAAAAGCAGGTTCCCTCACGATGTTTTTCCTTCACAGATATCAGATAAACTCAGAAAGTACATATGAATTGAACATTTTTTTCTTGCCCGGATCTGAATGAGCGGCGACGCCTTAACCACTACCTACCTATCTAATATTTTTTTGAGATTACTTTAGTATTTATCTTATATCTATCATTGTGTCCATAGCTATGTCTGTAAGAAACATCACGGTTGCTATTAATGCCTTTTTGATTTGTGTGTGTGTGAGATTTTTCATCTCCACTGTAGATATGTTATTTTATAGTTTAGCATGATTAAGTTAGCACATTAATTTTCAAAATTCAAAATTTGTAATCCATTGCTAAACGAGGACACCTACTGACAAACTGTTATGCAGTTTGGTAGATTTTATGTATGTTATTGTTAATACAGATTTTGAATAAATAAAAAAGAAATTGGTAAGGATCACGCCTTAACATCTAATTCTACACTTAAATAAAAACAATGGCTGCATTTTATTCACTGGACGTCTACTCAAAGAAGTTTTAATTTGTTTGCTCAACTTCCGTCCAATCTCGTTGAAAACGTAGAGAGACTGTACACTCTACCTAGTGTACATTGTGTACATTTTAGCTAGTGTACACTGCAACTTGGACATAGTTTGTAAGAACAGGGCTGGATTAGACACGTAGCAGTTGTAGCAAATGCTACAAGCCCCGCGCTTTGGGGGGCCCCGCGCTTGGACGTACAAAAACAAGTCATGGTATACCACCGATACGTCTAATATAATAATGTACGAATGATCTAAAGAAATCTAATCTCTCCGAGGTGGAAGGCATTTTTTGAAGGCGATCTTCGTATTTTTGATGTTACTTCAGTGTTAAGGATCACGAGGAAAAGAACGTCTTTGTTAGTAAAAAATTATTAGGCTATTGTTCACACGTAGAGAAAAACTATTTTGTAAAAGTACTGTTTTATTTTATCACCTAAATTTTAGAACCTAATAACAAACTAAGTTATATTTAAACCTATTTTTCTTTCTTTCTTCTTTCTTTTCTAAGTTCTACCAAGGGCGTCCAAGGAACACTTAGTAGAATTTGCTACAGGCTCTGCGCTGCGTTAATCCGGCACTGTGTTGGAACCACAAATAACTAAGTAATGAGTACCTAGAAGTCATATACACGGGATAATCGTACGTCGTATTTGTTGTGGAGGGCACAAGGGATTTGCTGTTGTATTTCAATATGTTTTGCTAAACAATCAAAATCCATTAGGTATGTAGTTTAGAAGAGTTTACCGGACACACAGACAGTCTCAAAAAGCGACTTTATTTTAAACTATGTATTTCTTTTTCGACGTTATAATTTAGTTTGTTAATAGCTTTGAGTTTATTATATTGTTATTTTTTGGCACTATTTTCAAATGTCTTTGACATATCTCGAGACCCTGGGGTCCCGGACCTTTGAAAGGCGTACTAGGGGCTGAAGCCAACTCGTAGAGGCCCCTTAGACATTATTATTTTTATTGTTTAGTTTGTTAGTTAATTTAGGATAAGAAGTTTGTCCAATGTATTTGTACAATGTGTATGTGTGTGGGTTGAATTGAATATAATTTACTTTAAAACCACAATCCTACCTTCAGTAGTTTAATTCAAACACTGTCTGCCAGGAAAAGATTTTTTACGATCTCCTTTTCGGATTCTAATGAAATGCAGAAAGCACGTATCATAATTTTGTATTGACGTCGTTTCAGATATCTTGTTAACTATTTAATTCACCTTTTTTTTCACTGTTTTGTATACATGCTTGTTATATAATGTCACCGTAAGATTGTGAGAACCGTAAGTTTATAATCTATCGGTATTATTTTCGTTTGATTATAAACTGTCAAAAAATTGTGAATTAGGTGAAATGGGTTAGGTTAAGTTAGAACTGTGACCAACCACGCGCGAGCCGAGCGAGCGCTACTTCCAAGTTACTCGCAGCCAGGCAGGCTATTTAATATTAGCGCAAGGTGCATTACGTCGCAAACAAGTTGGTTACCAGTACATACTGTTAGCATGCATCGACTTCCTGCTAATATTATCTGTAGCAAATATAAAAAACGATCAACTTCAGCTGGTCAAAAAATTACACATAACTTGAAAAGATTTGTGTTTTGTAACCGGCGTTTTATTATAACCAAGAGGTTTCTGAGACATACTGAAGGGGTGGGAAACCCCGACATCTAATTGGAACGTATGAGTTCCAATAATACATACTTGTATACAGGATGTTTTACAGAACGTTGAACATACGAAAATGGTGGATAGGTGGGGTCATCTGCTACTTACTCAGCCCTAATTTATTTGGCCTTTGTTTTTTTTTTTATTCAATTTGAAATTAAGATTTAAGTATTTTTTACATCTTTCTGTAAGTTTGAGGACTCATAACTTTTTTTCTAGCTAACATCTGAATAAAGCAATAATTTTATAAGAATCTGCCAACATTAAAGATTTTTAAAAAAAATATTGCCTGTTTTACCCATTTTTTATAAAAATTACACTTAAAAGTTAAGAAAGTGATGAAAATAGAAGAAAGCAAAAAAAATTTTTTAAATATCCAGGGGCCAGGGCCAAATAAATTAGGGCCGAGTAAGTAGCAAATGACCCCACCTATCCACCATTTTTGTATGTTCAACGTTCTGCCAAACACCCTGTATATACTTGTTTTAGATGTAAACGAAAAACTTCAACGTTTTTATGCGACCAAATAACACAACAACTAGTACATCCCTAACACCGACCTCATTCCTCTGTGTCGTAACATTCTACACATTGTCACTTCGCGGACGTTTCGACAGATATTTTTTTGTCCGTCGTGTCCTGCTGGTGAAAAGTTAGTCGGCATCTAATACCGGTCTGTCAGCGACATGTGCCCGACATACAAATACGGACACAGTTGGAAATAAAAGAATCGCTAACGCAGCAGGTCCCGCTCCGCCAATTAAAATAATCAACGTTCTCGTAGCTGGCTAGAAGTAAAGTAAATATCTAAAAACTCAAACTCAAAGCATTTATTTCAATTAAACCATTTACAGGCACTTTTGAATTGTCAAAGGATCGGTCAGTCAGAAAGATGAAGCTAGTTGCCCATTCCAAAGCGTAGTAGGTAGGTTCCTATGGAGAAGAACGGGCAAGAAACTCCACGGACACTCTTTTAAATCATAATATTGTTACGAAATTTTGGTTACATCATTCGTGTTGAAATTATACATGTGAGAACAATGTAGAAAGACGTGCTAGTGCAACTGCTAGTGGATTGAAGTTACATAAATAACATCACGCCTTGTTTCCCCGAAGGGTTGGGCAGAGGTGTACCTGTAGTAGGTACACCCACATTTCGCCAGTTATGTTTAAGTCCCATGTAATAGGGGGCGAGCCTATTGCCATCAACCGGGCACAAATCCAGACTCCGGGCTGCTACTGAGAAATTCCAGATAGAAAAACCCAATAACACTTTGCCCGACCCGGGAATCGAACCCAGGACCTCATGCTCAGCAGTAGCGCTTGCGACCACTAGACCAACGAGGCAGTATTGAAGTTTTTGGGAAAAAATATCAAATGGAAAGTGCTAAATTCGCAAACACACATCAAATATCACGCCTGTAATCTCCGAAAGGTTAGGCAGAGGTGTACCTATATGCACATTTCATGTAAGTAATAGGAGGCTAGCCTATTGCCATCAACGGGGTACAATAGGGACGATCACAAAAATAGATGGTACTAAACCATTGATTTCACGACACCATGACGGTACCTCATTTTTATAAACGCGATTGTGCTCTTTATTTATATTACGTTACGGATCAATGTTTTATGCAAGTATTTTTACTTTAAAGGTTTTGTAAACGTGATTATGCTCTTTATTTATATTATGTTACGGATCAATGTTCTATGCAAGTATTTTTACTTTAAAGGTGTTGGAAGTTTTTTCTTTTTTTGTAAACGCGATCGTGCTCTTTATTTAGATAAGTTTACGGACCAATGTTCTATACAAGTATTTTTCTTCCACCAAGGCGATCTTGTTCAAGTTTTCACTTTTGTCGGCACTCCCGGAGTGCCACCACTTTTTTTTAATGTTTGTTTAAAAAAGCTTTACAACGTACGTAGGTACCAATGTAAGTATTAAAGATGCATGTTTCCATGCTTTTTAATGACTGCGTGAAATAATTCTTCCATGCTTCCACCGCAAACAACTATAATTAATACTGTGATAATTAGAGCATTAAATTAACATAATAATGATCGACGTTCTTAAGCGCGTTAATTACCTTCATTTAATATAGTTCCTGCTACTTTACGTACAGTCAGGAAAATTAATAAAAACACAACAACATAAACATAACATCACGCCTTGTTTCCCCGAAGGGTTGAGCAGAGGTGTCCCTGTAGCAGGTACACCCACATTTCGCCAGTTATGTTTAAAATAAATATTGTTTATCAAATCGACACTCTACGTCATTTTACCGTGTTAAAGCCATTTCATACACATGTCAAAGAATGACCAGTATACAGGGTGTCAGGGACATCGACGCGAAAACTGAAACCATGGATTCAGTATATGATTCTGAACCCCCCTGCGTTGAAATTTTTCGTCGGTAATTTTAAAGAAAATCAGCTGATTCAAAAAAAGTGTAATACCTACGCAGTCAAAATGTATGGAACAGCTGTTTTTTTTTTTAATAACCGACGAATAAGTTCAACGCAGGGTGTTTCAAAATCATGTACTGAATCCATGGATTCAGTTTTCGCGTCATGTCCCTGCCACCCCGTATAGTGATTTGATTATACGGACCATTTATGTTGGTAGTCAATTTGATCATCATCATCATCATCATCGGCCTATAAATGTTCCCACTGCTGGGACACAGGCCTCCTCTCTATGAGAGGGAGTGGGCCGTAATCCACCACGCGGGCCCAGTGCGGGTTGGTAGATGTCACATGTCTTTGAATTGTCGGTTCTAGGACATGCCGGTTTCCTCACGATGTTTTCCTTCACCGTTTTGAGAGCAATGGTGATGAAATAATTTACACAAAGTAAAGCGCCTGTCTGGGTTCGAACCTACGACCTACAACTCGTAAGTCGCGGCCGTTACCACTGTGCCACCACTGCTCTCGTTCAGCCGTTTTATCATGAAAACGTAACAAACAAACTCATTTTCTTCCAATATTAGCCACAAACTTTCTAGATAGCAACATACAGTTTCTCTAATTTTATTGTTAAAGAAATTTATTTCTCAATAAGAAATTACAAAGATTTTTTGAAATTTTATTAGCTTTTTGCTATGGAAATTTATTGTGCCTGTTGGATTTTCAACACTCGGCTTAGTACCGAATGTTAAAAATTGGCTAGTTTTAGTGAAAACGAGCATTAGTAGCAACCCGGAATTTGGATTTGTAGCCGGTTGATGGCCATAGGCTCGCCCCCTATTACATGGGACTTAAACATAACTGGCGAATTGTGGGTGTACTATAGGTACACCTCTGCCTTACCCTTCGGGGATATACAGACATAATTTTATATAAACTTAAATAATTATTGTTTTTAACCAACTTCCAAAAGGAGGAGGTTCTCAATTCGTCTGTACGTTTTTTTTTTTTTTTTTGTATGTTTGTTACTCCGCCAATTATGAATAGATTTTGATGATTCTTTTTTTGTTTAGTAGATCATACTTCAGAGGTGGTCCCGTATAAATTTTATTAACTTTGCTTGGGTAGTTCTTGAGTTAGCTTCAATTATACGTATTTTATCCCACTTAGTATGTAGATGATATGACAACTTCTTGTCACTGTTATTTACATAGCAGGTAGTGGTATTCGAATTTGTGTGGGGTAGGTACCACAACTAAAAAGTGAAAAATAAAAACGTTTTACAAAAAAAAAACAACCGACTTCAAAAAAAAACACTACAAAGTGAAAAATAACTTTAATTTCGGAAGTCGGTGACAAAGAACGAAAATTCAAAACCAAAGACACCGACTTCCGAAATTAAAGTTATTTTTCACTTTGTAGTGTTTTTTTTTGAAGTCGGTTGTTTTTTTGTTTCTAAAAAGTTTTTTTGAAGTGAAAACTTCTTTAGCATCGTTGTGATTTGAAAGTTGATGAAACGAAAAAGCGACAGTAAAAAGAGACAGACACATAAATTCATAAGATTTGTTAGATTTAACGTGGGAGAAAATGAGATATTAAGCATTATACAGTGTTTCTTATTTTCGTGGTTCTCTTTGTACTCTGCTTCGTACCCCTCCACTCGTGTTTACCAAGGCATAGTGGGAGTTTGCTTCGGCCTCAGCGTTGTACGTGTTAATACGTGTTTGTGCGCGTACAATTTTTATTTTTTTAGTTTTGAAGGTTTCACTTCTACCACGTGTGAATTGCACACATGTTTTATTATTATTTATTAATTAATATTTAATATAATATATAATAATAAATATATATCGGATCCAGTCATTAGTACGGACACGAAACGAATCGCAAGCGCGTCACTGGCGACATCAAGAGTGAGCTACCTACACCAAAAAAGGCGCGCTTCTACAGAGTCGTGATGTTTGAAGGCCACGGCGAGGAGGCCATTCAGCCTCGGGTCGCATTGGAATCAAGACGTCACGGAACTGTTCTCGATTCGTGGTGCTCAGTTATTGTGTTGGTTGTAATTTGTGATCATTATGTTAATTGGTGATTTTAATAAACGCCGTCGCACCCAGTGTGTGTATAATTTAGCTAGTGTGATTCATTTGATAGTAAATTATAATATGATCTGAACTGCAAACTGTTTTTCTATTGCGCATTAACCACACTACGCCCACAGTAGTTAAAATATCGTTGATAATAACGAAAGTCACATACCCGTCTCCGACATATATAATAATATTATATTATATTATAAAGAGGTAAAATTTGTTTGTTTGTATGTAGGGGGTAATCTCTGGAACTACCAGCCGGATTTGAAAAAATATTTTTACATTGGATAGCCCATTCTTAAGGAAGGTTATAATATATAGGATCGTGGACGAAGTCGCGGGCAGAAGCTAGTGTTAAATCATTTCGGTTCAAGCAGCCTTGCTGTGTAGCGATCATCCTAATACGGCTGGCTATGACCGAACTTTGTCTCCAATACTGTCACAGATGGCACCAAACATTTGGCGGCACGTATTTGGGTACAGATGTTGTAGAAATACTAAGTTGGAACTTCGCAAATAAGACGGTTCTAGTTCTAAAGTAATTGCAAGAATTTTGTAAAAATAGTTGAAATACGTCGCAAAGAAGTTGTTCTTTAAGTACGTGAAAAAGAACAAGTTTGCAAGAACAAATCTATCAATGTCAATCCATTTTCTCAAGTTTTCCGTTTAGTGCAAATGTATACAGGTTAGACCAAATCGAGACGTCATAAAAAATATTGATTCCTCATGCCCAGGGGTATCCGAAAATACCCCATGTATGTTCCGCGATTCTTGATAGTTTTCCAGTTACAATGATTTTTTTAAATATTCTTACCAAGGGGTAATACGATACCCCTTGGTAAGAATGGTTGTCAGACTTTTTCGGGCTTCTGACGACCCGTAACGACTGTCAAAGATCCACGAATGACAGCCGGGACCAACGGCTTAACGTGCTTTCCGAGGCACGGAGGAATCTCGGTATCTAAAGATGGTCACTCATCCACGGACCAACCCCGGTAAGCGTAGCTTAACCTGATGGATAGCCACGAGCTCCTCTCAAAAAACAGTAGGTATTATTGAAGTTATATTAATTGTCATCTGAAATTATGAGCAAGAGCAAATCGTACTGGCTGAAACGGTGTATATTTTTCTTTTCTTCTGATTCAAGAAGGAATGAAAAAAATGAAAGAAATCTAGGACACAACCATTTGAACGTGATCTTAGAAAATGTGGAGCCAGGGATATATGAAATTGTACGTGATGGAGAATATATGAAAGTAAAGAAAGCTAGGAAATCCTTACATAGATATTGGTTGGTTCATCGGCATTGGTCTGCCTAATATTCCTTAGAAAATCGAGCGTCTAACCGTAAATTGAGAAAACCGTAATAAGGAATTTCCGATCAAAAATTCTTGGTTGTTGACCCCAATGTCCGGCCTTCCCATTCCGAACTATTTGATGACCGAATCGATTTATAATCAAGTTATTTCCATAGTACAATAATCATGACATAGGAATACAATATCAAGTGTCAACTAACTTCGATTAAACATCAATTAAATAGATAGTTAGACAATGTATTACATATTATAGTAATTTGTCTACAAAAACGATGATTAAAGCAAGGTTTTCCTAGGAACCTGGTTGCATAATATATACTAAGCAGAGTCCACCAACTAAGTTTTGAATGTGGCTGCTTATTGGTCGTTAAATTCCCATAGTAGGCTTTGTCTACAAAATCCACCAATTGAGTTTAAAACAACCTCTTATGGGTTGCACTGATTCAACCTCTGATTGGAAGTAACGCTCGCCGGCCGCTGCCGCGGCACCGCTCGTTTCGCTCGCTCGGCTCGCAAACTGTTTGTCACAGTTCTAACCTAACCTAACCAATTTCACCCAGTTCAAAATGACGAATCATACAATCTCAAATGTTTTCACTATTGTCTAGTTATCTAATCGCAGATTGAATGATTCGTCATTTTGAACTGGGTGAAATAGGTTAGGTTTGAACTGTAACCAACCGCGCGTGAGCCGAGCGAGCCGAGCGCTACTTCCAAGTTGCTTGCAGAAATGTTTTCACCATTGTCTAATTATCCGTATTTTTGCAATATCCCAGGTGGATTTTGTATACAAAGGCCACTATGGGAATTTAACGACCAAAAAGCCACATTCAAAACTCAGTTGATGGACATAAACGGCCGTCGTGAAAATCTGTCATTTTCACCAGTATTTGACATTAAGTTGTCAAAAAGCGCTCTGTATTTGAACATGCATTATTGTGTGACCATTCACCGCTTTCTTAAGAAACTAAAGCTTAAGAGCGGCCAACCCGTCATACTTTTCATACAAACGCTCGTACGTGATTATGGCGTTGTAACACATATTTATTTAATTCTTTTAAACTAATAGGTATCTTGTACACTATATCTAGGTTTCTATGAAAGCAAAAAATAAAAATTTTGCGAAACAAATTCAATATAAGCCTCCAAAAATCTGCTTTTTTGCACAAATTTTACCTGAATTTTGACCGTTCATAATGTACTCATAAGTTGTAAAATTAAAGAAAACATCTTCATAGAAACCTCGCACATGTAATGGAGATTCTAAATGACAAACATTTATTTCACAAACTTATAAGGCGTATTCAAAAACACGTATTTCCTGAAACAAGTTATTTTTCGCATAATGTTATCGCGTTCTCACTTGCTTGTTAGCAATTCTCACTTGCGCTGGATGAAACAACAAGCTTTTCGGCCATGCTCGCGTTGACGATAGATGGACCGGGAAGGGCCCTCTTAAGCGTGTCGTATCAATCTTCAAACAGTGAGCAGCACTTTTCAATCTATGCATACAACATTGCTATATTTATCTACAAAAATAAAAAAAACGAGCTAGCTATATGATGTGTGACATCTGACATTTCACCTTGGTAATAAGTAACATTAAAGGGGCGGGGCCTCGTCAAGGTCGTTTCTGACGGCCAACTCTAGCACCACTTCCGTACCTTTTCACGAAATCACTCCAACAGATTTGATTATTTAGATTTTGATTGCAGAGGAAACCGAGAGGAAAGATGTTACACATTAATAAGAAAAGAGACGGAAGATATTAAAACTATCCCTTCGCTCCTCTAACGGTACCCCCCATCAATCACTCCAACACCTCTATTAAAATACCCCAAACTTTCGTTCACTTCTATTTAATAATACATTGTAACAGCGAATCAATTATCACGCCTCGCCCTTGATACCTAGGCTAAATATTTTTTGATATTCGGATAGGACATGACCTAAAGAGGTGCCATAAAGAAAATTAATAAAAAATCTAAAAAAAAATCTGTTGTTATTACGTAAACACTATAGGGGGGCGGGGGGGTCTACGCTTTGCTTATTTTTGATGACATGGGGGTTGGGGGTCTAGATGGTGATTGATTACGTCAGCAGTAATTATTTACTTTTTTACAAATATAGCAACCCACACATTGTCTATGCTTGAAAACGAAACGCATATTCAGGGATTCCCACAAATAATGAATACGTTTAATTACTCGCTTAGAACCGAGTAGGGGAATTACCGCGTGCTATTCACTTGTCTAAATTTACACTTGTTAGAATTATAACTGCTGCTCATGAATCAATAAAAAAACAGAATACTTACATCAAAAGAAAAATGCATATACCAATGTTTACGTAAGCATGGGAGGGGGGTAAGAGCTTTGCTTACTTTTACTGACAAGGGGGAGGGGGGATAAATAATTGTAATAAATCGGCTTACGTAATACTTGAACGGTAAATAAAAATAAATAATTGTAAATAATTATACATTGTAACAGCGAATCAATTTTCACACCTCCGCCTTAAGACCTAGGCCAAATATTTTTTGATATTCGGAGAGGACATTGGCCTAAAGCGGTGCCATCAAGAATATGAATTAAAAATCTAAAAAAATTATAAAATGTATTATACCTTGTAACAGCGAATCAGTTTTCACGCCTCCCCCTAAAGACCTAACCCAATTTTTTTTTTTAATGTACGGATGTAAACTTCTTTAGGCGCGTTGGGCATTTTTGAGATGGGAAAAAAGCAATTGAACTAGCGACACTGTTACCGTTACCGACACCTCATTATAAGTATTTTCCTGCACAGTAAAATTGTTCAAGTTTTCACTTCTGTCGGCACTCCCGGAGTGCCACTGTTTTTTTTTTTTATAAATATATGTAAATCCGCGAAATTTTGCAGGTATTCTGATCATATAAAATACATATTAAAAATTTAATTCGTTTTGACATGTAAGTCTGTGTGACCGCGTTTTGCTTCTAAACTACGCAACGGATTTTGATGTGGTTGTCTCCATCATTTAAAGAATTTATTTTGGATGGTTTATGTGTATAATACATTAATATTAAAGCAGGGGCGTAGTCACTAGTTTCACGCTAAATGTAAAGAAAACATGTGAACCACGATTGAAGACCTAAGGAAAGGTCTCGAACAAATTATTTTATTACCAGGAGCGTTGAGGTAACCTTCGTGTTATTTTGGATGTGCACGCGATGTTTTAATTTGGGCCAGGACCAATCATGGGTTTGGTGTGAACTGAAGTAAATACCGCGTTGTAACGTATTTTTTTCGTGATTATGAAAATAAAATTCATGTAGGTACTGTATTTCTATTTTCATGTCCCTCGGGAATCATCGCATTTCCGAATACAAACGAATGCAAATTTCCATGTCCATCAATTATTTGATTTATCGTGTATAATAATTTGAATTCAGAATTAAGTACCTACTTTATTGTTGTTTTGTATTGATTTCTGTAAAACTGTTTTCCTATCTGTCATACCTACGACTTTAACAGCTTTCCTCCCATTTTTTAATAAATTACATTAAGTTACCTAAAAGAGTATTAACAACTATTTATACTTTCAAGTCGATTGAGAGCGTCCGGTCTGTACCAAGTGCAAAGGGCAATTGATAGAAATCCGATGATTGACGAAACACGAAGTTTGCCGAGGAACATTAAGAAAATATAAATACTGTATGTATAGTGCTACAAGTATCTTTCAGCGCCTAAATAACATTGACAGGGGGCGTTGTTGATAAACATTTGTGAAATTGTCACAGAAAATGTATTTAAATAACAAAAATCTTTTCACTAAATGCTGCTCCGGTTGACGTCATCACGTCAGCGTCGGCTATCGCTGAAAACCAGCGCTGGGGCTCTGTCTCGCATGGGGTCGCAGCTTTATGCTGAGCGATGGCCGTTTTGCGTGGATGTGACGCATATTTTCCCCCAATTTGTTATTTACGTGTTTTTTTTAAAAATCTTTCTTTGCGTCATGTTTACCGCAAATGAACGAATTTTCTTTCTTTTCTTTTCTTTTAGTTTTCTAACGCCGACTTCCAAAATTAAAGTTATTTTTCATTTTGTAGTTTGGAAGTCGGTTATATTTTTTGTAAAAAAGTTTTTTTTCACTTTTTAGTGGGTTGGTTTGTAATTTATCTAAGTTACAATAGCCTTGTGTCAACTGCTCATCAAAAATGCCCAAATCGCTATAGATGTGCCTATAATATTTGAAGAGTTCCCTCGATTTTTCCAAGATCCCATCATCAGATCGTGACCAAATGACAATGGGACCAACTTCAAAGTATACCCTTTCAAACAAAAAAATCGGTCTAGCTGTCTTTGAGTAATCGGGGAACATACATAAAAAATAAAAATAAAGAGAACCTCCTCCTTTTTTTGAAGTTGGTAAAAAATGGCGGCGTTGGTCCCGATTATGGCCACACGCCTTGTACCATTGTACTCGGGCTTTCACAGTCCTTTGACATGGGTAGCGACTTTTTTTAAATTACATACGTGTTTTTCATGTCAATTTTGGACGTCACTAACAGGCGGTGAAGGAAACCTCTACCTACATTACTACTTTGTAAGTATGCGATTATTATTTTATAGTCAACTAGCTATCGCCAGCGGCTCTGCCCGAGTGATATCTTTATAAATCTAGTTTTTGAGTTTATTCATTAGTTCATCACAAACAAAAATATTATCTACTCTTTTCTTTTTATAATATTAGTGTAGATTAATGGAAACTAAGACGATATCATCTTCGTTAATACAGTAAAAAGTAAAGTGTTTTTATCCCCTTATTTAAATGTCCTCGTAAATGCAAAAAAATTAAGCCCTAGTTTTTATCTACCCATTTTCAAGTTAGCATCCTTCCAAAATTAACAACATTAAAGCATAAAAATAACTTAAACACAACCTTCATTATTCTTTTCTAAAAACAGAAAACGACGACACAATCATAATAAATTACGCTCAACAACATTTGGGGGCTTTCGTACCAAAAACGTTGACAAAAACGCGCGAAAAATCTCGCGAATTTACGAATAAAATAAATGAACAATATGAAGTGGGGTGAAACAATGAAGGGTATATTGCATCTCATATGCAAAGGTCGGAGACACCGGAATAAATGTGTTGTCTCCCATTGAAATATTTGTGATTGTGTGTAGTACCCCATATTGGGGGATCTCACATTTTTTCAGCTCATTCGAATATATTTTGGCTGTCTGCGATGGGGAAATCTTAGATTTTCTCATGTCGATTTAAAGAGAAAAACGCGTGAGGGTGCCATGTGGTTACGGTAAATCGATGGGGTCGTTTCGGGCGTAGGATTTACCCCATAAATGATGGGAATCTTTTCTTGAAGAATGTCTCTATTTGTCGTTGACACACTTTTGGAATAACTATGTATTTTCATGCAGAGAGTTTTTGCCTCTATGTAAACTCTATTAAACTTTTTCGAGGGCTCACCTCTTAAGTAGGTCAACGGAATTTCCGCCTCCTATGCTAATAGCCACAGGTTCGATTCCATTATCGGGCCAAGTATTTCCATAGCCTGGTTTTTTTTTAAGTCTAGATTTTTGAAAAACATCCTAATGTAAGATGTATTCAGTTTGTTTTTTGATTAATTTAGCAAAATCGTTGGTATTGTGGCAAAAACAATACATTAATAATCCTCTTTTATTGCGTGGCGTTTATTTTTTTGTCTTGATAGACTCCGGGTCTGTGATTTTGTTGACATTTCTTGACCTTTTACAGTATTCTTATCAAAATATATTGACACAAAAATACAAAAGTACGCGGTGACGAGGGTTGACAAAATTTTGTTGATGCCAATATTTTGTCGTCTTTTGTGATAGTAGGGATACCCAATTTTTTAAGTGTTTATTTGGTAACCTAACAACACAAAATCCTAACTAATATTATAAGTGCGAAAGTAAGTTTGCTAAAACGGCTAAACGGATTTGGATGCAATGGTACATGCGTAGACCATGACCGGGGTAAGGACATAGGATACTTTTTATTTCGGGGACACGTTTCCGTGGGATAATTTGCGACATCCACGCGGGCAAAATTTAGTATGATATAAAAAGATTTTCGACCCCAAAATTCTAAGTCACACGAATTATCCGACAACAGTACAATTTTGTACCAAAAACTAATGTAAACTGACATCCTACAGTCTAAAACCATAATGTAATAGTGCAACGTCAGTACAAAGTTATTCCAAATTTGATAGTTGAGCCGGCTCCGAGGCGCCCTGAATAATTTGATTCAAATTAAGCAGTTTGATGCCTGCTGGCACAGCTTTACCGACGTCGTTTTAGACGTATTTTAATGGTTCAAGCTATTCTGAACCTAAGTTGGTAAGTAGTGTAGTTTTAACCTCTAATAGACTAGCGGAGTAATTGCGTAACTCATACTCACTCATACCTTCTGGACACACACATACACACACTACAATACACATACACATACTCCTTTTGTGTATATCCTTGTTTGTTTATGTTAATTATATTTTTGTTTTGAATTTATTGAAATTTTTGTATTGTAAATAGGTATAAAGAACTATCCTAGTTGGTCCGGAGGAAGGTATTGGCATTCGTGATACAGGGTAATCCTAGTACGAGTGCCAAAGCACTCCTTTGACACCTGACATCTCTTTTTATCCTCTGTCCTATCGCAGGTATGTTGGAAGAGATTTCATTAGAAATAAGCATCACCTTTGTACGTATTTTTCTGTTTCTTTTGTCTTGTCTGTGTATTATTTTTGTGTACATAAATGGTTAAATAAATAAGTGCACATTACATTAGACCAATTTTTTTTAAAGATTATCTAGAAACTTTACTTATTCTTCTAGTAATAAAGATTTTTATATATTTTTTAACTCATTACGGAAATACCTTCGATTTTGACAACTCGACAACATTTATCACGTTATTTACGTTGTCGAGCAAACTAATTTTTCAAACATATGAACAATGGTCTAGCAATTTCCTTCAAAATCCTTTGGATTGTTATTGAAAGTGTGTGTCGCAAAAAATTTAGACGAGCGCAACAAATCTTAATTTATAATATGGTTTAAAATTAAGCAAGAAATGTTTGACACTTGATTATGTCAATTTATTTTACACTAGCTTCCGCCAGCGGCTTCGCCCGCGAGATATCTTTATAAATTATAGCCTGTTACTCAGTGATAATGTAGCATTCTTCTGGTGAAATAATTTTTGAGTTTAATAATTACAAACAAACATACAACACACAAAAATCAAATCTTTTTAACCGACTTCCAAAAAGGAAGAGGTTATAATTATATTCGTCGCGTATGTTTTTTTTTTTTTTATGTATGTCCCCCGATTTCTCCGTCATTTGTGGACCGATTTTGAAAATTATTTTTTTGTTTGAAAGAGTATGCTTTCAAATTAGTCCCATATAAATTTTATTAACTTTGCTTGGGTAGTTTTTGAGTTAGATACACAAAATACGTATTTTTTTTCCCACTTAGTATGTAGATGATATAATAAGTTCCTGACACTGGTGGTAGGTAGTGGTATTCGAATGTGTGTGGGGTAGGTACCACAACTAAAAAGTGAAAAATAAAAACTTTCTACAAAAAAAAAAAACTACCGGCTTCCGGTAGTTTCGGTACTCGGTACTTCCGGTACTTTACTTGTGATTACCAAGTGTAAAATACACTGTGAATGTGTGTAAGCGCAGGAGCTCTCGGTACCGTTGGAGACACTGCCAGAGTCAGAAGTGTGTGTGTGTATGAGCCAGGGTGTGTGTATGTGCGTATATGTGTTATGTGCTGACGTCTATGATCATTAGCACAATGCTTATTGCTGATAAATTCCTCCACAGTGGCTGAATTTTGGCCTCTACCGGCACTATTTTGGTTTACAAAGACTTCTTCGATCCGTATCTTTAATTGGCACATGATGATATTTTTTTGGAAATAGTGTGCAAATTGATGAGTATCATGCAGAGCACAGTCTAAACTAAACGCGAACATGATTCCTCGCTCGAATGGCAGGGTCGCCATTATAAGGACGGGATTTAAAGACAATGAAACATCTCGAATGCTGGTTAGATACTGCACACATATTTGGTCCATTCAATGACAATATAAACACACACATCTTTACTGTAACACACATCACACATTCACAGCGTTTTTGTATACTTGGTTACCACAAGTAAAGCGCGCATCGCTTCGTGAGATAAAAATGCTGTAAGACTGGCTGTCAGACTTTCGGGCTTCTGTGGTAGGGATCGACTACCTGTGGTAGGGATTACTGTACGAAATTAAATAAAAGTAAAGTCAGCGCAAACAATTATAACACAAAAAGATTGCCTAGTAAAGCCAGTAATAGCCAGACTTGCTTTACAAGGCAATAAATTCCCAGCAACACTTTTTTAAGCAATTAACACTAAAAGGCTTTTTGAAAACACCATTTTCTGCACCTAACCAACCTACATAATAGCCTGAAAGAATACCCTGAAAACCTACACCGACACAATTCCCAACGTGAAGCCACAAATGGTTTCACAAGGGGCGGAGAGACTATGGCGGGTCCATTATAAACTTGCTAATGTAAGGTCCTTAGGGCCACCAGAAGGACCAAGTGAGACCTGCCAAGTATGAACTGATAATAAGGAAGGGGTTCCAGACACGTCATGGTTGTTTAAATAAGGATTTCCGAAGTTGTCATTGTTGTTTGAATTTAATAGATGTTTAGTGATACAACAAAATTAGTCTTTATAAAATGTTTTTGATAACTTTGGTTTTGGTCGATATTTTAAATGTGGTCATATTTATTTAGAAATATACTTTATTGTACACCAGAAAATACATTGAAAAAATAAATCTAACACTACAAAACATACAATGGGGGACCTTATCGCTTTCTGCGATCTCTTCCAGGCAACCATGGAATGGACAGTCATTACGTGGACATAAAAATGGGGATGTCATTGGTGCAAAGTAATAAGTATATAAATACAATGTACTATAATAGATACACAAATATTTATAAATATGCTATATAATAGATACATACATGCATACTAAATATTTAAGAAGAACGAAAAAAAAACCAAAAAAAAAACGAAAATAAATGACAACTATATTACAGATTATTACAGCTGATCTTGATCTTGTTGTTGTGATCCTACTCTCGTAACAAGATCACAACAAGATCAAGATCATAATAATTATTATTTATTTATTAATCTAGCGAATGAGGATGAAAGTTTTGCGAGTATGGTGGAAAAGGACAAAATCAATCAATCTGCCTAGCCTTTTCCCAACTAAGTTGAGGTCAGCTTCCAATCTAACCAGATGCAGCTGAAAACCAGTATTTTACGTGGACCGACTGCCTATCTGACCTCCACAACCCAGCGAACACTGATCTAGAGAGAAAAATTAAAACACACACGGAAGCAGATAAACTATAAGTACATATATACCTCCATAATAATAATACAAGCCATCTCTCGAGGCTCTCGTTAAGTTTGGTTCAAGGGTCTGATTCAAAAGGTAGTACTCCTCGATACGGCTCGCATTGTGAGGAGGTTCCTGTCTCTGCAGCCCTAATCACCAGTAGCTTGGACCCTGCTCCCGACACCGGCGGAACTCTATTTTTTTATCCTTTTTATTATGATAAATATTTAAAAATGTAAATGAATAAGAATTAAAATTAATAAACGAAATATAAGCCTTCAATTAAACACATAAAATTACATAGATTCATCTTAATATATCGACAACTCTGGTGAGTCGATGACACTGACAACTTGGTCTGTTTGGCCAACTTTGGCAAAGGTCTCCTCCATATCTTTCCAGTCTGTTCTATTTATCGTTTTCCTAGTCAATGTTTTCCCTTCTGTAGCCTTTATTACGTCTTCGCACCTTCGGAACTGTCTACCTCGTTTGATATTCCTATTTCTTGGGTGCCAAAACACAATGTTTTTGTTCCAACCTCCAACTGAACCCCAAACAGGGTTAAGGGTTAAAGTGTCATGTTAATAATTATGTAATTACACCCTCGAAGCTGAAAGTTTTGTTTCAAGGTGGATTCATTTTGGAAAATTCAAAATTTCTTACGTTTTATGCAATTTGTAGGGCAATGTCAGGTTTTACCTTGATCAAAATATGATTCGAGATCATTAAAAATATGTATTTCATGAAATCATTAATACATCTCTACAAGTTAGAAAAATGACTTTTTCATGAAATCATGACATCTGAGACCACAGATCTGACCAAGGTTATGTCTGGACTTTAAAAGAGACTGTGGCCTCTGAGTTTGTTTCGGCCTTTCTTCTCAGAGTAGTCAGATAGGAAACGCTGACCTCATCTAGTTTTTAAAATATGGTTGACATGTAAAAGTGTTTGTACAAACCTACTTACAGAAATAAAATCATTTACTAGATAAAAATGCGCGACGATCACGTACTCGTGCGGTGATCGCTTTTGGTTAAGAACAGCCTTAGTCTGAAAGCTCTCCTAACTAAAAAATTGTCAATCAATCTGCCTAGCTTTTTCCCAACTATGTTGGGGTCGGCTTCCAGTCTAACCGGATTTAGCTGAATATCAATATTTTACATGGAGTGACTGCCTATCTGACTTCCACAAACCAGTAACTGGGTAATACGATACCCCTTGGTAAGACTGGTTGTCAGACTTTCGGGCTACTGACGACCCGTAACGACTGTCAAAGATCCACGAATGACAGCCGGCACCAACGGCTTAACGTACTTTCACGGAGGAGTCTCGGTATTTAAAGATGGTCACCCATCCACAGACCAACCCCGGCAAGCGCAGCTTGACTGGATAAATCGACTTGTGCGGCTGTTATTACTTAGCCACGAGCTCCTAAAGAAAAAAAGTAGCACTCCGGGAGTGCCGACAGAAGTGAAAACTTGAACAAGATGGCCTTGGTGGAAGAAAAATACTTGTATAGAACATTGATCCGTAACTTAATATAAATAAAGAGCACAATCACGTTTACAAAAAAAATACTTCCAAAACCTTTAAAGTAAAAATACTTGCATAGAACATTGATCCGTAACGTAATATAAATAAAGAGCACAATCGCGTTTACGAAAAGGAGGTGTCGGTAACGGTGTCGCGAGTTCAATTCTTTTTCCCATCTCAAAAATGCCCAACGTGCCTAAAGAAGTTTTCACTTCAAAAAAGTATTTTCTAGATCTAAAATCATTCTAGCTTAACTTAAAACTAGTACCTAACTCAATATCCTACAACTTTCATCAAGTCTCCTTTAACAAATAATTGAAAAACGAAACTAAAGAGAAAATCCTTTAAAACGCTAAATACAAACTAGCTTGGTCCTTTTGCCCTAAATTGGTCTCTTGAGCCCCGAAGGTCCGATTGAGTCAACCCTAATCTGCTGAGATGTTATAACTGTGTTAGCGACTTGAGTAATTTGAATTCGACCGTATTAGGCTGTGGTCAGACATGACAGGCATTTAGTTGGTTGTAATTTACTTGTCATTATGTGGTTAGAATTTGCGAGGTGACTTATGATTGAGGTTTTTGAAAGTACGAGTGACAATAGCAATAAAGAACGGAGTTATTGCAAAAAGCAAGAATCTGAATAGATGTCTGTACCAAGGTATTTTTTACAAACAACATGTAAAAAAAAACGTGTGGCACTCGGGGGGATGCAGGATTTGTGTGACGTCATGTCTATGATGCGTAGTTTGTATGTGGCGGTGTAACTGCTACAGAGGAGTTGCATACTGCACAGAACATTGAGAAAGTGACTTGGAAAAATAAACAATTCTCATAATTCACTAAAGAATACGCGCTACGAATGCTACGATCTCCTCGCTACGCTACGCACCGCGCTACGGCGTAGCTCGTAGCGTGCTACGATCGCGTAGCCTTCACACCTACGACACCATTTTAAGGAGCTCTCTATTTGTTTCACATCATTTTATTCATAAAACATTTCACATTGCGTTTGAACATTACGTAACATCATTATTATTGCACCCAGAAAAGTTATTTAAGATACATTTGAAAAAATATGCAATAATTGTAGAAATAAAATATTCAAACAACATTGTATCATTGCCCTAAATCCCTCCGAACGGTCAAGACCCACCCTATTTTGACCCTAAACTAATAGGTTGGGTACAATTACAACGGAAAGCACAAAATATCCCCTCAAAATAGCGACAGTATGGCAACACTGAAACCACTTACAAGTGGTTAGTTTGTGCGCCAGTTGGTGAACGAAAAAGTTTTATTGGATACCAACAAACATAAGCCTTAACTTTTAAGTAGTTTCATTATAGCGTGGTTTTGTTTGACCAACTAATTACTTTATCTAAACTAATATTATTATTATATATTACAAGCTGCGCCCCGCGGTTTCACCCGCAGAAGTCTCGATCCCGTGGGAATATCGGGATAAACGGTATGCTATGTGTTAATCCAGGTTATAAACTATCTGTGTGCCAAATTTCATCCAAATCCGTTCAGCCGTTTGAGCGTGAAGAAGAGACAAACATACACACACACTCAAACTTTCGCCCTTATAATATTAGAATGATATATATATATATAATAGAGCAGTGGTGGCCCAGTGGTAACGGCCGCGACTTACGAGTTGTAGGTCGTAGGTTTGAACCCAGACAGGCGCTTTACTTTGTGTAAGTTATTTCATCAACACTGCTCTCAAAACGGAACTGGAAATCGGCATGTCCTAGAACCGAAAATTCGAAGACATGTGACATCTACCAACCCGCACTGGGCCCGCGTGGTGGATTACGGCCCACTCCCTCTCACAGAGAGGAGGCCTGTGTCCCAGCAAGTGGGAACATTTTTAGGTGATGATATATATATTGTGTTAAGTGTTTTTTGTATGTTTGTGTTTGTTTGTTACGCTTTCCGGCTAAAACGGCTCAACGAATTTAGATAAAACTTAGCACATGGGTAGACCATGACCTTGGGACAAAGGAGAATTTTTATTCCGATATGTCTACGGGATTGAGGGGGTGCCGATAAAACCGCGGGATCAATTCTATTTTTTGTAAATTATGACGGTCAAAAGCGCCCTAGGAGGACATTTACTGACCTTATTGGTGATGTTCTTCAGAAGGGCCAGGTGCGTAGTACTCGCAACCGGCGTGCGTGTATGACCAGATGTATGAACGTAAACGAGGCAAAAAGAGTATGTAAGGATCGTAGCAGGTGGCGTTCTGTAGTTTCTGCCTACCCCCATGGGAAGAAGGCGCGAGTTTATGTATGTAAAAGTGTCTTTTATGTGCCTAATTGAAATAAATTATTTGACTTTGGCTTTGGACGCAGCTAATCATTGATATAACCGGTGTAAAAATACGCATAACTACTACTAAAACATAATTTAAGGAACAACCTATACCTACCAATTCAAATACATTCCTCCACCTCCATTTTCGTTTTTTAGATCTAGATCCAGTGATGTTTGCTCATTAGTAATAGCTAGATAACTTTCAAGCAAAAGAACAGCCTCGTTGTAATTTATTAGTTTTTTTTTTATTTTAATTATTGTCTTATGATATTTTATTCTCTAAATTATGTAGTCGATTAATAAGGAGCATGGTAAAATTCTAATGAGTTTATATTTGCATCATTTGAAATGTATTAATATACTAGCTTCACCCTGCGGTTTCACCCACATAAGTTTCGATCCTGAGAGAATATCGGGATAAAAAGCATCCTATATCCTAACTCAGGTCATGGTCTACCCATGTGCCAAATTTTATCCAAATCTGTTCAGCCGTTTTAGCGTGACAGCGTAACAAACAAACTCACTTTCGTATTTATAATATCAGTTAGGATGTGTACTGCAGAATAAATAAATAACTGTAACAAACCTTTTAAACCACCAACACGAATAGTTA
The DNA here is from genome assembly GCA_949152395.1 of Agrochola litura. Classification (NCBI taxonomy): domain Eukaryota; kingdom Metazoa; phylum Arthropoda; class Insecta; order Lepidoptera; family Noctuidae; genus Agrochola; species Agrochola litura. The sequence goes on along the minus strand of OX424507.1, from coordinate 3,927,136 downwards.
AGTAACTACAAAATACCACTACTCGACACTAGATGGCGTTGTCGCAATACGTCATCTTGCTGAATCGCGGTGTCAAGATTCTCCATGATCTAATGACCTCCGCTAAAATATTAGTTTTTGCGAGACTGAACCAGTGGTGCATTCAGCGGCTGCGTCCTACTTGGAATAGTTTCACGAGACTCCACTGCTCAGTTAAAAGTAACTTTCAACTTTATTGTAAATTTTTGGTCTAGAGGAGGGACCCCGTTCCATCGTCCCTTCTGGGAAAAGGAGACGTGAGCTCGTAGGGGTGGGTCGTTACGTGATTTTTGTGAAACGTAACGTAAATAGTGACTTCGAGGACGTCACCGGTTTTGAAAACTAGTGATTTTAGTAACTAGTTATTTTTCAAATTCTTTTCGGTGGTTCCATTAAAGTGTTGCTGTTATTTGCGAAACGAAAATATAAATGGTTACCTACGTAATACGTTACATATCACAAGCTTTAAGTTTTTGGAACGAATAAGTTTTTATAGCTACATAGGTATGCAGTTACATTATTATCGTAATACTAAAGTATTATCGTAATACTTGCGAAAGAAACAACATGCGTCGCAACGTACTTTTGTTTCGTTTCACTCTTTTCATTCGATCACTGCATTGTGATGGAACTAGTTACAAAAATCACGTGTTTATGTGTGACTCCAAACTAGTTATTCGGTTACATGCCCCGTAGCCAGTTATTGTAACTAGTGACGTTAAATAACGCCCATACCTAGTTTTTTGTGAGACTGAACCAGTGGCGCATTCGTCGGCTACGTCCTACTTGGAATGGTTTCACGAGACTCCACTGCTCAGTTAAAAGAGTAACATTCGACTTTATTGTAATTTTTTGGTCTAGAGGACCCCGTTCCCCTCCTTCGTCCCTTCTGGGAAAAGGAGACGTGAGCTCGTCCTATATTAATAGTGTACCGCATACAGTCAAGATATTAAAATCCTTGTCACATTCAACTGGTCTTCTTTGTGCCGGCAACGGTGACGACGACATCCTTTACATAACTTGTATTTCATTTACCTACCCATATTCTTGAAACTCACCGTTTATCAAAATCATAATGCAAAAATATCAAAAACTAGGTAATTTCTAAGAATCCCTCCAACTTATACTGAAGGTGACCTCGCCAAAGTAATCACAGACAATATTCTATTCAGTATTGACCTTCTATGTAGACGCAAGACGTGACTGAACAAAATTATGGACGAAGTTAGGGTGTGTCTATTTATAAATCTCTTATTAATAATTAATTTAGGGTCTGTTTCATAGAAAAAAAAAATGTAAATGTTTAAATAGCTGCAGTGATCTTATTGATGTGCACTCTGACTCACTTGGTAAGTTCCGAAGCATTACAAGCAAAAAAAAATAATTAAATATCATTTCAGTGTGGAAATTTCGATTTTAATTTTAATTTTTGTTTTAGATTCTAATTTTAGTACTGATTTTAATTTTATGTGATTTTAATTATGTTTTAAATTCAATTATAGATTTTAAATTGGAATTTTGTTGAAAAAATTATTATGTTTTGTGAGTTTATAAACTCATCTAATTTTAAGTAGGCACTCAACAACAAATAATTAATGCATGATGTGTGCCAAGTGTACCAATTTCTTACAGGTACTTACCTGTAAGAAATTGGTACACTTGGCACAAGTCTATAAGTTTATTGGATGTATCTCATACCTTTGTTTTGGTGTATTCAATTGTTGGTGGGCCAAATAAATAAAATAAAATAAATAATTATAGTGTCTGGAAAGACACTCAGAATGAAAATTTCGACTCCATATAGATTCTTCTTTTCGTGTGGTTAGTGACTAACCTGGTATCAGAGTTTTAAAGCCACCCATGAGCCTTTGACTTACGTTTCACATGCCGTCGAGAAATATCTCTCAGGCATACATACCGGTTTCCTCACGATGTTTTCCTTCACTGTTTTTGAAGCAAGTGATAATTATACAACACGCACATGAATCCGAAAAGTCAGAGGTGCATGCCTTGGGTTTGAACTCGAGACCTATGACTTGGCAGTCTGGCGGTCACACCACTACATAGGCTATCAGTGCTCCATCCTCATCATAATAATAATAATTAGCCCGTGTTGTCCTCTGATGGTCAAAGGCCTCCCTTTCCTTTTTCTACTCAACTCGATCCTGAGCCAATATGGACCAATCCCCCCTATAAGCTTCAAGTTCGTCCCGCCATCTACGCCTGGGTCTTCCATGATCATCATCATTGCTACATCATTACCTAGATAATGTTATTTTTTTTAAAGGTTTAATGTGTAAAACTGATTCAGATATGCTATTTACATAGTGAACATTTTTTTTTAACACTTGGCCGGTTTTAAGGGTTCCGTACCTAAAGTGTAGAACGGGACCTTATTACTAAGACTCCGTTGTCCGTCTGTCCGTCTGTCACCAGGCTGTATCTCATGAACTGTGATAGTTAGACAAATGAAATTTTCACAGATGATGTATTTCTGTTACCGCTATAACCACAAATACTAAAAAAACAGAATAAAATAAATATTTAAGGGGGCTCCCATACAACAGATATGATTTTTTTGTCGTTTTTATTGATAATGGTACGGAACCTTTTGTGCGCGAGTCCGACTCGCACTTGACCGGTTTTTTTTACAAATTCTGACTGAGATTAGAATGCGAACAGGGCATGTTTATATGTATATATGTTGCAGTAAGATGGTTATAGCCGTCATATAGTTATATCCCTAGGGATATAGCTATCATCAGCATCATTTCAGCTGAAAGACGTCCACTGCTGGACATAGACCTCCCCCAAGCACCGCCACTTCGACTGATTCTGTGCTTTCCGCATCCAGCGGATTCCTACGGCCTTCACAAGGTCATCGGTCCATCTTGTGGGAGGCCTTCCATCCTATAGCTTTATTCCATTATATAGTATAGTAATATAACTATTAGGGCACTCCGACCAATTAGGTTAGGTTAGAACTGTGACCGGTTACGCGCGAGCCGAGCGAGCGAAGCGAGCGGTGCCGCGGCAGTGACCGGCGAGCGTTACGTCGAAATTGGTCGCAGCAACAAAATTAGGGGAGTGCCCTAATTTACACATACACACCGTAATATAGTTATTATGAAAACGATTCATAACTTTCAAAATTAATCACTTCTACAATTATGAGTGAGTACGCAATTAGGTTAGGCGAATACACTTCTAGATTACTTCCCTCGGTTAAAATGAAGCTCGAAACTTAGATTAAGCTACCTGCGTACAGCCACAGCCAATCAAGATTTACGCTTAAACTTAAGCACAATGTAAGTTACTTCACTTAACAACCGAGCAGGTGGGGCTTGCAGTATGTTATATAACATTTCACCGCAGTATTAGAAAATCGACCACTTAGAATTTTAAGTAAGTATGTGTTGTGTGTGTTAAGTTTATTTTTCTAGCGAAGTGAGCGATGAAAATGCATTTTAGTGGGGTGGAAAAACGCGGATAGGATGTAAACCTTTTTAGAAATATAGGTTAGTAGTTTATTCTATGGGCATAATATGCACTGGGTGTGACTTACACCCAGTTTCTAAATTAAGAATTTGTCAGACGAAGAAAAATTAAGAATTTGTCAGACGAAGAAATATAATTAAAGAATTGAAGAAAGATTTTTTTTACACACATAACATCACGCCTTGTTTCCCCGAAGGGTTGGGCAGAGGTATACCTGTAGTAGGTATAGGTATACCCACATTTCGCCAGTTATGTTTAAGTCCCATGTAATAGGGGGCGAGCCTATTGCCATCAACCGGACACAAATCCAGACTCCGGGCTGCTACTGAGAAATTCCAGATAGAAAAACCCAATAACACTTTGCCCGACCCGGGAATCGAACCCAGGACCTCATGCTCAGCAGTAGCGCTTGCGACCACTAGACGAACGAGGTAGATTTTTTTTTTTTTAATTAATAAGTTGGCGAACTCTACGTTACTTGCCTAAGATGATTCCTTTAATTTAGCCCACGAAATGTTCTGCAAAATATCTTAATTTCAAAATAGCTTTTTTTTATACAGGGTGTCATCGACACGAAAACTGTTACCATGGATTCAGTACATGATTCTGAACGCCCCTGCGTTGAAATTTTTCGTCGGTTATTTTTTGTTTTCAATCAGCTTTTCCATACATTTCGACCGCGTAGATATTGCAGTTTTCTATGAAACAGCAGATTTTTGTTTTAATAACCGACGAAATATTTTAACACAGGGAGGTTCAGAATCATGTACTGACATATTTTCCTACCATTGTAATACTTAATTAGTACATGCTTTTGCCGGTAACTGTCAACAATATTATCTGTGGCCCAAAAACGGCCACTAAATAACATAACCGCACTATACAGGGTGATTTATTTTACAATTTAGCTTCCTATGGCCAGGCGCGGCCATTAGAGCACACTTCAATGCTTTACCACCGTGAAATATTATTCAACAAATTATATTATAGGTTTATTTAAATAAACTAGGAGCAGCCCGTGTTTTTGTTAGCAAAAATGCCCGTTAGAGTCGTCAAGGAGTTAATTATTGAATGAATGGAATGCACCGACCCCAGCGTGGTTTAACCAGACTCGATAAATCGAATAAACCCCAAGATTTGCACTAGCCCCTGGAGACTCATGCTTCATGGGGCTACAGAGGCCATTGCATATCAAGGAGTAGACCGGGGGGCGCGGTAATGGTAGGGAAGACGTGTCCTTAGGATATGGAAAGATTTGCGAGCCGTACCGTGTATGTATCCTAGAGTAGGCAATGGAATAGTGGAGAGACGGGTAATATTGAAGAATATAAATTATTTTGTGGTGGTATTTTGTCAATCTACCAGTTAGTAACGACATCTATAATATAATCAAAGTCTAGAAGTATCCCACAATGCATGCCTTTTTGGGTGGGAAATTATGAAATGAAATTGTTTATTCTGTAAATAGGATATCGAAATCACTTTTACACGTCATATTAAAAAATACATATTAAAAATAAGCTAGATGAGTTCGGCGTTTCCTATCTGACTACTCTATCAAATAACTTCTCCCGCTCTGAGCGGAGCGGGAGGGCGTGTCAGACTCTTACTGACTAAAACCCACCCGAGTTCATTCAGTTGCCATGTTGCGAGGGGCCACGGTATCCTTTTTGGACTTTCCCGCAACCCCGGCAGGCATCAGCCCTAGCGGACCACGTCAGTTCTGCTGACATCTCTTTGAGGCGCGCGTGGAACACAACGCGCCGTCCACAATGCATGCCTACAATGTTAATTCCGCAATACACCACACACACCAGGCATAGACAGGTACACAACTGCCTACCTTTTGAAGATTACAGGCGTGATATTGCTATGTTAATTCCACAAAGATAAAAAATAAAAATGGGCCTAATTTGATCTTTAAATGTTTTCAAAACCCTAGTAGTGCTTACAACCCACTTCGCCAAACCTGGTGTTTTAAGAGCGCTTAAACAGAAAGTGGACATCATCGCAAACAGCGGCCAAATATTTCGTTGTTTTTGGCCGCTGTTTGCGATGATGTCCACTTTCTGTTAACTAGTGAACTAGAATATTAATAATTAATTGCAATTATAACACTGAATTTAATGCTGTAACCGTTTTTGGTGTAAAAAAAGGCATTTTGAAAATTTCCAAATACTTTTTTTTTACATCAAACAAAAAATTCAGTGTTACGATATTAAATATTGCATTTCATAATCAATATTTTAGTTCACAAGTTAGCCATATTTCTTACTTCCATACAGTAATATTGCCAAATTAATCAAAACAACGAAATATTTCGCCGCTGTTTGCGATGGTGTCCACTTTCTGTGTAAACGCTCATAATAATTATGATTAATATCTTCATATAAACTCAACAATATCTGCGGTAAACGTACAAAAAACCTTAACAAGTTTTAAAATTACATCGACAACACGTAAATAAGCCTAAAACATTTGTTAATTCTACGTCGAAAAGGGAAAATAAAATTGTCCCGACAAAGTACAAAGTTTTCGGAGTTAACATAATCAAAACCGAAGTTAGGGTTTTGATACAGGGGTAGACTTACTTATTACGGAGAAGTTATGTTTATAACTGGGAACATAAATAAGGCTGATATTAGGCAGTTGTGTTATTATTGTATTAGGATCAGCGTAATTTCGGAACACAATCTCAATGGGTTTTCAGTTTGAGCACAGATGAATACACTTCACATTTTAAGTATGAAGCTACAAGTAGATACGCGGCGGGCTCGACTTGTCGAATCAGTAAGCGTAACGTAGTCAGAAGATATAAGAGTTACGCGATAGAAAGAGATGCATCTTCTAGGTGAATATAACTGCAGGTAATTGACAGTGCATTCTGAAATTGGGTTACGTCGCGAAGGAGGAGGCGGAACGCGTGAGGGAGAGCAAACTTCGCGCCCTCACGCCCCTAATCGCCGCAGGAGGAGACGCTCTGAGCGTCGGGAATCGCGAGCCGATTTCCGACCACCGTAGGCGCGGGCTTGCGGACGGTGAGCAATGGATAGCTCACCGTCCGATAAGGACCAGGCCCGGGACGACGGCGCGTTGTGTTCCACGCTCGCCTCAAAGAGATGTCAGCAGAATTGACGGAGTCCGCTAGGGCCGATGCCTGCCGGGGGTGCGAAGAAAACCGATCGTAGCCCCCGGCAACAGGGCAACCGAAGGAACACGGGTGGGTTTTAGTCAGTAAGAGCCTGACACGCCCTCCCGCTCCGCCCAGAGCGGGAGAAGTTATTTGATAATATCCCACACAAAAAAAAATTAGCACTGCGCGACCTGCATTGCACTTTATTGTGTCGTGGCAAGACAAGACAAGACTTTTTTGCGGTGGTTTGAGTTTGGGTTGTTAGACGTCGGGCCGTACCTACTTGGCGCCTATAGGAGGGATTGGTCCATATTGGCTCAGAGTCGAGTGGATTGGATTGGAGTATTTTCCATGGAGAGACTGTCGATCTGACCTCCACAAGCCAGACTGGGTAACACGATACTCCTTGGTAAGACTGGTTGTCAGACTTTTGGGCTTCTGAGTATCCGTAACGACTGTCAAAGATCTTGCGAATGACAGTCGGGACCACGGCTTAACTCTCTCGATGTGGAATGGATGGTCACCCATATATAAACCGACTGCGGTAAGCATAGCTTAACCTTCTCTTGACCCGTGCAGCTGTTATCATTTAGCCACAAGCCCCTCCAACGTTCAGGTTTGATTTAAATCAAAGGTTCGAATAAATGTCAATTTGAACATATTTGAATGAAATGAATGTCAATATCGCTCCGTTCAATTCAGAATTAGAAGATGTCGGAAATATTCCCTTTGGATTCATTCCATTCCTTTAAAGGGAAAAGGCTATTATTATATTAAATGTCAAAGAAATTCTCGCCTTTATGTTATTGCTATTCTTTTTTTTAACTTCTTTATAAAAAACACAACCGACTTCCAAACTACAAAGTGAAAAATAACTTTAATTTCGGAAGTCGGTGTCAAAAACCGTGTCGGTGTTTTTTTTTTCACTTTTTAGTTTGTAATTTATCTAAGTTACAATAGCCTAATGTCAACTACTCATCAAAAATACCCAAATCGCTATAAATGTGCCTATAATATTTGAAGAGTTCCTTCGATTTCTCCGAGAGCCCATCATCAGATCGTGACCAAATGACAATGACACCAACTTGAAAATATTATACCCTTTCAAACAAAAAAAGAATTTTTCAAATCGGTCCAGCCGTCTGCGAGTAATTGGGAAACATAGGTACATAAAAAAAAAATATATATGTGTTCCGACGAACTGAGAACCTCCTCCTTTTTTTAAAGTCGGTTAAAAACAAGTTAAAGGCAAATTTTGTTCATAAATCACTAAAAAATATTCATACTTTTTTATAACCCTCAATTCACGATAGCTTTAAACGATCAGAACATTAAGACCGAAGGCTGACACAGTTGAATCAGCAACTTTTAAGCCAACGCAAAAACCACTTTATTCTTAATAACATTTGATCCAAAGTTACGTGCTCTTTTTTCAGCGATGATTTTCCGGGATTGGGTTGAAAAAAGGATTTGAAACAGTTAGTGATAGCAAAAAAAGGTTATTATTGAGTACAATAAAATTGTGTGTAAGTTTCATCATTTGCTTAATCCTATGGTCATCAATTTTGCTGCTTGTCATTCTACTCATATTGAGTGCCTCATCAGAATAGGTGTTCAGTAATCAATCAATTGATATTAGTCTGGGCTCATTGTCTTTTGTATCAACGAGTACACAGGAACCATATTGGACGAAAAATACAAAAGACGAATGAAATAGCGCGATTGAAATAAATATAGAATTGGAATAATGGTTTCTACCTCACACTATTCGAAAACCACCAATTTCCTTAAATTAATTAAAGCAGCATGATACAGCAACTCTATAATAAAGTGTAACAAGCACGTTAGTTTGATAAATTTTTCATTCAAAAGATACAAGGGTATAAAACATTTGCCCTACTAGATAGCAAAGGTGACAAAACCAACGGATTATCTAAAAGGGATTATTTCAGAATAACATTGGCCAGCAAGGGCCGTCGGATCACGCAGCGACCCGGCACTAATCGGGCCGACCAATCTATACCTCATTTGGTACTCATACGGCTTCCCGAGAATCCGTAAAACATCACTTTTTCGGTATTGCACATCGGGCACAAGAACAGCTTAGCAAGACTTCCGTGTTGACGTAATTACCCATAATGCGACCCTCGTTAATATTTCTTTGATCCAGCGGAATTCACCGAATGCGGAAAAAGACATTAAGCTAATTGCCGAAAATAACGATTTTCGAGTCATTTGTCAATGTGGTTAAGGAAATTGGTTAAAGCGACAGTCTTCAATAACAGCTTTTAATAGTTAATCATTTCTAAAAACGTTACATCTTTTAATAGTTTACACTTTGCCATAATCGGTACATTCAAATTAACTATCAATGTCTTAAAATATTCAAGGGGAGACCCGCTACTCACACTACCGTACTGATTTAATATTACATGAAACAACTTAAAGTATACTTAAATTCCAACACCCGCAAGTAGTGGGGTGTGGAACGCGCTAATTCGCCATAAATGCGTACCATCCATAATTTTCTAATTTAGCTCAAATCGATGGGAGTACCCACTCCAACTGTAGTTTATATTTGACTCATAAATATGAAACATCCATTTGATTATTGAGTATACGACAGAGCTACTATACTCATAAATATTATAGTAGATTCATTCATCACGAAATAAATATGTAAATAAAACAGAGGGATGTTCTCTGAACTTAACCCTGAAAACGTTCAATAATAAAGATAAATAATTTATTTGTAAAGAGTACTCACTCAGTTTCGTTGTTCTCGAAGATCACGCTGCCCTGAGCAGACTCGTACTGAGCACCGTTCTTTGCGGTGCCATCTTCTGTCCAGTACGGCACCCTGACCTTGCCGCGGGCGCCCGCTGTTCTCACGACCCTCAAGTCGTAGGTTCCCACGGACTCCGTCAGCTCGAAGTCCCGTTGCGGGAATGAGAACACACCAGAATGATCATCGTCCAAAATAACCACTGTTGCTGTTGACGGAGATGCTAAGCAAGCCCCCCTTGGAGATGTTAAACGCACGTAGAAATGCTCGTCTTCCTCAAAGACATCGTCGTCAATCACTTGAACGCTGAAGGTCTTTTCTGTCTCCCCGTGCCTGAAGGTCAGGGAGCCTGCGGCGGTGACATAGTCTGACCCGGCCTCTGCTGTACCGTCCTCGGTGGTGTACTGCACTGTCACTTCTCCGTTCAAGTCACCAGCTCTCACGACCCTCACTTCGAAGGTCCCACAGTTCTCCATGACAGTGTAGTGGTCCGGATCAAAGCGGACGTTCGGTCCACGTGATTCAAGTGATAAGGATCCTGACTCTCTCCGCTGCAACTCTGCCTTCACTTCGCTCAGGTCACTTTGAGCTCGTTCAGATATTTTTTTAGAGAAATCACCTCCGCCTGTCATTTTTCGAGTCGCAGCAACTCTGTAGAATGCCCTCGACTTCGGACCTCGTGACATCAGCGTCTCCAAAGCCATTCTTTCTACTGTTTCTAAATCTTCTTCGGGATGTTGCCTTCTTAATTCTCTGAGTACTGATACATATTCTCTTCTAGACTTTTCTTGTTCTCTTCCTTCATCGTCTTCGGAGAGGAAATCATCTCCTCCTGGCTTAAGAGCCATTTCAACTGAACCATCACCTTCACCTTCTACAATAACTCCTCTTTCGTTCACTCTGTAACCTTTCTTCAGATACTTGTACATGAGTAAACGACGGTCGGCGATGTATGCTGTTAAGACCGTCGCGGGGAAGAAGAGAAACGTCACAAGTCCTTCCCAAACCTCGACTTCGTTCGGTGAGATGACAGCTAGTATGAGATAGAGCCACACATACGCGAAGATGGACCACGTTGCTGTCACAAGGAACACTCTAAGATGTTTGATCTTCCTAACTTCGCCATCGGGAATCACACAAACACAGATGGCTATGATCACAAACAAGTTATAAGCAGCTGAACCCACGATGGTACCGGGTCCTAAATCGCCAGCTTCAAAGTTCTTCCCAGCAATTTCAATTACAGATAATAAAATCTCAGGTGCACTAGAACCTAATGCCATCAAAGTCAAATTAGCGACGGTTTCGTTCCATACTCTTACGACAACGATCTGTTCGCTGCCGTTTCGTCGCACGCGCACCTCCTTCTCTCTCGACGTTATAACTTCTATGGCGGCCATAAATCTATCGGAGACGATGGACACTCCGATGAAGAGGTACATGAGGCAGAGGAAGTAGATGACGCCTCGGAAGGCGATCTCGTAGGTGGGTACATCCTCGAGGGGCATCCACGCAGGGAGGACGAGCCCATTGGAACAGTTGAGGACATGGTGGGGGGTAGTGTTGCGCGGAGGATCGCGAGTAGACGGCTCGGCGCGTGTCAACACGCAGCAAGCCGCGATCGCGGCGAGCGCGAGCCGCATGCCGCGTAATTGGCGGCGACCGGCGCTGCACGAGCCCGGCGCCCGACTAAGCGTCGCGACCAAACGACGCCCCGCCCCTCACCCCGCTGTTTCCGCGTAACATAGCGCCCGAATCTACAGTAGGTCGACTTCAAACAAACCGAGACCTGATTTAGTGAACCAAGTTTAAGTCAACATTCGAGTTGGAACTGCCAAAGTCTATAACTGTTGTTTATCGGTGGCCTGTAATCCGATACTTGGGTCATCAGTCAACCAATTTTTGATCAAAATTTTCGGTATTTAGAGTAGTTTTTTGTTTGTAATTCTGTTTTTCTTGGTGTATAACAGTGGGCTCTTAAGCCGCAGAGCTGTTCCTATACGCGCACGTTCTTTCACCTTACTTGATGGAGTTTTATTGGCGTTGCGGGCCGTAAACTTGACGGTGGAAAAACGCTTATTAGACGAACCAACGAGGGTCTTATTAAAACTTAGTTTTGGGCACAGTTATGTTTTAGACGACTTTATTAAAGTTTATTTAAGAAGTTAAGTTTGTATCCCTAAAAGTTGAAGTTATGTAGATGGGAATGGGCGACTGGTTTTAACTGAAGATTTGACTTTTCTACCTGAATTTGTAACAGGAAGTAAGTATTAATATAAGTCTTTCCTGACTACGAAGATAGAACGGAAGTATTTATTTCAGCAGTTTCTTTTTTAAAGAATCAAAACATTTATCGGGCTGGCTGCATCCCGCTGTGTTTATATTATGGAATAGACGACACTCAGGCACTTAAATCAAACTTCCAGAATTCGGACTAAGAGATTGCAATAACTGTAGCTAATTTCAATGGCAGTGATAGCCTAGTGGTGTGACTATCGAACTGCCAACTCATACGTCTCGACATTAAAGGGGGCCTCGTCAAGGTCGTTTCTGACGGCCAACTCAAGCACCGCGCGCGCTCATTGGTCAAATCAAATAGCGCGCGCTACCCGGCTTCCTGTTACACACTTCCGTCCCTTTTCATGAAATCACTCCCACAGATTGCAGGAAAGTGAGAGAAAAAAATATTAAGGAGAAATCCTTACATTATTGTTGCCAGGTACCAAAAGAAAATGGTCTTGTAATTAGAATGAATTCATTATAAGAGTTCAATGAGAGTTATTTGAACACGCAAGTCTTCTGTCGGCGTCAACAACCTCACGTTTTGGTCGAATTTGTTCAAGGGTAAGGAGAAATAAGAATTACGTTATTCTGGAACATAAATAAAGAAAAATAACTTACAGCACTATACGCTATTGAAACCGTGGGCTTAGCACAAACGCGTGGAGTAAAAATATAATTCAAACGATTTTAAAATGGATAATACTCGTTTCAATAATTATAATTATTTGCTTAGTTTTATTGCTTTACTCATATCTATAAGTGACACAAATTATGCCAGTTGCAAAAGTTTATACGAAATTGATATAGCCGATATAGGATAGTGGTGTTTTCGATATAAAAATCGTTCGAATTTAGGTTACTTTCAAGCCGCGCGTTCGTGATCGGGCCTCTAAGGAATATTTTACAGCAAAGAGAACCTCTATTGTAAGGCACTGCCATGTAATCTCATTATAAATATTTTTCGTAAACTTCTCCATGTCTTGGAAACATTACTGCGGTTGCCTGACAAACAATCCTAAAGAAAAGGCAAAATGAAATATAATTAGTAACCCAATCCGCTTAACTATTCTAAAGAGTCATAAAAACCCTGAAAGAAATCGACACGTGTTTCACCTCTCAACGAGGCATCCTCAGGATGACGATTGACTTGTCGCGAGCGCCGGACGCAGAGTAAGCCATACCGCGCAACAAATAAAATTTAAAAAATACCTAACATTTATTTACGTTACATGGTAGACAGAGGTACACTAAGATTCGTAAATAGACCCCTAAAGGATGACTTTTCGTTTGTATGTGAAAATCAATTGTATAGAGGAATTTATACCCGTTGCAAGGTACCTGAAAAATGGATAAGCGTAGCCGACAATCAAGCTGAGTAACCAACTATTGAAGAGGACGATCCAGCAGTGAACTGCTAATAGGAAATATTTCAAGAGGGTACGTTCTGAAATTTGGCAACGTTGCAAATAGCTGTCAATTATTTCACTGTTTTGATTAATTTATGAACATAACTAAATTAAATTATGAAATATCGGCTCAGTAGTGCACTAAAATATCTATTGATTAATGAATTGTAGTAATTAATAAGTATTTCGTTTTAGGGGTAAAAATGTACTTGGAAACCTTCCAAATGCAATTTTTACTCCACAAACTGTTACACTAAACACACACTTAACACTTATGTTACTATTAAATTCATAATCTATATTTGACTATACCTAATTATTTCATAATTTAATATTGCAATATTGATAAATTAATCAAAACAGTGAAATATTTGACAGATATTTTTGACATTGCCAACTTTCAGAACGAACAATCATAAGACGCAGATACTTTTTTATATATTGTTAGCTTGCGTGTCACGCAACGCGTCGTACGTCAAGCCAGTAATAGGACTCGCCCATCAAGGAGCGCTGTCCCAAATTAGATGCATTATTAATTTATTGCACGGTTGGCGCAGTGGTTAAGCGATTGACTGCTGCGCTGCGTGTCGCGGGTTCGATTCCCGCACGGAACAAATATTTGTATGACCTACATGTAGTTGTTCCGGGTCTGGCTGTTTGTGTATGTGAGTTTAAATGTTTGTAAACGCACCCACGATACAGGAGAAATTCCTAGTGTGGGGCAACGTTTTTTAAAAAAAGAAAAAGAAAGAAAAGAATTATACATAAAACAAAAAGTATTTGAATAAAACACGTAGGTATACTAAAAGATCAATAATTAAATTATCTTTAAAATGGTGAAGGTTTCAGAAAAGTACGCTTAATAGATTTTGCGTGATTCTCAGTTTTTTATCCGCGTTAGACATAATTTTACAAATCAATTTCACTATGTATTATAAACATAATCTAAAATATTCCTATAATACTAATTTATTTTAAAAAAGAATGCTCTAATTTAACCTCTCTGCTCGACAATATTTTGACATGTGACACATCAGTTGACTCGACGGGGTGTTGCGAATTCAGTCATGAAATTCAGGAATTTACATCAACTTTCAGCATTCGAATTTATTAAGAAAAATATGTTACCGCGCCTATTTTATACAATAAGTTTATGGAAAATATCTTTAATTAAATGTTGAAATCAGTCAAACCGCGTCAGTACACTGCGAAAGTTGTATAGAATTGGTATTACTACACCTATCCAAAAGATAGGTCATTTAAATTTGCTGAAAATATGTACATAAACAACCCACTCTCTTGCTGAAAATATGCAAAAAGGAAAAATAAAGATATTATCATTTTCTCTGCATTCTTCCTTTGACCATGACCATACATAAACTACATAAAAAACACGATCAAATCTTGATAAAAATTACTAAAAATTGTTTGCGACGTGACATTTCTTAGTGCTGACCGTCTACCTAATTTTCTCATATCGATTTAAAAGTAGCATTCAGCCTAATCGATACTCGCAATAAAATCAGTGTGAAAAAAGTATTAGAAACTGAATAAAAACTCTTTGGTATATTTTCCATGAATTATTTTATTTTTGATACTAATAATTTTATTAGTAAGTATACACATACAGTGTGGATAGGGCAGTAACTTTTGAGGGTTCCGTACGTACCTACGAATGAAAAAACGGAACCCATAAAGGATTACCCGTGTGTCGGTCTGTCACAGCCAATTTGCTCCGAATCTACTGGACCGATTAAGTTGAAATTTGGTACACATATGAATTTCTGTGACCCAAATACAGAAGTGTAATGTAAATAAATGAATTTTGAATATGGGGTCACTTTTGGGGGCCAAACTAGACAATAAATAAAAAGTTTTGCAAACTATACCGTGTGACATATCAAATGAAAGGGCTTGTTGTGGGGGTCCCAAATATTTATGTTAATTATTCTATAGTGTTTTTGGAACTAAGTTCTTTAACGCGACTTGCAGTAGGAGTAAACTGGCATAAATCGTCACGCGAAAAAGTGTTCATACTTGTGACTGTCTTCTTCTAATTTGATAGAGAGAGAGAGAGAGAGTGTGAATTTGGTCAAAATGTAAATCAAAGATGGCGGCTGCGAAAATTTTCAAATTTTTCGTCGTGTGAGTCGGTTTCATGGTTGTCGAAGGCGTTAAAGCCTTGCACATAAAGCGTGTATTGTTGGATCTCTTCATTAAAATGATAAATATGTTTCTAAGTGGCTTTACTTTTTAAGTCAATAGAATTGAGATATGGGTTATTTTCGTTTACAACCGCAGAATTAACTTTGTTTCTTATAGTTTTTTCGAGAAAAATATAAACTTATTTTTGCAGTCGATAAAATTGATGCTGTGCAATATTTATGCGTAAATAAGTATTCATCCCAACTACGGAATCCTTCACTGTGCGAAGTCCAACATACACTTAGCCAGTTTTTTTATTTAGTTGCGAAACTACCACAAAAAAAAATAACAATTTCTGTTACTTAAGTAAGAGTAACCTATTAATAAAAACAAAAACTACCGAACTCATACAACTAACAAAAATATGGACGTCATTTAAAAGCGTTTGTGGAATACCTACGCACTTTACAGAATTAATTTATCATCATTCCCACACAAAGTTTTGTTAAGCCTACCTAAAAAATGTATACTGGGCATTCTGTATCAGCAAACTATCAGAAAGTATCAAATAATAAAATCCACAGTAAATAATTGTCCAGAAAATTAAAATAGTTTTGAACAGCGAGCGCATTCCAAATTTAAATTCAAATATAGAAACAATTCAGCGCGAAATTTAATAAATGATGTAAGTCTATCTATCCCCGTCCTGTCTGTTGACTCGTTTTATACATAATGTCCAAAAAACTATTAAAATTACATTAGAAAAGTATAAATATTTTTATTATAAACAATGCTTAATGTATTTAATGCTTAAAACAATTTTGTTTCAATTTTCAAGTATCGATTTCTGACATTCGACATATTAATTAATCGAGTCGATCAAAATTGAAAAAAAAAAATCGTTTGGGATAATCGTTTTCGCACATCATTACAATAAAAAAAACAATAATGGTCGGATATTTTTAACACAAATTGAGTAGTGGTAATGAATATTACGTGTTATTGGACCTGTGTTCGTATATTACGTTAAGATCTGGGCATTTTCTAGTTGTTTATAATATTTTTTAATAATATTTGTCATATTTTAAATCGTATCTTCATGTGTATGTGTGTTATTAGTGAAAAGTTAAAATGTAAACACGTACGATTGGCGCGAAACTTCGACTTTGGATATCAAAAACTTCATTACCTCTACTTATTTAACTTGAACAATAGATGAATTCGTCAAATAATTAAATGATGTAGTATTCACTGCCCCTGTGGTGGAGTTTAGATGTTCGAAATCCCCAATTTTTATGATTTTTAGCCTCGACCTCGACTGTCATCAAAATGGCGATTATCGCAATTACAGACTTGAATTTTATAAAGGTAAATTAATAATCTTGCACGCTACATATGAAAGATTTAATGGTGTAAACATTTGAGTTTTTTATTCAACTCTCTTAATTAACGCACATTCATAAGATTTAATGGGTAGTATAATAAATATTTTCATAATCAATTAAGGGTGTCGTATGTGGTAATTCTGGGGTCCAATTGGACCCACTACCGAGCCGGCGGAGGTTTGTGTGTTCGGGTCCAATCGGGGGCGCTTCCGAACTATACGGTTAATATATTTTTTTTCCAAACCATTTACAGACGTGAAGGCAAAGGTCCTCGCGCACATCTGGGAGTGGCGCGAGGAGGCGAAACGCCGGGGCTTAACTCCGATGCCGCAAGAAATCGCGGCACAGCGGATAGAGCTCCGGCGGGATCTCATGGCGTCATGGAGAGTGCGATTGTTGCAACCCCACGCTGGGCACGCCACAATTGCGGCGATAAGACCCCTCTTTGAGGAGTGGCTTGAGAGACGCCACGGCGTCCTCACCTTCCGCCTGACGCAGGTCCTCACCGGACACGGCTGCTTCGGGAGGTTCCTGTTCAGGATAAGGCAGGAGGAAACACCCGGGTGTCACCATTGTGTGGATCGGCCTGAGGACACGGTGGAGCATACGGTGGAGGTCTGCCCGGCTTGGGCGGAGCAACGCCGTGTCCTCGTAGAGGCGATCGGCGGCCGTGATCTCTCGCGTCCGGCCCTGGTTCAGGCCATGGTACGGAGCGAGAGGAAATGGCAGGCCATCACCTCCTTCTGCGAAGCGGTAATGCTCGCGAAGGAGGAGGCGGAACGCGTGAGGGAGAGGCAAATTTCGCGCCCTCACGCCCCTAACCACCGCAGGAGGAGACGCCCGGGGCGGGAATTGCGAGCCGATTTCCGGCCACCGTAGGCGCGGGCTTGCGGACGGTGAGCAATGGGTAGCTCGCCGTCCGATAAGGACCAAGCCCGGGTCGACGGCGCGTTGTGTTCCACGCGCGCCTCAAAGAGATGTCAGCAGAATTGACGGGGTCCGCTAGGGCCAATGCCTGCCGGGGGTTCGAAGAAAACCGATAGGGAAATCGTGGCCCCCGGCAACAGGGCAACCGAAGGAACACGGGTGGGTTTTAGTCAGTAAGAGTCTGACACGCCCTCCCGCTCCGCCCAGAGCGGGAGAAGTTATTTGATAATTTCCCACCCGAAAAAAAAAAAAAAAAAGGATGTTGTTTACAAGCGGGTTGTCTTTCACTTATTATTAATATATGCTGTACTAGAATAGCCGTAAATCACAAAACAGCCAACCACTTACTAGAACTGACGTCATTACAAGTTTAAGTCTAAGTGTTCTCGCGTGCTACGGACACGCTCGCGTGTCCCATACAATGTATTTAATCGCTGTATATCGGACACACCAACTTTATCGCACTTCTCTGCAATAAGAGGTATTAAGAATTTTCGAGGCGGTTAGCTAGTAGGAAGCACTTAATTGATTCAGGCGTGACCTTGCGGAAATTCATTATGAAATACAATAGACGTGGATTTATTTAGTAACCTATTCCGCTTAACTATTTCTAAAGAGCCATAAAAAACCCTGAAAGAAATCGACACCTCTCAACGAGGCATCCTCAGGATGACGATTGACTTGTCGCGAATCCAAACATGGCGTGTTGCCACACCGAGCGCTGAACGCAGAGCGTGTCTGTTTAGAAATAGCTAAGTGAAGTAGGTTACTAAACATGTCTATTGTGTCTTAGGAGGTATTTTTTTCAGGTTTGTTTGTGACAGGACCTAAGCATTCATTACTCTAGGTACTACAAACTTGTCAGTCTCGTTTCTACGCCAGTATCTAGGCTTAGCTACCTTAAATCGATGGAAATTGGAAATGAGGTGTCTTCTGTTTATTGCTAGACAAAGAAGTAATAAAATTATGACACTCCCCATAACTGTAAAAGAGGGATTAAAAAAAACAATGCACATAAGCGTGCCTCACACAAGTTGGACCGATGACCTTATGAAGGCCGCAGGAATCCGCTGGATGTGGGAAGCACAGAACCGTTTGAAGTGATAGTGCTTGGAGGAGGCCTATGTCCAGCAGTGGACGTCTTTCGGCTGAAATGATGATGAAGCTTGTGGGGTATTGTTGGATCCCGAAAAGCAAAAGTTAAGACGCAGATATATGCCAGTAACCTTGAGTAGTAAGCTTGCGTGTTATGTACTGAGCTCACGCAACGCGTCGTACGTCCAGCCAGTAAGGACTCGCCCATCAAGGAGCGCTGTCCCAAATTAGACACATTGTTAATTTATTATACATACAACGAAAAGTATTTTAATAAAACACGTATACTAAAAGATCAATAATTAAATTATGTTTGAAATGGTGAAGATTTCAGAAAAATACGCTTGATAGATTTTGCGTGATTCTCAGTTTTTATCCACGTTAGACATAACTTTACAAATAAATTTAACTATGTAATATAAACATAATCTAAAATATTCCTAAATTAAGTTATTAAGAAAATGCTCTAATTAAACACATATTTTTTTCCAAATCATTGAAACTACTTGTTCAGGCGTAATCTTCAGAATAAAATCATTAAAAGTCGGTTATCGTCGCCTTAAAAAGGTTGACTTAAGGTTGAATTTGCTATTTAAGTCAATGTTTTTTTCGGTCTTGAGTGACAACTCAAGTGAATTTGCTATTTAAGTCAATGTTTTTTTTCGGTAACAACCGCAGGTACTTACTATGAAATACAAACACTTGGCAGATTTTTTGTCACGTTTTATTATTATCATTTATTATTTTAGATACCTACCAAAACTCTGGCGTGTCCAATTATAAACCAGGACCCAATCAAAAAATATTAATTATTATTTTACGCCATTTTCCTCCATCCAGATCAGTAGCACATTAATACATCAATTTCCCACAGGACCACTTAATTGGCTGCTTGTTCCCGACAGCATATGAATCATTGTGTCTGCCAAGTCAACCAGCTTGCTTCAGTGAGCAATAATTATATTCTGTTAATTTTCACAACGGCAGCTCATTAAGTGGCAATTAATAGTAATTATTGCTCAATGATGCGTGTAACGTTGGGGTAGGTGTGGTCTTTGATTGGATAAAGGAAACATCTTTCCATAAAGTAATACTACACTCACGAGCAATATAAAAAAGCCACTTGCAGTGGTAAGCAAAGTAAAAATCTAAATATCTCCTAAACCACACGACATGAAGTAAAAAAATCTTGAAAACAGTTTAATACCTAGGTGTTTTTAATGCGCTATTAAATACATTTGAATGTTGTTTTTTAGTTCAAAAAGCTATCTTGCGTGGTTTCGAAAATATTTCATAACTAGTAAGTGACTTTTTTTTATATTGCTCGTCAGTGTATGTTCTTTTTAGGGTTCCGTAGTCAACAAGGAACTCTTATAGTTTCGCCATGTCCGTCTGGCTGGCTGTCTGTCTGTCTGTCCGTGGCTTAGCTCAGACACTGTTAGAACTAGAAAGCTGTAATTTGGCATGAGATACATATTAATCACGCCTACAAAGTGGTAACGTCAAATCATGAAAAAAAAATATGGTACCTCCCCTACACGTAAAGTGGGGATGATTTTTTTTCTCGTCTATCCCAAGGTGTGGGGTATTGTTGGAAAGGTCGTTCAAAAATATTGTGAGTTTGTGAAAACCATTTTTGGATTCAGGAATCCGTTTGCGAAATTAAGCTTTAAAGTGAAAATTTTTGTTAGTCAAGTGTGACCCCCCCCCCCCTCCCCCGCCAGCTAAACGGTTGGATCTGGATATGTGGAAAAATTTACAGCAATAGCATATATAAAACCAAATTAAAAGGAAGCTCTACAAGTTAACGAGTAATAATCGACCAACTTACATTTGCAGTTGAAAAAATATGTTCTCCTATACATTCCATATGGGAGAAGATGTTTTTCAACAACACTGTTAAGTTTGTTCTCGGGATAAATTCATTCCATCTACGGAACCCTTCATTGTGCGTGGTCAAACACGCACTTAGTTGGTTGTTTTTGATAAATGAGACAACGATTTGACACTAGTTATTTTTACTTTAATTTATGTGAATACATTTTCAGTTACTGCATCACTAATTATCGCAATTTGCTACCGGAACATCTTGCCTCAACGAAGGAACAACCAACCCCATGAGGGGGTGGGTTGTTCCTTGTCGACTTTTCACAAAAAATGTTTCTGCCCAAGAAGATATTACAAGGTTAATAAATATAACCATTTAGTTTATACACAACTGTATAAATCTTTAATTATTTTTGAACTTAATTATATCATATCGATTTTATTATTATTTGCTACACATATATATTTATTAACACGCTTTTATTAGGTCGACCTGTATGTAACTAACTATGTAATGGAATCTAAAGTAACTAATTTAACCATCTTGCAAGGGTCGTAGCGTAATGAAAATTGGCAGTTGTATGTAGTTCTGATGACAATACAATAATATGGTACTGTCGAACTGATCTGATGATGGAGCCGGAAGATATGAACTGGAACTTCATGATGGAAAATTGTATCATAGTTTTTTTGGATTTCTTAGAAAAGTCTTGTAATTAACTTTGACCACGATTAGGTTTCAAGGTCTGATGATGAAGCCGGAAGATAGGCACTGGCATTCCATGATGGAATATCGTATCATAGTCGTGTGTGAGAAAGGCCTTTTTTGTTTTTACGTGCATTTATAAAAGCGTGTTTTTCTAGTGTTTTTAAAACTATTAATTATTTTCTATTTAAATATTTACACACACTATAAAACTGATTTACATCCGTAAGACGTACTCGTAACATAAGATTCAGTTGAAAACCAGCATCAGGCACTTATACTAAACTGGGCCTATTTGGCGCAGCCGTGAGGAACACAATACTGTTTTAAGCTTTCTCTGTTTTTTTTTTGTTTTTGTTTATGAAAACTGTGTGCCTTAACCTGGGTCATATATTTCCTTTCTTTCTTTATAACTAGGATACATTCTGCCACTATATATCCGAAAGTCTTGGAGATCAGACTTCGTTTCAACGGCTTTTAGACGTTTTTTGAAAAACGGCTCTTTGAACCCCGGCCTCCCATACTGTTATACATTTTCAACACAAATTATCACAAACACATGTATTTATAATAGTCGAGGACTCGGTATATAGATGCAGAACTCGTTAGCAAAAGTTTTTTAACGAGCACACAAAGTTTTAATGGCCTAAAAACGCAGAGCGAAAGGAAATATGTGGAAAAATAATTAAAAATCGATATTGGTCCAGACCAGACTTTAATTATTGAATTAATTTCTTTCAACTAATTTTTTTAACCGACTTAAAAAATAGGAGGTGGTTCTCAATTCGTCGGGAGTTTTTTTTTTTTTTAATTTATGTTCCCCGATTACTCGAACACCGCTGGACCGATTTGAAAAATTATTTTTTTGTTTGAAAGGGTATTCTTTCAAATTGGTCCCATTGTCATTTGGTCACGATCTGATGATGGGATCTTGGAGAAATCGAGGGAACTCTTCAAAAATTATAGGCACATCTATAGCGAATTGGGTATTTTTGATGAGCAGTTGACTTAAGGCTATTGCGAATGATGAAAAAATGAAAATGAAAATGAAAAATGTTTTATTAATTATACAAGTAAAATTTAACAACTAGTGGTTGGAGTCTCCTTTTAAGCAAAAAAGCCTGTGTTAGGAGACTCCGCTCTTCCAAAACTTAAAATAATAACATAAGATTACTTGTTTTAAGTGTTATAAAAACAGGCGGTTTAAAATAAAAAGAGAAAATTAAAACTAGACAAGAAGCATGCAAATGTGTGAGTGAGAGTAGGGGTGTGTGAATGTGAATATAAGGGTGCGTGAATGTGACTATGACTATGAAGGTGTGTAATGTGAAAATGGGGGTGTGTGAGTGTGAATACTAAGGAGTGTTACTGTGAGTATAAAGGTGTGTAAATGTGAATTTGAATGTTGAATGTGAGCATCGGTGTGTATGAAAGTTGAGTGATAGTGTGAGGGTTTGTTAAATTTAATGTTAAATACAGAGTGCGAGTAAGTGGCAATGAATGAATCAGACTGTATACGACAAGTACGAGAGATGAGAGCAGTTAGTGTAAGGCTTTATTTTATTCCAGTAGCTTCTCCGTGTCATCATAAGTAAGTGGTTTTATCCAGTTAGTTACTATTTTTTTACTTTCAGTTAATTGTTTATTGTATATGTAGATCTCTTTGTTAACTCGATTGTAAAGCTGAGCTGAGCGTTTGTCGTATTGAATACGGGCGAGCTTGGTTTTAGTTTTAGGAACTTCAACTATTATATCCTTTCTTCTTTTCAGGGTTAAGCTGGGATCAAATTTAAGAGTTTTATGTTTCCTGAGAATAGTTTTAACTATATAACTTAAATAAATTACAAACCAAATCACAAAAAAGTGAAAAAAAAAAAAAATACAAAAAATGCAACCGACTTCCAAACCACAAAGTGAAAAATAACTTTAATTTCGGAAGTCGGTGTCAAAAAACTAAAATACTGATCCAAAGACACCGACTTCCGAAATTAACGTTATTTTTCACTTTGTAGTTTTTTATTTTATTAAATCAATTTACCTAGCTATACTTATGTATCAGATATCAAACATTTTGTCTCTCAGTAAATTTATATGCAGGACTAACGCTGGGGAACATGCACCTCTTCGTCGCTTTGTGGATTCTTACAACACGCATTTTATAGACCTAGATATATTTTGTCTATCTAAGCAATTATTTAAGAAAATGGTTCTGGATATTTTGTTTAGCGAGTAATTTAAATTAAATTAAGCTAAACAGTAGTCGCGGCCACAATATTGCTGTATTATTTTATTGTGGCCGCGACTGCTGTTTTATTTTTTTATCTCTTGCTTGTCTTCAGCACTTCTCTTAACCTTTAGTTAATACTTGGACAATGGTGTGGGTTACATGTCTGTTAAATCTTAGTTTAATTATTTCTCTGTATTTTGTAGCATTTAACTGTTTGTGTCCCTAATAAACGAATAGAATGTCCAAAAGGTAAAAACCGTCCAAGTGCGTGTCGGACCACGACAATGAAGGATTCCGTAGTTGGGATGAATTTATCCCAAGAACAAACTTAATTTTGTAATTGAAAAACATGTTCTCCCATACGGAATGTATGGGAGAACATGTTTTTGCAACCGCAAAGGTAAGTTGGTCGATTATTACTCATTAACTTGTAAAGCCTACTTAGCTGTGATAGTTTTCCTTTTAATTTTGTTATATATATATGCTACTGCTGTAAATTTTTTCACACACCCAAAACCAACCATTTAGCTGGCAGGGAGAGGCGGCAACTTTTTAACGACACCCCACACTATGGGATAGATGAGGAAAAAAAATCATCCTCACTTTATGTGTAGGGGAGGTACCTTATTTTTTTTTTTTCAAATTTTTATTTTACCACTTAGTCGGCATGATTAATATGTAATATGTGTATACTAAATTACAGCTTTCTAGTACTAAGAGTCTCTGAGCTAAGCCGCGGACAGACAGACAGACGGACATGGCGAAACTATAAGGGTTTCTTGTTTACTACAGAACCCTAAAAAGGAAACTGTCGTAATTTAGACGCTTGGCACACTTTTTAAAGTCGTACCTATTAGAGGGGAACTATACTTTATGAAGGAATCTTTACAAGGAAGTCCATACAACGCGCAACGTACCTACCACATATATAACTGTCGCCTAGCAGAGTTACAGTGTTCCGGTTTGAAAGGTACAGTTGCAAATGTAATTACAGGCCAGGACATTTCAGTATTGTCACTAGGATGACCACGCAACTGCCTCTTATATTTCAGAGACGCGGCAGTGACCACTTATTAGGTGGCCGTTTGCCAACCAATAAGAGAAGAAATACCCACTGAAAACTGAACCTCATAATTTCATCATCTCATTAAAAACGATAGCAAAAATAATCATTGAGAAAACACTTCCAGAAAATAGCCAAACTACAGAATAAATACGTAGCAGTATTACATCTCGGCAATGACTTTGAAATAATTACCTACCGCCGCTTGGTAGATATACCTTCCGCGTCCGTCCGTAACGGCCGCGCACTCGTCGATACTGATATACACTGAGATTTCGATGCGAGTCGTTTCAGCCGTTTTCTATGAAGATAGAATACTGTACTTATTTATACTGTGGCCAAACCCACTCTAATCGAGCGCACTAACCAAAGTAATCCATATTTTCTTTCATTCCTCTTCCTTAAAAAAAAAACCATTAGACACGGTTTAACAAAGCAGTATTCAGTGATTAATGTCCACTGTCTCCTCGCCTCCTAAAACAAGAGATTCACAACTAAGCGAAGCTCTAATGGATGGCAAACATCTCATTCTTTCCACAAGGAAAAACAACCTCGACTATGGAACAAAAGAAGACGGCGCAAAAAAGATGGGTACAGAAGGTCAACTCCATACAATTAGCGAAAACGCACGCACACACAAACACGCTTTGCGTACAGCGAGTGCAAGCGCACTGTCGAGCCACAAGCGTTGCGACATACATCAATTGATATTTTTTTTTGTTTTTTTTAATGGCGTCTCTCTGATCTAGCTAGAAATTTGTCGACTGCTTAACCGGACTTTCCAGTGGCTGCCTCAAGAAATTAAGGTCTCCAGGGCATAAAACTTAGAAACTAAGCGACTACACGCTAAGGGCACCCCCTGTGGGGTACGAACCTCGGCTTAGGGCATCGCTGGGGGAGGACAGCAAGGGACAGGCTGGATCGGATTTAACGCGTCAAGCGACAAGCGCGCGCGTTTGTCATTCTCTAAACAACTCATTTCATTTGTTTTCTCCGCAGTCGCGGTCGCAAGATGAGTGTCACTTGAGCGTGTCGCTATTGGTCACGGGGTATGTATCTTGGGCACATAGTCACTGATCTCCTACGCGGTGATGAGGTCATGAACAGGGAGCGTAGGGCGCTGTCTATCAGAGCGAACATGATAGCCCACAGGTTTAAACGTTGTAATGCACAAGTGAAAATAACACTGTTCAGAGCGCATTGTACATCACTCTACACGTGCTGCTTGTGGGCTCATTATACGCAAAGATCATTCAGCGCCCTACGCGTCCAATTTAACAATGCGTTCAGGGCGTTGTTGGGGCTACCGCGCTGGTGCAGTGCGTCGGGCATGTTCGCGGACGCACACGTTGACAGCTTCCACGCCGTGCAAGCAATGCGCCACGGCGC
Organism: Agrochola litura; assembly: GCA_949152395.1. Lineage (NCBI taxonomy): Eukaryota > Metazoa > Arthropoda > Insecta > Lepidoptera > Noctuidae > Agrochola > Agrochola litura. The sequence goes on along the minus strand of OX424507.1, from coordinate 3,901,249 downwards.
TCGGCAAGTTGCGCGCCAGCACTAACAGCATCCTGGCTGTGATTGCGGATAGGCTGAACACGCGTCACGTCCAGCACTGGGTTAATACCCACATTAAGAAATAAGTAGGTATTTGTAATGTTTTTTTGAAGTGAAAACATCTTTAGGCGCGTTGGGCATTTTTAAGATGGGACTAAACCACGACACTGTAACGCAATTTACCGACACCGTGGAGTAAAAGACATCAACGCGTTGATTACCGCGGTGCCGATTTCAAGCTTTCACTTCTGTCGGCACTCCCGGAGTGCCACTGTTTTTTTTTATTAACTTTTAACACTAGTTTCATAAGTTTTAGGTACTTTACTAACATTCTATTCAGTTTTTATTTTAGTTTATATAGATGTGTGCCTGTGCATGCGCCTGTTTTCGTTTGTTGTAAAGACCCGACCTTCTGCATCCATCTTTGTATTTTGTGATGGTAGTAATAATGATTCACTTAAAATATTTTCGCTGAAATCAGGGAGATAGGGCTGCCAAATACAGGTTTTTTGTGGTCGTGTTTAATTCATTATGATTTTAACACCTTTGTTCGTAAATATTAAATTAGTCGGTAAATATTAATAAAACGTGTGGTTTTTACCGTTTTTGGCTGTGTACAGTTGAACGATTTACCTGTTTCTGATAACATATATACCTACTATGTTATTATTTGTCGTTAGGCAGGTGTCCCAGCGCCGACGAGGAAGCGACTAACTATCGGCTATTTTATCGTTCAAGAAACGTACAATAGATATATTTTCCGTTTAAACAAAAGAGATGGATATATATTTGTCGGCGACGGGTATATGACTCTCGTTATTATCAGCGATATTTTAACTACTGTGGGCGTAGTGTGGGTAGTGTTGGTTAATGCGCAATAGAAAAATAGTTTGCAGTTCAGATCACATTATAATTTACTATCAAATGAATTACACTAGCTAAATTATACACACACTGGGTGCGACGGCGTTTATTAAAATCACCAATTAACACAATGATCACAAAATTACAACTAACACAATAACAGCACGAATCGAGAACAGTTCCGTGACGTCTTGATTATGCGACCAGAGGCTGAATGCCCTCCTCGCCGTGGCCTTAAAACATCACGACTCTGTAGAAGCGCGCCTTTTTTGGTGTAGGTAGCTCACTCTTGATGTCGCTAGTCGCGCGCTTGCGATTCGTTTCGTATCCGTACTAATGACCGGATCCGACATATTAATAGTTGATCGCTGACTGTTCACACTGCCGGCGAGGACTTGCGACAAGAGCTATCATTTCATTTGAATTATGTTTTATGTTGCATAATGTAGGTTATTTATTTTTTATTTTTTTTTTATTTATTTATTTATATAATCACTTACAACTATTTTTACAGGCAAAACCCAATGCAATAGTGAAGCAAACTATCAACAAAATAACAACTTATTTTCTAAAACTTATTTTAAACAATGTTATCCTTGTGAATTCACTCCGTGTACATTATTTTGTATACTATTGTATAGAATCATTCTCTAACTTGAACAGACAGCTGTGCTGCTGGGGAGTTTGTTGCGCCACTTCTTCTTCCCAGCTAAAGGCACTAGGAAGTGGTGAAGGGTGGGCGTTTTTGGGGGACTGTCTTATGTAATTTTGACGTTCGAAAAGTGCTGATTCTCAGCCTAGTTTGAATAAATGACTTTTGAATTTGAATTTGAATCAAAGATAGTACTCGCTCAGCGATACTTGCTCAGCGATGCTCGCTTGGTGGTCACAACTCCAAACAGCGGCAATTTCGCCCCGAGTGAGTGGAGCGAGTAATCGCCCGTCGCACTCAGACACTCGATGATAGCCGAGCGACAAAACTATCGGAACTACACACTCGCTGCTCGCTTCTCGCCAACTCGTTTTCAGTTGCTAGCTCTACTTACTTGCTACTCGTTAATCGCCGGCGGTGGGACAACTGCCTTTATTTGGTAAAACAATTAACATGAATAACATGCTAGTAGGTAGGTACTCGTTCATAGCAACGAATGGCAATCATCACAGACATTTGACTAACATAACATAATATAATCACATATAATCCCCGAAGGGTTAGGCAGAGGTGTACCCATAGTACACCCACATTCCGCCAGTTATGTTTAAGTCCCATGTAATAGGGGGCGAGCCTATTGCCATCAACCGGGCACAAACCCAGAGGGCCAGGCCACACGGTGCGGTGCGGCTCCGGCGCGGCGCCTGAGCGGTGCCGCAACGGTTTCCTACATATAAAAATGTATGGTAAGCCATACGGTACGTCTAGCACCGCTCCGGCGCTGCACCGCAGGCGCACCGGACAACGGCGCCAGGCAGACGAGGCGGGGAGGGGTACAAGCAGTGTGGTGCCGCAGCGGCGCCGCTCAGTTGTTTATACGGCATAGGCAAGAGTGCACGCTCTGGCTGGGCAAGCCAAGCCAAGCCTGTTGCGGTGCCGCAGCGGCGCCGTAAGAACTGTGCGACACCGCCCTGCTCGTGTGACCGCCAGTGCGGTGCGGCGTAATGCGGTGCGTTGCGGTGCCGTACCGTGTGGCCTGGCCCAGACTCCGGGCTGCTATTGAAAAATTAAGCCATTAAATAAAGCGCAAAACACAAAGAGAGACACATCACAAGAGACAGTTTTGTACTTATTTAAAAACTCTCTTAAGACCAGGTACTCCAAAGACAATTTCCACGCAAACTCCGCCCCCATGCACCCCACAACTCCACTATGTGCTAAACGCTAACACATCAGTAATAAAGTTGAATATCGCGTGCGCTCTTTGGTCGTGTTCGAGCACGGAACTAAATGTCGTAAGTCTCAATTCTTATTTCGTTTATAACTAAAGTAAAAATTGATCTAGAGTAAAAATATCTTATATCTGGATAATAAATTATATTTTCTTACTGTCAATAATTATTTTAGACACAAATGCAGAGTAATCTTGTTTTTAATTCAAATAATCTTTAAACAGACATGATTTTCGAATAAAAAATGAATTGAGCGAAATTTTTTCCAATTACGTAACTGTCTTGTACATGGAAAGAAAAAAATCCAATAAATCATATTCAAAAGATCCATTTTGATTGTATGCGTGACTTTTTCAGAATATTAATGCAAATTAACATACAATTTAGGGAGCCTCCTCTTGAGTATTGTCAGGTAAATCAATTGTTTGTCAAATTGACGCACTACGTCAATTTGCCGTGTTATAGTCATTTAATACAAATGTCAAAGAATTACAGTTGTGATTTGAATACACAGACTATTTAAGTTGACAGTAAATTTGATAAACAATTTATTTTCTTAACTTTATACATGACACGCACAGGACGGGCCCCACCTTGACAGCGACCCACGGAGTTGAAATAAAACAAACACTTTTAAAGATATTTAGTTTCAAAACAGGCTTCACTTAAGATTTTAGCTTTTATCGTGTCAAACGCAAAGGTTCTTCTTTCATCTGTTTTGCAAGTTCTTTTTAACTTTACGCGACCGTTATGTACCTAATATAGCACATCGCGTTTAAGGCGACGATATAACCGACTCTTAATGATTTTATACTGAAGATCACGTCTAAACGAGCAGTGTTAATGATTTGGAAAAACGTATGTTAAATTAGAGCATTTTCTTATAGGAATATTTTAGATTATGTTTATATTACATAGTGAAATTAATTTGTTAATTTATGTCTAACGCGGATATAAAACTGAGAATCACGCAAAATCTATCAAGCGTATTTTTCTGAAACCTTCACCATTTTAAAGATAATTTAATTATTAATCTTTTAGTATACGTGTTTTATTAAAATACCTTGTGTTTTATGTATAATAAATTAATAATGCGTCTAATTTGGGACAGCGCTCCTTGATGGGTGAGTCCTATTACTGGCTGAACGGTACGACGCGATGTGTGAGCTCAGTACAGAACACGCAAGCTAACCACTCAAGGTCATTGAAATATATCTGCGTTTTAAGAAAAACTACGGCTGAAACACGCTGTGAATGTGTGTGTAAGCGCATTAGCTCTCATTAGCCGACGTTCGCACGGACGTAATAAAATCGCGGCGGGATTTTATCGTGCACTGGATTTTCAACTCTAAGTGTTAAGCCGAGCGTTGAGAACCCAACGTGCTGAGACGCACTCTCGTCCCAGTGCGTTGAAAAACACTGTTAGATTTTCAACTCTCGACACTAAGTAGAGCGTTAAAAATCCAGTGCACGAAAAAAAATCGCCGCAATTTTATAACGTCGGCTTACCATCCGCGACACGGGTGAAGTCGGAGGTGTGTGTATATGTGTGTGTTATGTTTTGACGCTACTCAACTTTACGCACAACCTCATTCATAGCATGTTTGTACACTTGATTACCACAAGTAAAGCGCTCGTCGGTTCGTGAAATAAAAAAAAAACAACTAACTTCCAAAAAAACACTGCAAACTGAAAAATAACTTTAATTTCGGAAGTCGGTGTCTTTGGTTTTGAATTTTCGTCTTTTGCCTCTGACTTCCGAAATTAAAGTTATTTTTGACTTTGTAGTGTTTTTTTGGAAGTTGGTTGTTTATTTTTTTTTGTAAAAAGTTTTCTTTTCACTTTTTAGTTGTGATGCCTACCGGACACAAATTCAAACCTGCTATGTAAAAACAGTAACAGGAACTTATCATATCATCCACATACTAAGTGAGAAAAAATACGTATTATTGAAGCTAACTACAATAAAAAATATCTAAACAAATTGAATACAATTTATATGGGACCACCTTGAGAGTATACCCTTTTAAACAAAAAAAAGAATTTTCAAAATATGTCCACAATTGACGGAGAAATCGGACACACATAAAAAAAAAACAAAAAAATAAAATAAACATACAGTACGAACAAATAACCTCCTCCTTTTTGGAAGTTGGTTAAAAATACTGAACAACACTCAGCTTGTTGACAAAAAAATGCCCGCTTCCAGCTGGTGTTCCAACGTATAAATTGGAAACGAAGTTTTGATTTCAAACATCGTTCACTTTGTTCTGGCGAAACGCGGTTCGAGCTGCTAAATAATCCTTTTAGTCGGACAAAAGCACAAGCGTGGTAAAGGAAGCATGGGAACACTTCTAACGTGCACGTCTGTCTACATTGTTCTCACATGTAGTTATAATTTCAACAGAATGATGTAACAACGACACTATCGTGCCCAAAGCTCCAAAATATACAACAAAATCAACAAGAACCTATCAATTTATAAACTCACCCTGAATAAGGTCAAGCAGAATCTTAAGGCATGGCTACTGTCCCTCAATTATGAAGAAACAGAGCAAATTCTTGTAACTCTTTCGTAATACGAAGTCTACACTATGAGAGGCACTCAACTTCATCATTACGCGCGATCCCAATCAATCTTTCCTGAACATTCAACTCAATTTACAGACACACTCATACACACACCCACACATACGCACGCATGCATGCACACTACACGCATACATACAATCACCATTACAGGCTATTTCTAACCATTTATTATTGTTTTGTATTATTTTAGTCTTTTTATTTATTTTTCTCCTTTGTTAATCTTATTGCATAAGTTTTCAATTGTATTTCCTCCCAGGAGAGGGCACTGGCTCTTGTAACACAGGTTAACCACCTAGCACAAGTGTCAGGGACTTCACACATTTTGTAACCACTTCTTATGTAATAAAAAGATTATTATTAACCAATATTTTGTAACAATTTTTTATTTAAGAGTGTCCGTGGAGTTTCTTGCCCGTTCTTCTCCATAGGTACCTACTACGCTTTGGAATGGGCAACTAGCTTCATATCTCTGACTGACCGATTCCTTGACAATTCAAAGTGCCTGTAAATGGTTTAATTGAAATAAATGGTTTGAGTTTGAGTTGAGCTGCCTTGGGCCGGTTTTTCGGGGCATTACACCACAATGGATTAATAACATTACATTTTTGTAAGACCGAGGTTTCTTCAGTTATGTTTAAGTCCCAATTGGGGGCGAGCTTATTGCCATCAATCAGGTACAAATGCAGACTCCGAGCTCCATGGAAAAACCAGTTTACATTGCCCGAGCGTTTGACTGCTAAACAGCTCAGCAGTCAAATATACTAGAACAACAAGGTCATCTAACGTATAATTTTTACTTACTAACTTTTACTTAACCTTTTTTACTTTATTACTCTTTAACTTTTTTTAAATTACTAATATATGGCAACTAAAGGGTGAAATGAAATTGTTTATTCTGTAAATAGGAAATTGGAATCACTTTTACACATAATATTAAAAATATATTAAAAATAAGCTAGATGAGTTCGGCGTTTCCTATAGATAGATAGAATATTCTTTATTATGTACACCATAAAAATTACAGACATTAATTTAGATATTTTTTATCTGACTACTCTGAGAAGAGAGCCGAAACAAACTCAGAGGTCGCAGTCTCTTTTAAAGTCCAGACATAATCTTGGTCAGGCCATATGAAGAGCATGTAGATAAGAAGTGTCTGAAAAGGTATTTTGAGGAAAGAACCACACAGATTTGAATGGACCTGTCGAGTCAGTGCAAGCATTTGTCAGTAATTGTGGAGCTCAACTTAGAACTTAACGAGCTCAACTCGACGAACAATACCAAAGAAAGGACATTTGAGTAGGCCGCATAAACTACTCAAACTGCCAGATCATCACTAAAACTAGCAGATAAATAAAAATAATATCCAAATAGTCTTCACATTCACAAAAATTAAAATAATTTGAATATAATTTTCAACAATGTCGATGTGTATATAAAACTGGTATATGGAGGTAAACGTTGGCACAAAATTACAGTCATTTTGTGCCAACATTTACCTACCTTTTTAGTCTGTGGTCGTCATAGTTTTCGCGGAAATGTTATTTAAAATTGGAATATTGTCGTGTGTTGTTTAAGTATGACTAACTGCCGCAATCACATCATATGGAATAAACGTTACAATGGACTATTAAATAACAGTTAAAATGTGTATAGTCAATCTCATATTTGCCTCACCAGTTTTGACAACAATTCCCGACTGAAGGCTTTTGTTTAGGTATTTAGTTCTGTTTACGTTTTTAGTTTTTATTTTCAGCTTGAGTATAGTTTTTGTTGGTATATTGGCGTGCTAGCTATGTGGCAAATAATTTTATTTAATGTCGTAATGTTAATTACGTTGCAAACGATTGTATAGAATCAAGTTTTTCTAACTGAACAAACAGCTGTGCTGCTGGGGATTTTTTTGCGCAACTTCTTCCCAGCTAAAGCACTAGGAAGTGATAAAGGGCGGGCGTTTTGGGGGACTGCCTTATGTTATTTTAACGTTCGAGAAGTTCTGATTTTTTATTTTGATTCCTTGTGAATTGAAACATCACTAATATTATATCAAAATGTGAAATTTATCTTCCCCAGACGACTGACAGACAGACTACCATAGCGAAATTTGATACTATAGCACCAAATATCAAAATTACGGAAAGAAACTCTCTTCACCTCCTAGGGTCCCCAATTTTTGATGAATCCTTTCCAACGTTCATTGAGGAGAAAATACAAAATTTCAACGATGTCTCGGAAAGACTTTTCAAAATTAATATCCATTCGGCCTTCACACTCATTCGATACTGCTGCTTTGGACCAAAATTTACTTATAGCCTCCGTTCCTCCCATCTATGGAAGCATACACAACTTTTAGAAAAAGTAGACCAAATTATTAGAAACACTTTAACTTCAATCCTAAATGTGGCCCTGGACGACCGAGCGTGGCAGCAAGCTACACTCCCCATTCGCCTGGGTGGTCTCGGCGTCCGCAAAATTTCAAGTATAAGTTTACCGGCGTTCCTCTCCTCGGTCCACAGTACTAATAAATTAACCAGGAACATTTTATCTTCCTCACTGGCCGATTTTGAGGTACCGTGCCTGACCGAAGCGTTGAACGCTTGGAAAATGGCTTGTCCCAATACGGATCTGCCCGACAACCCTTCTTCCCAGAGACGCTGGGATGTGCCGCTCTGCAGTATTATACGGAACACCCTGTTAAATACGTCACCTAATACTGCTGAGCGTGCCCGTCTGCTGGCTGTGGGAGAATGGGAGTCAGGCTTGTGGCTTCAGGCGCTCCCGTCATCCACCATAGGCACCATGATGGATGACTCATCGTTTCGGCTCGCTACGTGTCTCCGCTTGGGTGCACCTTGTGTTGCTCCGCATCGGTGTCATTGCGGTGAAGCTGTCGACAGTCTCGGCCACCATGGCCTGTCCTGCTGCAGGAGCGCAGGTCGCATAGCACGGCACGCCAGCATCAACGACATTATTCGTCGAGCCCTTGTCACCGCCGGCGTACCAGCGGTATTAGAACCAAACGGCTTGGTACGTGACGATGGAAAGAGACCAGATGGGATGACGTTGTTGCCTTGGAAGGTGGGTAGGCCTCTGGTGTGGGATGCAACCTGTGTCGACACCCTTGCGCCATCCCATGTTCCTAGCACGGTGGGCTGTGCTGGCGCTGCTGCTGCGGCTGCTGAGACCCTCAAGCGGCGCAAATACTGTAACCTTATAGGTAATTACAGTTTTGAGCCGTTTGGGGTCGAAACGCTCGGACCATGGGGCCCGAGTGCGCGTCTCCTTTTTAAGGAAATTTCTCGTCGACTGGTCGACACTTCACGTGACCAGAGGGCTGGCTCGTTCTTTGGCCAAAGAATTAGCATTGCCATTCAACGTGGCAATGCTGCCAGTCTTCTGGGCACGTTTCCGGATGACAGCGATGCGGACGAATACTTCGACGCCTAAGTGTCATTTTGTTTTTATTATTTTTATTTATACAGATAGTTAGTTAGTCTTTTAATTTAGTACCTAATGTAAATAGTTAGCTGTTTTAAAAACTGTAAAATAATTTATAAGTAAGTTTTCCTAAAATAAATAAAAATGTAAGATATCTTAAAAAAAAAAAAAAAAAAAAAACTAAGTTTGAAAGTATGTAAATGTCACATAGACAAATACACCTTGTCGTTATAATGACGTTCAAATGAATTCAACCTTAAGGTGATAAAGCAATTACGAAGTCGACTATACAAACTTTGCGTTAATATTAGTGTTACTATTAGCATTGTATGTAAAATGGATGCATTAAGTAACATTGAAAAAACACGAAATTAAAACGAGGTTAAGCGTTGCGTGTAATATATACTTTAGGCGCTAGTGTGACCCGTGTGTACACACCCCTACACATCAAGCTACACATTTCCAGTTTATGCTGATCTTGCATCGTATAGGATTCCCGTACAATACGAAATCAGCTTATACTGGAAATGTATAGCTTGATGTGTAGCCGTTTGTTCAGGGAGCCAATTAACTAAAACCGTGTTTTTTGATAAAAAAGGAAACTAATGCACCTACCTATTTTTCAATCGTATACCTACTTCCTGAATCTTGGCGATGAATAAAATGTTTGTATTCTTCTGATCGCTTTTAGCGATAAGGCCGTCCATCGTTTCACCCTATGTAAAATTTCCACATTAATATCTGTAATTTATACGGTGTAAGTACATATCATATAATATTCTGTTCTTCGATACTCTCTTTCTATAGATTGGTACCTACAGTACAAATATGTTCTTAATGTCCCTCGGCAAACCTCGTATTTCGTCAGTCGTCGGATTTCTATCATTTGCCCTTTGCACTTGGTGCAGACCGAACGCTCTCATCGACTTGGAAGTATATAGAGTTGTTAATACTCTTTTAATTAATGTAATATATTTAAAAAATGGTAGGAAAACTGCTAAAGTCGCAGGCACGACAAATAGGAAAATAATTTTACAGCTCTATATAGGTCACACGAAAATCAAAACAACAATGAAGTACTTAGTTCTGAATTCAAATTATTACACAAGATAAATCTAATAATTGATGGACGTGGAAATTAGCATTCGTTTGTATTCGGAAATGCGATGATTCCCGAGGGACACCCGACGTCAGAATATTAGAGATATTCTCAAACGCTACGATTTCGGTCCACTTCAATCTTTACCCAATTTCAAATGTTCCACAAAGCCGCCATCTTTAATTTTTAAACGGACGTAGATGGAACTTTCGGCCAGTCTTTGAAGTACGTTCAATTTACACACGATCCATTGTTACCGGTTTTAGATAGGATAATATGTAACAGAACAAAGTTGCTGACGGTTAAAATAGAAAACGATTTTGGATGACGATTTAGGATTAATTAGTTATTATTAAATCGTTTACGAAAATAAGTTACGCAATTAGGGTACAGGCCCACGTCGACGGCGCGTTGTGTTTCATGCGCGCCTCAAAGAGATGTCAGCACAACTGACGGGATCCGCTAGGACCGATGCCTGCCGGGGTCGCGGGAAAGTCCGGAAGGGATACCGTGGCCCCTGGCAACAGGCAACTGAAGGAATACGGGTGGGTCTTAGTCAGTAAGAGTCTAACACGCCCTCCCCCTACACCCAGAGCGGGAGAAGTTATTTCATAATTTCCAAACCCAAACAAAAGTTTGGTACACTATATTTCAGGTTATTGGTTTGTCCCTATCTGAAATTCCAAAATTCCATATACATAAAGACATACATTACATACTCTCAAAAACATTACCCTCCTTCTGAGGCAGTCGAGTAATAAACTCCACCAACATGTCAAAAAAGTACGATACAATCTCGGCGTCATAACGCTCAGCTCAGACAGTCTTGATAGAGAATTATTGAATAGGTCAGCTGCTTACCATTCGTTCGCATCCCACGCGAATTACAGTTAACTTGGTAAACGGTTCAAATTGCTGCTCATTATTTATGGTTTCCAACTATTTTAAACACAGTTACTTATCGCAAGACATTGCGGCATAATTCTATGCAATTTGTTCAAGCAATCTAAGATTTAAATCGTTAGATTTACCTTTACCATATTTACTCGTATGTCGCGCGAAGTGTAAACAGTGAGAAGAGTGAGCTTACACATCACTACATATTATAAAAACAAAGTCCCCCGCCGCGTCTGTCTGTCTGTCTGAACGCGATAAACTCAAAAACTACAGAACGGATTTTCATATGGTTTTCACCAATGGACAGAGTGATTCATGAGGAAGGTGTATAATTAATTAAGGTTTTGTGTAAATTGGCTGAGATATGACAATGATGATAAAGATGCCGGAAAAATCATGTCGACTGGGAGCTTTACTGGCGTGCGCCGCGTAAACCAATAGCGTTATTTGAAAACAATGTATTACAGAATTATTCCTCTTAAAAGATCTAATAAACGTAATTTTACGTTTCCTTGGGATAATAGTTTTCGACCTCAAAGCTAGTCCCGTATAATTATGGTATTTCCATGGCAGTGAAGTGAAATCGCTGCGTCATATATGTATCAGAAGTGTCAAAGCGAAACAGAAAACGCAACCATCTTTTGACGTAGTAGGGCGAATCTAACGATTAAAATCTTTGCAAGCAATATTACTAGCGCCTTAGTTAAAACTGTTTATGACAAATGAAGGACATCAATTGTTGTTAGCAGATGTCTTGTCCTGAGAGGTATTAGAACAAACTTCAAAACATTAGTATTTACATCTACTTGTTCCTTCATACTTTTCAACCATCATAAAATACTCTCATAGTATTGCAAGGGATTGTCAAACCTCCAGAGATTTATGCTAAGTATCGGCAAACCAATTTGCTTTGAGCTTGAACCCAAAATGATATATCGCGACAAGATGACCTCTTCTACCTGAAATTATAGACCCCGCTGTCCCCTGTTCCACAGTGAATCGCTTCTTGAAGCGAAGCGGATAGTATAAGTTTTTTTTTAAGTGAGTTAGGTACTAGTTTTAAGTTAAGCTAGAATGATTTTAGATCTAGAAAACACTTTTTTGAAGTGAAAACTTCTTCAGGCGCGTTGGGCATTTTTGAGATGGGAAAAAAAATTGAACTCGCGACACCGTTACCGACGCCTCATTTTTGTAAACTCGATTGTGCTCTTTATTTATATTACATTACGGATCAATGTGCTATGCAAGTATTTTTACTTTAAAGGTTTTGGAAATATAATTTTTTTGGTAAACGCGATTGTGCTATTTATTTAGATAAGTTAAAGTAATATTTCTTCCACCAAGGCGATCTTGTTCAAGTGTTCACTTCTGTCGGCACTCCCGGAGTGCCACTGTTTTTTTTACTCTATTAACAAATAACGTAATAAATTATTAAAGTGCCCTAGTTACTAAAGATGTATTTTCTAAAACTTTTTTAGTTAGAATTTAGTTAAATATTAAGTTAGAATTAAATTACTTATTAGTCTATTAGGCTAGATTGTAATCAATTACTAAGAACGTCAATTCTCATTAACACAGAAAAAAAAAAAAAAAAAAAGTTAGAATTTCTACCCCAACTGTGTTATGTACTTGGACTAATGGCTAATCTTGAAACGGCTAAAGTGAATTTCATCAATATAAAAACATCCCAAATAAACCACCTATAAAAAAAAACCATTAATCAATCGGTTCTTTCTTTTCGGAGCTAAGAAACCACAAACAGACACACAGATGCCTCTCATACCATTAACACTGTAATTTGAAAACATTGTAGAAACCATTTATTTTTAAAAGAGTAACCGTGGAGTTTCTTGCCGGCTCTTCTCCATAGAAAGCGACCAATTAGAACCGTGCACCTAGCTTCTGACGTTTCATAAGTGCCCTTGTAGGTTTATGTGAAATAAAATATTTTGAATTGGAATTTGAGATATATTTTCATCATTTCAAACTTGGAACACCGTATTTTCGCCAATACATAGTTTTCAGTAGTTGTTATTACTAAACTATACCTACAAAATTTTATATATATAACATATCCTTGGTGTAATTTTTCCGCGTCCTAAAATTCGTCACGCACCTATTTCAACTTTCTCTCAATAAAACTATAAATCTTTTCGTCCATTTGTCGAATTCAGTCATTTGTCAGTGTTGAACACAATCGAATGTTCAAAGACTTTGAATTAAGAAGCGCTCATCAATTGGACTGAAGAGAATCGTATTGAAAAGGAAGGAAATGGAGAATCGTCTCTATAATAAGGACGCCTGTCGAAAGCCATTATTGGGTGTCACTTTATTTTCGCCATTGAAAACCGAGATTGGAATTGTCGACGAAATATGGCGGAAACATGACCCTGCCTTATTGAACTGCGCCTGAAATCAAAATACAGCTATTTCATCATCATCATTTTAGCCGAAAGACGGCCACTGCTGGACATAGGCCTCCCCCAAGCACCGCCACTTCGACTGGTTCTATGCATCCCGCATCTAGCGGATTCCTGCGGCCTTCACAAGGTCATCGGTCCATCTTGTGGGAGGCCTTCCAACGCTACGTATTCCGGTACGCCATGACCACTCCAGAACCTTTCGGCCCCATCGGCTATCTGCTATCGGCTGTATGTGTAGAGATTGGTCCTAAAAGGTAACCTCCTGCATTTGAGTCCAACAATAGGTCCTCTACTACTCAGTTACTGGGTAACAAGATACCCCTTGGTAAGAGTCCAAGGCACAGAGGGGTCTCGATCTTTAATGGATGATCATCATCCAAGAGCCGTGCGGCTGTTACCAACTCAGGTATTATATTGAATTAGCTATCTAATCATGTAACACATTTTCTTAAACGATTAAGACTAATTTGTTTCATTTTGACAGTTCAACAACATTCATTGCGTTATTTACGTTGTTGAGATTTTTTTTTCGAACTTACGTGCAATGGTTTAGCAGTCTGTTTCAAAATGATTCAGATTGTGAATGATCGTGTATTACGCAATAGGGTAGTTGTCTACGTAAAAAAAAAAGAAATTCTATTTAGTCCGTTTTACAAATAATAAAAAAATATTAGACACGTATTTTTTGCTTTATCATACTAATCAAAAATAACTTAGAAAACACGCATTAAAGTTCAGTGGGGGCTCGCTACGTCACAACGCAGCAGTATTAAATCTAGCAAGGCCTGACGTCATGCCATATTTTAACTCAATGTATCGCCGTAATCTTTTAATTACGTCAAAAAAGAAAAAATACGTGTTCAATATTTTTTTACAACATAAAAGACAGACAAAAAAAAATTTTGGACACAGGTCTATTAGGGTACTGGTCTAATATTGAAGTTTTAAGATTTCAAAATACTCGGGACAACATCAAAACCAAAACCAAGTTCGTAAAATATATGCAAATAAAACACCGTCCCATCACGTCAATCCCCAAAGCAATCAGAATCCAGGCTGGAACATGCCAGTGGAATTAAACCGTCGTTTGACGTCGACGTCATGTTTACAGCCTCCGAGCAAGATGGGAGCCGTCACATAGATCAGATACATAAATATATAGGGTACAACCCGGGAGTGTACAGGCTTTTGACCCTTCACGAAGCTATCATCTACGCATTCTGTACATCAAAATTATGTATCTTGTGCAAATATGAATTGCTGGCAAACGGCTTTTATTTGTGGTGTAAAAATTCGCTAATTATAGTAGTGCGCAACACAGGCAATGCACGCAAAACATTGTGCTTATAGGTGCATACAACGGTACAGGAATTGTGAGAGTATTTAAAGTTAACCTTAGCCTTGTTACTCAGTGATAATATGCTGTCCCCGGCGAATAAAATGGTAATGTGCTATTACGATAGTTTTAACTTTATTGCATATTCAATATTTAGAGATCCGATTACACTCTGTCAATTTTTTTCATTCATTTCCCACGGTTATTTCAGAAGTTACGAGATTTTAAGGTGTATTGTAATGAATGTAAAAAATCACTTTTCTTTTGGTATTTTAACAATTTCGCTATGTATATTAGTTAATAAGATATTCACAAAAAACTGTTTTTTATTTTTCCTGTAAAATTTGGTTTTTATGATTATGATTTTATTTGCCGGAGACAGCGATATAGCATTCTACTGGTGAAAGATTTTTTAAAATCGGTCCAGTAGTTTTTGAGTTTATTCATTACAAACACACAAAAAATCTAATCTTTTCTCTTTATATTATTAGTTTAGATTAATGAAAGCGACTAAAATATATTTGTGTTTGTCGTGTGACCGTGTTGTTCTTCTAAATTATACAACGGATTTTGATGCGATTTTGACCATAATTTAGAGAATTTATTACAGAAGGTTTATGTGTGTACTATATTAATATTTTACATGTAATATAATACAGAAATCTCGATGTTTTATCAACTGAACAACGCATGTGTCAAAGTAAAAAAAAAAATGAAAGAAAGGAATGAAAAAAAAACATTTATTTAGACACAGTTCGTGAAGCACAAGATACAAACAAAAAATAAAAAGTTTAACTAATCTTTTAACAAAGACGTGTGTGCCTTACGGCTGCGCCAAAACGGTTCATTTCAGCATCAAAACCAATGCCAGACAGATGCTGTCTGACGCTGGTTTTCTAATGAACCCTTGAGGACAAGGTATAAACAGTTTTAACATATTTTATAATACATAATTTGCTAGCTAGTTATATGCATGATATATGTACCTAAGCATTCACTTAAAACTAAACCAAACAATTTCACATCTTAATACCTAACATCACCTGCCTAGCCTTTTTCCCAACTATGTTGGGGTCGGCTTCCAGTCTAACCGGATGCAGCTGAATATGAGTACTTTACATGGAGTGACTGCCTATCTGACCTCCACAACCTAGTTACTAGGTAACACGATACCCCTTGGTAAGACTGGTTGTCAGACTTTTTGGGCTTCTAACTACCCGTAACGACTGTCAAAGATCTACAAATGATAGCCGGGACCGACGGCTTAACGTGCTTTCCGAGGCACGGTGGGGTCTTGGTATGTAAAGATGGTCACCCATCCACAGACCAACCGCGGCAAGCGTAGCTTAACCTGATCGATCGACCCGTGCAGCTGTTGTTACTTAGCCTCAAGCCCCTCTTCTTGATAACTAACAACAAACCTTAAAAACTGTGCATGCTGCCCGCAAACCAATTATTTTTTTATCAAAACTCGAACTTATAAAATCGATTTCTACACTGCGGTCCAACTTCAGCGCAGATAAGGATCCTTACCATATCCGGTATCCGGGAATTTTAAACGGGTCCGCGTATTGACCTATATTCCGGGACATAGGTACCGTTTATCTAGAGCACGGTTAGCTGCCTTTCCTTATTCTAACAATCTTATGAGTGAAAAAAGGCAGTGGAAAATGGAGTGTTTTGTACGCGGTTTGAACTTAGTGAATTCTTTAGTTATACCGGGTAGTTGTATCACATTTTAATTTTAATAAATTATTTTTCTTTAAGTACGCAGTACTGGTACATCGTCTTAATATTTGTTTGCTGCACCGGTCGACGTCATTACGTCGGCGCCGGCTGTCGCTGAAAACCAGCGCTGGGGCTCTGTCTTGCATAGGGTCGTAGCATAATGCTGAGCGATAGCCGATTTGCGTGGAGGTGACGCATGCTTCCCCCAACTTTTTCTCATTTTTGTAATTTAATAAAAAAAAATTGCCGCATGTTTACCGCAAATAAACGTTTTTTCTTTCTTTCTTCAAACTTAAACACATGATTTTACTCAACATTATAAACAACTTTTACTATGGGACCCTGAAATAACGAAAAAAAATCAGCTGTTCCCTACATTTTGACGAGTTATGCGAACATAAATGTAGGGAAAAGCAGATTTTTTTTTCGCGATTTCACTTTTTGTCTTTGTCTTTTATGTACCTAAGGCTAAGTAATAATAGCCACACGGGTCGATCGATCAGGTTAAGCTACACTTGCCGCGGTTGGTCCGTGGATGGGTGACCATCTTTACGTACCAAGATTCCTCCGTACCTCAGAAAGCACATTAATCCGCTGACATTTGCAGATCTTTGACAGTTGTTAAGGGTCGTCATAAGCCCGAAAGTCTGAGAACTAGTCTTACCAAGGGGTATCGTGTTACCCAATAACTGAGTTGTGGAGGTCAGATAGGCAATCGCTCCATGTAAAATACTGGTATTCAGCTGCATGCGGTTAGACTGGAAGCCGACCCCAACATAGTTGGGAAAAGGCTAGGCAGATGATGTAATATTTTATGCACATTTTACCTCTGATTTCGCAATACGGTCAAAATCAGAGTGATCTTTATAATCTTCGTAATATCGTTGCTATTGGTGCCGATTCCCTTGTTCACAAACTAAACTAAATTTAAGTTCAGTGCATCTTTTTCTTTCTATTTCATTAAGAAAATGACTCTCTTCTACATTCATACAATTTAAGACCCGATGATAGGTACCTAGTGGTCGGCGATTTTAACCTTCCGTTCATAACATGGTCGTCAGACGGACACAGTTGGAAATCTAAAACTGGTTCTGATTTATTTAAAGTTGCAACTGAATTTGTTAATTCTTTGGATTTTATGAGTATGTCCCAATACAATCTGACGCCAAATTGCTGCAACAATGTTCTTGACCTTGTCATTTCTAATGTATCTTTGGAGTGCACCTCAAGCGAGGTATCGCTGGTAGATATAGATAAGTATCACATCCCACTGGACCTTTCCATTGAGGATTGCTGTTATAAACCTATTCGCACTCAACCTAGAGTTGTAAAAAAGTTTTTTAAGGCTGATTTTGACAAAATTAATGCGGAGCTCATTAGTATAGACTGGAATAACCGTTTCGAACAGCGTAAGGCAGAGGAGTGTGTTGACATTCTATACGTTACATTACGCTCACTTATAGACGCACACGTTCCAAGAGTAAAAGTATCGGAGCGTTTCCGATACCCGAAATGGTACCCTCCACCACTAATAAACGCTATCAAGGAAAAATTTAATGCACACAAAAGATGGAAAAAATTCAAATCCCAAATGGACTACGCCGAATTCGCCTTGTTACGATCACGGGTTAAGTTTCTCCAAGAGGAGTACTATGCTAAATATACTGCCAGATGCGAGAAGCAATTAATAAAGTCACCTAAAGAATTTTGGAAATACGTAAACAATAAAAGGAAATCTTCTGGATACCCTCGCAATATGGTTTATCAAGGGGTAACATACTCGAATGGCGAGGATATTTGTAACGCATTTAACAACTTTTTTCAAAGCGTTTTTAGTCCAACTAGCAGTAACAGTATTCAGTGTTGCGATGACTCACCGTTGTCAAACGTTACTCACTCTATTGTTATCACTCCCGAATCACTAAGAACAGTTTTTGGAATTTTAGACTGTAAGAAAGGAGCTGGTACTGATGGGATACCAGCAATTTTTATAAAAAAATGCGAATTAGGTCTAACATCTCCCCTTGGTATCATTTTCCAGCGATCTCTCGATGAGGGCACCTTCCCGCGACAATGGCGCGAGGCTCAAATTGTCCCGATCCATAAAAAGGGCTCCAAGCGGGATGTATCTAATTACCGGGGCGTTTCACTACTGAACAACTTTGGGAAGATGCTTGAGAAAATTGTATACAGTCATATTTACGCTGCAACTAAGCTTTGTATACCCGCTTCCCAACACGGCTTCGTTAAATCTCGTTCAGTCAATACCAACCTTCTCGAGCTTACCAACTATGTTGTTACTGGTATGAACGACGGTGCCCAAGTAGACGTAATATACACAGATTTCGAAAAAGCATTTGACCGAGTAGATTTCTTCATACTGATCGAAAAACTAAAAGCCGTAGGTATCAAGGGGAACTTGCTAAGGTGGATAGACTCTTACCTGAGAAACCGTCGGCAAGCTGTAGTTATCGGTAGTAACCGATCTGATTACGTAGACGTTACATCTGGGGTGCCTCAGGGCTCACTGGTATCCCCCTTACTTTATAACATTTATTTATTTGACATAACACAGTGTTTCCTACACACTGAACATCTTCTGTATGCCGACGACAAAAAAATATTTTTGAAAATAAATAACCCTAGTGACTGTCAATTGATCCAGTCAGACTTGGATAGGCTTAGTGATTATTATAATTTAAACAATATTAATGTAAATACTAACAAATGCCAAATTATAACATTCTCAAAAAAACGCAACAATATTAAATACAATTATCGTATCAGTAATGATAACATACCGCGAGTATCACAGGTTAGGGATTTAGGTGTGATTCTGGACGAAAAATTCACTTTCGAGGCACACATTGACCAAATCACTAGTAAAGCCTACAAGTCCCTTGGATTTGTAATACGTAACAGCCAACAGTTCTATAACCCATTATGCTTAAAGACGTTATATTACTGTTATGTAAGGAGCATACTGGAATCCGCAAGTGTTATATGGCGACCTTTTTATAAAAAATATATTGATAAAATTGAATCAATCCAACGAAAATTTATTAAGCACTTAAATTACAAAACCAAAGCGGATATCCCAAATTACACGGACTCCTGTCGATACCACAAATTTAATACTCTGGAAGAGCGTCGACAGTTAAATGATATGATGTTATTATACGACATACTTAACAATAAATTCGACTGTCCACAACTGCTCAGCAGAATAAACTTTAACGTCCCACTCAGACGTACCAGACATACCACTTTGTTATCGGTACCATCGGCCTCCACTAATTATCTAAAGATGTCACCATTCTTACGTCTACCTGCATTATATAATGATAAATTCCCAATATTAGATCCTTTCAATACCACACGAAACAAACTTAAAAAAGAAATTATCCACATCCTCCATCAAACGCCAGATACCCAGCGAACTCAGTAGTGCCAGTTTAGTCATACATACGTACACAAAAATACACACACCTTCACACACATTGCAACACCTACACTGCACAGATACACGCCCGCACACACTATAAATATTAATAATTGTGTCACTCTCTGTATTTCATATTTTTCTGTGTACTTCGTAATTGGCGTAATGTTTAGAATAATAATAATGTTATACTTACTGTCAGCTGTGAAGCTACCTTGTAATAAATAAATAAATAAATAAATAAATAAATAAATAAAAGGACAGAAGATAAATTTTAGTTTAGTCCTGTCAAATTAATCAGCGCCTGTCACTACTCCATACAAGTTTAGACGTGATTAAAAACTTGCCTACTAAAATTACGTCAATTTACGTCAAGCGCTGATAAATTTGACAGGACTAAACTAAAATTCATCTTCTGTCCTTTTCTTAATGAAATAGAAAGAAAAAGATGCACTGAACTTAAATTTAGTTTAGTTAGTGAACAAGGGAATCGGCATCATTGGGTTTGTGCTTGAGTTACTGTCAGAGGTAAAGATCCTGTGAAAGGAATGTACGAAGAGCATTTATTCTGAAAGTGGGCAACGTTGCAAATAGATGTAAAAAAATGGTTGTTTTGATTAATTTGGCAATATTACTGTATGGAAATAAGAAATGTGGCCAACTAGCGAACTAGAATATTAATAATGAATTGCAACTATAACACTGAATTTGATGTTGTAATCGTTTTAGGTGCAAAAAAAGGCATTTGGAAAATTTCCAAATACTTTTTTTACATCTAAAACTTAATATTCGGTGTAGCGATATTAATTATTGCATTTCATAATCAATATTTTAGTTCCCTAGTTAGCCATATTTCTTAATTCCATACAGTAATATTGCCAAATTAACCAAAAAAGGTAAACATTTTATAGCTATTTACGACGCTGCCAATTTTTAGGATAAACCCTCTTAATTTCGTACCCTCTTAAGTCGGCAAAAAACGAAAATGCAAAACCAAAGACACCGACTTCCGAAATTAAAGTTATTTTTCACTTGTAGTGTTTCTTTTTTGGAACTTAACATTTTTTTTTTTTTTTTGTAAAGATGCTTTTATTTATAAATGACCTTTCTTTTATCTCAATAATTTTGTGTAACAGCTAGCTATACAAAGCGTCTATGACATCTATTTCCGGCTCCAAAACTATTTATCAGTACATTTCCTCCCATTATTTCCTCCAACTCGTTCCAACTTCTACAGCAAAACAAAATGTCAACACCACAAACTTTCCCCAGTTATCGTGAAATAGTGTCCCCTGTAATAGTGTCCAGGGAAGGGTCGCCATGTTGTCAACACCACAGGCAGGGGCGCAGCTACCGACGGCGCCGTATCGATGATACGGGCCCCCCCAGGCTACAGGGGTCCCCGAACGAAAACTCGTAATACTTTATCTACAAACTGAAATTGTAATTGATAAAATGCCCGGAATGAATCAATGCCTATCGAAAATATGAATAATAATAATGGCTACAATCATGGTCTAATTCTCAAGCTCTTGCATTCATTTAGTAAAACCACACAGAAAATCTAACCTATCCGAGTCAGGATGCTCCGATTTTCGAGCACGCTTCATTCGCTCTTGCATTATCTGCTCAAAATAAATAAAATAGCATTCTGACTCAGAAGTTTAAGCTGTCATTGTGATCTTACTAACCCTTAATTTCGAAATGTGATAAAAGTGATAATGTCGCGAATCCGACCAAATTTAATAGTCACAAAATATAAGGGCTATTTAATTATTATTTTTAATTGTGACTCGCCTTCTTCCCGTGGGGGTAGGCAGAAACTACAGAACGCCACCTGCTACGATCTTTACATACTCCTTTTTCCTCCTGTATTCGGTTAAAAAGGGGCCCCCAAATATTTTTGATTCTGGGCCCCTTTACAACTAACTACGTCACTGACCACAGAGTTGAAATGCTAATCGTTATTGTTATTATTCTGCATAGTTTTGTTCAAATGACTGCGGCTAGCGTTTGCACAAATAAGGTTGAAAGTTAGACAGAGTTTTTTGTTTTATAATAGAGTTGTTATGCCGTGAATGTTTTGTCATTGTATCTTTTGTTATTTGAGAGAATTTCACTTAAAAAGCAGGTCAGAGATACCTACAACATACATTTTGTTATACCTAGGTACCTGTAAGCACAAATAAATTTGATTTGATGTAACGTTATCAGTTTAATCAATTATATTCATTAATTTTATTAACAAAACTTTCGGTTTATGTCATCCATCATTTCTAAGATTTGTAATTATCATGTGTCAAAATATCAATAATCTAATAATTTAATAATTTGAAATCAATTATTTCAAATTCAAATAATTGATTTCGAGTAACATAGACTCATATTATTATTAGAATAGGCATACACATTTACAAATAAAATTAAAATAGAATTGAAATAAAATAATGTAAAATTCAATAAAAATAAGATTAAAATAAAAATTAAAACAAATAAGAATACATTAAATTCGTCATAAATTACAGTTAAAATGTCAAACCCTTATTCAATCTTATTACATGGCGAAGTCGCGAGTTTAACTTTTTACTCCCTCGAGTCCGAAACATGTCGGGCAATCCAGAAAACAAACACGTGAGGAAAACTGGAAACCCCCTATTACATGGAACTTAAACATAACTGGCTAAATATGGGTAATAGGTCAGTACACCTCTGCGTAATCCTACGAGAAATACTGGTGTAAAGTTAAGTTAACAAAAACAGCTGGGAACAGTTACAGCAGCTTTGACTGACCACGGGTCATTGAATAAACACCTCTTTGTCATAGCAGTCTGTGACCCGAGCCCATCGTGTCAATCCCCTTCAACCAAATACGCAGGTGGCTACAGGAGTTCCCCAAGCAGAGAACTGGTGGACCTCGACACCGGGTTGCAGGCAGTCCAAGGAAGCTATGCCATCCTTGGATAGCAGGCTAACCAGGCGTTTATTAGGCCTGGACAGGAACGGCCTGCGCCTGGTGACGGGGACCATCACGGGGCACTGCTCGCTAAACAAACACTTCCACACAATAGGCATAGCGGACAGTGCTCTGTGCAGGGCGTGCATGGAGGCTGAGGAAACCGTAGCGCACGTGCTCTTTGAATGCACAGGCGTCACCCAGATTAGAACAGAAACCCTCGGGTCACCCAGATCCTACACAGATGTTCTGAACAGACCAAGAGATTTAATTAGCTTCTGGAGGGAGGTGGGCTGGTTGGAATAACCACCAAACGGCCGCCATAGCCCACGCACAATGGTCCAACTGACAGACTAAGTGCGGAAACCAAACCCTATAACATAGAATATAGGAGTCATAGACAGTCCGCTATGCAGACCATGCATGAAGGACGACGAGACAGCAGCTCATGTGCTTCTAAACTGTCCGGTGGTCGCCACATACAGGGCAAAGTACTTCGGTAACCCAGGTACCCTACGTGAGATTGTCAGTGACACCAAGGCGTCGCTGGCCTTCTTTGAGGAGCTGGGGTGCATCGAATAATCGATTTTCCCACCCGTACGCAAAATACGCGCATTGGCGTGGAGTTGTCCCCTACATATGTTTACAAAAAACATTCTTCGGCTTTAAGTAACTCCGTTACATTAATTCATTCATTTTCAGTCAATTGTTTCTTTCATATTTTCAGAAGAGCAACAAAACAACGTTAACGGCCGCCATGTTGCTATCTCGTATCCGTTTCCGGTCGCCGCTGGGCCGTCGTTTCGGTATTCTTCCTTCAGCTAATTGTTCATGATTTCCTAGCGATATAATTTACGTGACGGTGAGTGAGTTACTTCATCTTCCTGTTCTTTCATTCGTTCATAACTTTATGACAGCAAGCGCTATTACCTTGCCTTACGCAAGGCCTGGTATAATTAGGTACCTAAATCAGTCTTAAGACGCAGATATATGACAGTGACCTTGAATGGTTAGCTTGCGTGTTCTGTACTGAGCTCACGCAACGCGTCGTACGTCCAGCCAGTAATAGGACTCGCCCATCAAGGAGCGCTGTCCCAAATTAGACGCATTATTAATTTATTACACGTAAAAAAAAAGATATTTTAATAAAACACAAAAGATTAATAATTTAATTATATTTAAAATGGTGAAGTTTTCAGAAAAATACGCTCGATAGATTTTGCGTCATTCTCAGTTTTTTATCCGCGTTAGACATAACTTTACCAATTAATTTCACTATGTAATATAAACATAATCAAAAATATGTCTATATTAAAATATTAGGAAAATGCTCTAATTTAACATATATTTTTTCCAAATCACTAACACTACTCGTTTAGACGTCATCTTCAGTATAAAATCATTAAAAGTCGGTTATCGTCCCCTTAAGTGGGTGTATTCAGAAAATTGGCAACGTCGCAATTTTTTTTCTTTATCCTACCCTGTCCCACCGCTGAGCAAAGGCCTCCCTCAAATCCTTCCATGCATCCGTTTCCAGGGCCACCTCCAACCAACCCTTGCGGTACGTGTCTAGGTCGTCTCGCCACCTCTTCCTGGGCCGACCTCGACGTCGCAAATAGCTGTCAAATATTTAGCTGTTTTGATTAATTTATCATTTTCACTAAAATTAATTATAAATAAAATAGCGCTCTATGGTGCACGAAAATATCGATTATGAACTGCAATAATAACACTGAATTATTAAATCTAATATCTGGATGACTGGTTTTTTTTGGGTAGTTTTCCAAAAATGAAACATAGCTAGATCAATTTATCGCCCCCGAAACCCCCTTTTTTTTTTTTTTTTTTTGGGTCGGAAATTATCAAATAACTTCTCCCGCTCTGGGTAGAGCGGGAGGGCGTGTCAGACTCTTACTGACTAAAACCCACCCGTGTTCCTTCGGTTGCCCTGTTGCCGGGGGCCACGATTTCCCTATCGGTTTTCTTCGAACCCCCGGCAGGCATTGGCCCTAACGGACCCCGTCAGTTCTGCTGACATCTCTTTGAGGCGCGCGTGGAACACAACGCGCCGTCGACCCGGGCTTGGTCCTTATCAGGCGGCGAGCTACCCATTGCTCACAGTCCGCAAGCCCGCAAACCCCGCAAACCGCAAACCCCCTGCAATCCTGCATACTAAATTTCTTGAAAATTGTTGGAGCCGTTTCCGAGATTCAGATTATACATATACAAGAGCAGTGGTGGCCCAGTGGTAACGACCGTGACTTACGAGTTGTAGGTTGTAGGTTCGAACCCAGACAGCCGCTTTGCTTTGTGTAAATTATTTCATCACGACTGCTCTCAAAACGGTGAAGGAAAACATCGTGAGGAAACCGACATGTCCTAGCACCAAAAAAACCGGCCAAGTGCGTGTCGGACTACGCACAATGAAGGGTTCCGTAGTTGAGATGAATTTATTTATCCCAAGGACAAACTTAACATTGTAGTTGAAAAACATGTTCTCCCATACATCCCAAATGCAAATCGTCGCTCGGCATCCAATACCGCGAATGTGACATTTTTTACGTTTTTTTTTTAAATTGCAGGATCACTTATTTCAACGTGTAGAATTAAATAAAACAAAAATCTGATTTTCGTTAAAAATTTCACATTCGCGGTATTAATATAATAATAATCTAAATCTAATACCTTTAAACGAGCAATTCTTGTATTTATGTACCTATATATAATCTGAATCTCGGAAACGGCTCCAAGAATTTTTATTAAATTTAGTATGCAGGGGGTTTCGGGAGTGATAAATCGATCCAGCTAGGTTTCATTTATAGATAAAGTCGTTCATAAAAAAATGGACATCCAGATATTTTTCTTTATTCAAGTAACAAGGACTCATTACTTATGAACTATGTTAGCTTATTTTACCAGGTCACTCAGAAAGTTTTTCGACTAACAGTTTTTGTCTATAGGATACTGGCTAGTTTTGATGTCAATTAAAACTATGACTATTTATTACAAAAAAACATATCATTCCAAATTCGAAATTCCCTCCACATTTTTTTTCGAGCAAAATCAAAATACTCTGTCTTACTGAAAACTGGATTTACAACGAGAACATTTTCGCGCGATGATTTTGTACGATTTCAAATTTCGACTAAAACCAGAAGAATCGTTTGAAAGACCTCAAATGGTGTTCATAGAAAAAAGCCCTTCTAAAGCGACTGTTTTCCGCTGGTTTAATGAATTTATGTGTGGTCGAGTAATTTTGGCGGACAAAGAAAGAAGTGGCCGCCCTATGACGGTTGTTACATAACAAAACGTGCTGGCTGTGAAAAATTTAATTCAAGAGAATAGGCGAATTACATATGAAGAGGTTCAGCATATACTGCCGATTGGATCGGGAAGTGTGCATGAAATTCTACACAGGCATCTTCGGTTATGGAAGATAGTTTCACGCTGGTACCGCAAAATCTAACGCAGGCTCAGAAGGAGGTTCGGGTAGAATGGTGCCGAGACATGATAGCAAAATTTGTAGCAGGCTCGTCTCGGCGCGTTTAAGATATCATTACAGGTGATGAATCTTGGATTTATCAATATGATCCAGAAATTAAGCGTCAGTAAACCGTGTGGCTGTTTCAAAATGAACCAACGCCTACCAAAGTGAAGCGAGCCAGAAGTTCAGGCAAAATTTTGATCGCAAGTTTTTATTCTTTGCCGGGTTATCTGGTATCAGTACCCTGACGAGATCAAAGGAGCATCAATGCTGAATGGTATGTTACCAAATGTTTGCCAGAAGTTTTTACTACTGCAAGCAGCAAGCGACCGAACACTGGCCTCCGTGGGCTACTGCTTCACAACGACTACGCGCTGGCTCACTTGGCGCTCAAAATAAGGGACTTTCTGGACAGCACACCGATCATCCTCCTTACAGTCCTGATTTAGCTCCGTGCGACTTTTTCTTGTTCCCCAAAATAAATCAACTCAAAGGAAAACAGTTTTCATCACCTGAAGATGCACTGGCTGCATTTGAGAAGGAGATTGGAGAGGTGTCTGATGCGGACTGGAAGACGTGTTATAAAAATTGGTTTAGACGTATAAAACTGTGTATAAACGTCAATGGAGAGTTCTTTGAAAATATATAATAAAAAAAATTATAACCTGTAGTATATTTTTTTCTAGTATCACAAAACTTTCTGAGTGCCCCACGTAATCTAGTTTAAATTTATTTCACCCCATGGGAGATGGCACTGCAGTGATTGATGTACATGCAATCCAGCCTGCTAGCAATCTTTTTTAGGACATTGTTGGAGCTGGCCCGTACTCTGCGCACCGGGGATGCACACCTCATTCGCATCGTTGCGTAAAAACAATTAATATGTGCGTCCGCGAACATTCCCGATGCGCTACAAAAACGGGGCAGCCCCACCAATACCCTGAAAGCGTTGTTGTATTGGACACGAAGGGCGTTCACGACCTTTGGGTATATCTAGCCCACAGGCTGCACGTGTAAAACGTTGTACAATAAGGTCGAAACAGAGTAATTTTGACTTTTTAAGTGAGCACAGCGTACAAACCTGCGAGCCAGCATGTTTGCCCTTACCGACAACGCTCTTCGTTCCCGCTCAATATCGAGTCCGTCATTGAGGTCAGGGGTCAATATATGACCAAGATATTTAAACGTAAATACTCTTTGTAGTGGAGTCCCATTGAGTAATACAGGTGGTACATAACCCGGTCTACCCCCAGCCTCAAAAACCATGATCTCCGACTTATTGGAGTTATACATCAAACCATGTGTTTTGGCATACTGCTCACATTTGGCGACCAATTACTTTCTGAGACCACAAATTGACGCGCTCAGAAGCACCATATCATCTGCATAGGTAATATTATTTACACAAATACCATCTAAATAGCAACCCACTCTGGTACTGCTGAGCTCGCCAATCCTGCCTCACCCCGCATTCCAACCTGTATGGCCTGGAAAAAGTTCCAGCCCTTCGTACACTTAGCTTCGTAGCTTATAAACATTTTTAAATTGTGGTATAGTAACCATACTATACCACAATTTAAAAATGTTTATAAGCTCCGTTGGCAACCTATCCTTCTCCATCTTTCTCCACAATACGTCATAAGCAACCAGATCAAAAGCCTTGAATAAATCTAGGAAGCTAGCATAATTATATCGGCGTCCCACGCTGTGTATAGTAAGTATGTGATAGTATGCTTAATGCACAACACTGCACTTTCTGTTGACAAACCACGCCGAAACCCGAATTGGCTGTCATGAACACTTACAGTTTTATTTATTAGTGTATTAAGTAGACGGTCAAACACTTTTGATATTATGATATTATAGTAGCTAGAGAGATGGGCCTATTGGATGCCGAGCGACGAAATGTAAGTTTTTACGCACAATATTGAGAGATTTACCATGTTATTTTAAGACCATAGACTTCTTATAGGTTTTCCTGTAATCTATGAGTAAAGAGCCATACTATGTATTTTTTTCAAATTTTTCGGTCCAGTAGTTTCGGAGATAAGGGGGGGGGGAATGGTCAATTTTCGTTGAATTTATTCAATATCTTTAAAAGTATTTATTTTAAAATTATATAAAAAATATATTTGAGATTCTCGTAACAAGCCCTTTCATTTGATATGTCACAAGGTACTGTTAGCAAAACTTTTTTTTTTAATTATCTTGTTTGCGCCCCAAAAGTGACCCCTATATTCAAAATTAATTTATTTACGTTACTCATTCGTGTTTGGGTCACAGAAATACATATGTGTACCAAATTTCAACTTAATCGGTCCATTAGATTCGGAGTAAATTGGCTGTGACAGACGGACAGACAGACAGACAGACAGACAGACAGACAGACAGACACACGAGTGATCCTATAAGGGTTCCGTTTTTTCCTTTTGAGGTACGGAACCCTAAAAATCGAAGACATGTGACATCTACCAACCTGCACTGGGCCCACGTGGTGGATTACGCCCACTCCCTCTCACAGAGAGGAGGCCTATGTCCCAGCAGTGGGAACATTTATAGGCTGATGATGATCATGATATACAAGAATTGCTCGTTTAAAGGTATTAAATAGATTTTTGTTGATATTCGTATGAATCGCCTACTTAGCAAAGTAAATTCAAAGTGCGGTCTGCTAATTTTGCCCTCACACCACACACACATGAACAAGACATAATAATATGCTAGCAGCTGATGTACCTTCCCGATAGTGCGACAAACTAGATCCTATGTATCATTGAGTGGCGGTCACGGGCGGTGGCTCCGTTTTATGATGATCGCAGGCGCCGCGCCCGAACCGATACGTTTTATTACTGGGGATAAGGTTCCAGTGATCGCGGGTTGGAAATAAATAACTGTTTAATCTGTATAAATATCACCTTTAAAACCGTAGATGTATTATTTAGAACAAGCGTATATCCAAACTTTATGAAATATAATATAATAAGGAATATAGTGTTAGAATTTAGTTTAAATAAGATAGAATATTAATTTTTCAAGTATAATCTGTTAAATAGTGTTGTGTGGGTATGATGATAGTCTAGTCATTTTTACGTTGGATGTGACTGTCATCTTATACCACTAGATGGCGTTACTTTTGGTATGATTACGATCCATTTATTTAGACATTTATTTAAACATTGAATTTACCATTTAAAGTTATGCATTATTAAAGTTCTGTATTTTAAAACATGTTGTTACGTTACATCGAATATTTCAAAGAATTTTTGAATTATTTTAGTTTGTATTCAAGATGTCAGTTAATTATACTATTTATCAAACGAGGTGGCGCGCTACATCCGGTCCCCACTCCTGTTGGTTGCCGGGGTAGCGCGTTAGCTCTTGAGTCAGTCGGTTACCAACTGTGTTGCGAGCAAGGCAAATAATAAAATAAATAAGTGTGTTTAAAAGTGAGTTTTATTGGAGCAGGCTACAATAGGAAATCAAATATAAATACATAAATAATAACTTAATTTAATAATAATGAAAATACTTCTAATAATTTAAATAATAATTACCTACATTATTCTTATGCAATACACAAACCTAATAATATACAATACATACATAATTATACACCCAATTAAACACACCTAATAATTTATAATAATATTGAATTGCTACTTAGCCCTCTTCCTCTCTCCTAATTTTGCTGTGCCCGACAGGGTCTATATTGATCTCTTACTTTGTTATACCATCTATGTAATACATATGGAATGCAATAAAGATTTGAGTTTTGAATATCTATGGTGATAACTTAGGTGAAACGAGCTGTTATTCCTAGTTGCTAAACTTGTCATTAGACGAAACAGAAAAGATAATTACAGTTGTAAAATAAATTTACACACTTAAGTTAGTACCACTCGCACTTTCTGCCTCACACACACACATACTTTCGCTTAAACACCGTCAAACTCACCCTCACATGATCACACACTTACACTCACACATTCAACTTTCATCCCCTATTTAATCCTCTATACGGGACGGATTTTCAAAAACCCTTAAAAAAAAAACAAAATCTAAATATTTTATTTCACATAAACCTACAAGGGCACTTATGAAACGTCAGAAGCTAGGTGCACGGTTCCAATTGGTCGCTTCCTATGGAGAAGAGCCGGCAAGAAACTCCACGGTTACTCTTTTCAAAATAAATTGTTTCTACAATGTTTTCAAATTACAGTGTTAATAGGTACGG
Source organism: Agrochola litura (assembly GCA_949152395.1). Lineage (NCBI taxonomy): Eukaryota > Metazoa > Arthropoda > Insecta > Lepidoptera > Noctuidae > Agrochola > Agrochola litura. Next base: position 3,870,857 of record OX424507.1, on the reverse strand, counting down.
GAGGACAGTGTAAGCCTATCAACAAGTACCAGGTACTTAGTAAAATAGAAAATGGTCCACAAGTCTACAGCCTACAACGTTCTCACATTCACAAAATCTAAAAGAAAAGAATCTATATAAAAGATAAACAAAATAACAAAAATGATTGCCACTACAGCTGTAACAAATCTAATATGATTTTAAAAAAATTCTTCCTTAGTGCGCACCTTTTTTATGATATAAAGAACTCTTGTGCAAAATTTAATGCTTCTAGACCCAGCGGCTTAGGCTGTGCCTTGTCTGTTAGTGCATTTAAGATCTTTATTTCTCAAATGTGATTTATCATGCCTTCGATTATGAATGAAACTTATTGTAAAGTACCTGGACGACCACGCTCTGCTCTGGTGAAAATATAAAATGCTCATTTATTATTATAGGATTATTATATCTCACATCATTATTCATTATATTGTTCTAAACTTTGAGCAACCGAGCTCTGCTCGGTTGAAAATACGGAGAAAACGAATTTTCCCAGATATGAGACCTAGTTAGATCGATTTTTCTCCCCCGTAAACCCCTATATTGCAACTTTCATCGAAATCGTTACAGCCGTTTTCGAGAATGTGATTAAACATAACTGGCGGAATGTGGATGTACCTGCTACAGGGACACCTCTGCCCAACCCTTCGGGGAAACAAGGCGTGATGTTAATATTTTGAATTGTTCTTTGTTTTATCTTTTTACTACGGACGCTTCTAACGTGCACGTCTTTCTACATTGTTCTCACATGTATAATTTCAACATGAATGATGTAACCAATATTTTGTAACAATTTTTTATTTAAAAGAGTGTCCGTGGAGTTTCTTGCCCGTTCTTCTCCATAGGTACCTACTACGCTTTGGAATAGGCAACTAGCTTCATACCTATTTCTGACTGACCGATTCCTTAACAATTCAAAAGTGCCTGTAAATGGTTTAATTGAAATAAATGCTTTGAGTTTGAGTTTGTTATATACAAATATTGCTCGTTTAAGATACACTCGCTGACAATCACACCCCGCAAGCGAGCTACGAACCGTATCCTACCCGCTGTTTTTATTAACTATTCACAACGCAGCGGCCGAGCATTCGATGCCAACCCATCGCGTTACCCATTACCTTAATAAAAATGAAAGCTAGATTTTATTTACACCAATAGTGGAGGCTCGTTAGTGGTTGCCATGTCGGCCATTTTCTCGGCAGTTCAATCATATTTTTTGTAAAGGAAAGAGGAGAGAAAACTTCAACTATGTTCTGTGATTTCTGCTCAACTCCGTCAGAAAAAGACAAAATAAAGTGAATACAAATATGGTACTAACACCTGTTTTTTTAAATTAAATGTCTATCAATATCTTTTTTCTAGATCATAGAGTCTGGCAAACCAAAGTACAAACTGAAAAAGCAAAATTTGTATGGCACACCTGGAATAACCTAATTTGATACTTTAGAATTATTTGTTTAAAATCATGCTACTTATTATTTTCCAAATCAACAAGACGTTTCTTGCAATTTCGTTAAAATAGTTTACTTCGTCTGAATAAAAATACGACTTTAGCAGTTCGAATTAAAAAAATATATATATATCTTATAATTATTTTCGTAATTATAATTTGTAATTTGTTAATATTCACCACCATAATCAAAATCTGAATCTAAAACTTCCATGTGAAAAGATTCATTGGAATCACTGTTTTGTAATTTTTTTGTTGGTAAATGCTGTATTAAGATCACAACAAGACACCAACAACACTCTATCTTGTTTTGGCAAATTGAGGTTGACGTTAAATAGTATTGCCATATAAAAACTTTGCAAATAATCCGAGTGTCTACTTTCGTTTGCCAGACTCTAGGTAGGTACACACGGCTACACATCAAGCTATACATTTCCAGTATAAGCTGACCTTGCATTGTATAGGATTTCCGTACAAGAGGTCAGCTTATACTGGAAATGTATAGCTTGATATGTAGCCGTGTGTACATAATACAGGTCTAAAATAATTAAAGTGTAATCAGCTATGTCCCGCCCTTAGGGCATACAATAGTTAAATAGAAATTTTTACATTATTGTTGTTACAAATTGTAAAGATTTCACATAAAATATAAAAAAACGGAACCAAAACCTACACACAAAACCTACACATCAAAATTCAAATTCAAAATATTTATTTCAAATAAACCTACATGGACACTCATGAAACGTCAGAAGCTAGGTGCACGGTTCCAAATGGTCGTTTCCTATGAAGAAGAGCCGGCAAGAAACTCCACGGTTACTCTTTTAAAAATAATTGGCTTTTTCAATACTTTCAAATAACAGTGTTACTAGGTATGGGAGGACAGTGTAGGTCTTTCAATAAGTACCAGGTACTTAGCAAAATACAAAATGGTCAGTAGATCTACAGTCCACCATCATTGGGACTGAGGGGGACTGTAATGGAGAAGTGGTTTGTCTAAAAAGAAGTATATTACCAGATCATGGAGATTCTTTTTAAATCCCATTTTTCCTTAATTTAAAAAAAAAACTGCCTCGTTGGTCTAGTGGTCGCAAGCGCTACTGCTGAGCATGAGGTCCTGGGTTCGATTCCCGGGTCGGGCAAAGTGTTATTGGGTTTTTCTATCTGAAATTTCTCAGTAGCAGCTCGGAGTCTGGATTTGTGCCCGGTTGATGGCAATAGGCTCGCCCCCTATTACATGGGACTTAAACATAACTGGCGAAATGTGGGTGTACCTGCTACAGGGACACCTCTGCCCAACCCTTCGGGGAAACAAGGCGTGATGTTTTGTTATGTTATGTGTAAAAAAAAAACTCAAAACTCAAAGCATTTATTTCCAATAAATCAATTACAGGCACTTTTGAATCGTCAAGAGGTCGGTCAATCAGAAAAATGAAGCTAGTTGCCCATCCCAAAGTGTAGTATGTACAGTACGACACAACTTAGATGTAGCATGAATTTGAAAATTTGCATTCATTCATTTCATTTTTACAATGTATTTGGTTATATGACTTTACAAGTTATTGCGTTTGCGTAAAGATCGTTTACACCTAAAGTAGTAATAAAGATTGATGATTTTGAAGGCGCATTCAGTTCGGATGGTGATCGGTTTTACGAATTTTGCCGATGCTACATCTAAGTTGTGTCGTACTGTACCTATGGAGAAGAACAGGCAAGAAACTCCACGGACACTCTTTTAAATCAAAATACGATAAAAAAAAAACTACCGACTTCCAAAAAAAACACTACAAAGTGAAAAATAACTTTAATTTCGGAAGTCGGTGTCTTGGGTTTTGTGTTTTCGTTTTTTGCCACCGACTTCCGAAATTAAAGTTATTTTTCACTTTGTAGTGTTTTTTTTGGAAGTCGGTAGTTTTTTTTTTATTTTTCACTTTTTAGTTGTGGTACCTACCCCACACACATTCGAATACCACTACCTACTACCAGTGTCAAGAACTTATCATATCATCTACATACTAAGTGGGTAAAAAAAATACGTATTTTGTAGCTAACTCAAAAACTACCCAAGCAAAGTTAATAAAATTTATATGGGACCCTTTCAAACAAAAAAAGAATTTTAAAAATCGGTCCACAAATGACGGAGAAATCGGTGGACATACCTAAACATACGCGTCGAACATATAACCTCCTCCTTTTTGGAAGTCTGTTAAAAATATTCTAATAAGCCCCGGAATATTTTTAAAGATGCGTGAAGCTGTACAAAAGAAACTTCATACGTTAGATGAGTCTTGCTAGCTACTGTGCACATTCCCCGTAACTCATAATATCGAAGAAGGTCAAACCATCTACATCGTACGCACACAGACTACTCAATCACGAAATAAAAAGGTACAGAAGGTCAACTCCATACAACGAGCGAAAACGCACGCACACACAGACGCGTTTCACGTACAGCGAGTGCAACCGCACTCGCGACTGGCATTCGTTCGACATATTGTCTAATCCAAATATATCTGATGAAAATATAAATAAATGGATCAGGAAACGTACCTTTTTTTTTTTTTTTTGGGTGGGAAATTATCAAATAAGTTCTCCCGCTCTGGGTGGAGCGGGAGGGCGTGTCAGACTCTTACTGACTAAAACCCACCCGTGTTCCTTCCTATGCCATGTTGCCGGGGGCCACGATTTCCCTATCGGTTTTCTTCGAACCCCCGGCAGGCATTGGCCCTAGCGGACCCCGTCAATTCTGCTGACATCTCTTTGAGGCGCGCGTGGAACACAACGCGCCGTCGACCCGGGCTTGGTCCTTACCGGACGACGAGCTACCCATTGCTCACCGTCCGCAAGCCCGCGCCTACGGTGGCCGGAAATCTTCCTGCGATTCCCGACGCCCTGAGATGCCAATTTATAGTGCCACTTACAAATTGAGTGCATTTGATTTTATTTATTTATTTAAAGGCTTACCAACTAAACACATTCACAGCATTATCCCAAAGTCTCTGTCAAATGTAGATCTCGCATGTATCTAAATTACAGGAAAGCACGACACTATCAATTAGCATATTTGATTATAATGAATACTTACAAAGCCGAAATACTAATTTAAAATTATCTTAAAGACAATTTTCATTTGACAGTTGAGGTTAATATTTACAACCTTCATTTCCGTCGATGATTTCTCAGTTACAATTTAATAATATTATTGAAACAAAAATTGTTTTGCTCCGAAAACATGACTCACAATAACGCACCAATTTTATGAAAAATTGCGTTGCCGATGACCAAGCGACCCACGGTGACTGGTTGCGTCGCCGTTGCGAACTAGTTTTCGACAATTTGCAACGTGTGAGAACCACCATAGAAATTTATATGCTAACGCAATTGGTTGCGTCGGCGTTGAAAACTGGTTTTATTTTGGTCACCTCGAGTGAGAATGACTTGAGTAGTTTGAGATCGCCGTACGTGCGCGTCTGTGTGCATACGCCCGTTTTATAAGCCTTCTGTAGGTAACTATTATATCTGTGTCAATGTTCTAAATCAGGTCAATGCAACCGTTCTTATTACTGAAGGTTTTACGGCCGCATCAAATGTTTACGATAAGCCCTCAGTACATAGGAATTGTACTAATTTGAAGGGTTCTCGCCTGTACCGCTGTCATGATAACAAACCGAATTACGTTTCCTTTTTGGACCCCTGTTGACGTGCTTTTGAAGACTGTTAAGCTAAAGGAAACTGTCCGTTAGGTTTTTGTAAAAAGTAATTATGAAATGTACAGACGCCAGCACTTCAAATTACTACAATCTGTCAAATTTATTTTATAGATTTTAAACTTTATCGCTGACAATTAAGGTTCAAAGTTGATTGGGAAAATTTGACAGTTTCGGGTAGCTTGATGTGCTGGCGTCTGTACAAGGATTTCTTTTTCCCAACTGGGTCATGTTTAAATATCTATCTGTTAGCAACCTGCCTCTACTTCACGCGATTGCACTGACATGGCGACATGTCAAAACATCAAGATTCCTGTGATATATCTAAAACCTTAATATTAATGTATTTTATACATAAATCTTCCGGAATAAATTTTCTAAAAGATAATTAAATTGCATCAAAATCCAGTGTGTACTTTAAAAAGGCGCTTTAATTTGTGCTATAACTATTATGTACTAGCTGCGCCCCGCGGTTTTACCCGCATAAATCTCGATCCCGTGGGAATATCGGGATAAAATATATGCTATGTCCCAATCCAAGTCCTGGTCTACCCATGTGCAAAATTTCATACAAATACATTCAGCCGTTTTAGAGTGAAAGCGTAACAAACAAACTCACTCTCATTTATAATATCAGTTAGCAAGTTAGGATTCTGTGGCTATAGCTATACTATGTATAGAATTGATATTCATTAGTGCGTAATGTATAGAAATAGGGTGGGACCAGAAGGGATTAACTTTATGTATATCAAAACTCGCCGAATTTATGTGTCATTCGTTTTTTAAATTGAGACAAAAGTCCTAGAATAATCGGGTAATTAACCGTTTTCCCACAAGTGAGTAACAAAAAAGAATTTTTCACACAGTAAACATTTTATATTCTAACACCTTTTTGTAAACAGTATACATAATTCTTGCTTACCTAAACCGTATTTAATTAGCCACGAGGGCGAAATAATTACAAAAAGGAACAAGTATTTAAAGTCATTTAACAGGTACAAATGAAAATAAAATTATACATGCAAAAATATAAACATATTCATACGTCCTGAGTAATTAGACTTCCTTAAAGCGACCTTATTCATAGAAAAAAAGAAATTTACAGTCGGCATTACAGAGAATTTTACTTTTAAAATAATATATTTGTCGGATCCGGTCATTAGTACGGACACGAAACGAATCGCAAGCGCGCCACTGGCGACATAAAGAGTGATCTATCTACACCAAAAAAGGCGCGCTTCTACAAAGTCGTGATGTTTTAAGGCCAAGGCGAGGAGGGCATTCAACCTCTGGTTGCATTGGAGTCAAGACGTCGCGGAACTGTTCTCGATGCGTGGTACTGTTATTGTGTTAGTTGTAATTTGTGATCATTGTGTTAATTGGTGATTTTAATAAACGCCGTCGCACCAAGTGTGTGTATAATTTAGCTTGTGTGATTCATTTGATAGTAAATTATAATGTGATCTGAATTGCAAACTGTTTTTCTATTGCGCATTAACCAACACTACCCACACTACGCCCACAGTAGTTAAAATATCGCTGATAATAACGAGTCACATACCCGTCTCCGACATATTTATACCTATTAATGATTCTTTCCCCTAAAGATCTGCCTTTGCTCTATCCAACCATATTTATTTTGGGAATAGTTGGATACTATAAATTAGAAATTAAGCGGGAACTAGTACTGGCCACATACTTGTTCCATGTAATGAGGGGTAAAATTAAAAATTTTGCTATACTACAGTCATTTCGGCTGTGCGTACCAGATGAGTATGTGAGCAGGCGGCGGCGGCCGCGGCTGCTGGTGGTGCCAACCGCGCGCACCAATCTGCTTCGGCGCGCACCGCTGACGCGCGCACTGTGCACGCTCAACAAAGCTGATAAAATTGACTTGTTTTCTTGTTCTCTGATCGACTTTACATTGGCAACCTCTAGGGTGTTTTATTATAATTAATTAAATTTTGGTGTAATGTTTGTTTAGTTTATTATGATTTTTTTTAAGAATATTAGTTTTTTCTTTATATCAGTTTATATGTATTTAGTGACTAGAAAGTATGGAAATTTATATGTAGACTTAACTATCGCATTAGGGCAACCTGTAATGATAGTTTTAAGTGTTTTTTATAATAAATAAATAAAAGTCATTATATTAATTATGTTCCATTTTAAACTTGAAAAGGATTCTAACACGCACTATGTCAAAAGTAGGCAAAACCAACAAGAGTTCAGTACTAACTATAGCGCCACAAGATTAGTTTGACGTGTGGTCAAAATTGGAACTAACGCCACCATCTTGTTGGTGCGCGCGTACGGTGCGGACGTATTTGTTGCGTTCGTTTTAGAATTACCCCGAAATTATAAGTTACGATGTCTATTAACTGTCGAGCTTGTGGTGTTGACGTGCCAGATAGACTGTATATGAAGTGCTCCAAAAAACAATGCGAGAAAGTGTACGATTTAAAGTGTCTTGGATTGACACAAGAAGAGTTTAATACTTTCTCCGAGAAATACACCCACCACTGGGTATGTCCGGAGTGCGTTTGTTCTAATCCTAAACCCAAACGGAATGACCCGGATACTCCGGTCCGCAGCACCCCAGAGGTGAAGACATACGCGACCAGTGCCAACGTAAACACACAACGAGGAAGCCGTTCAAAACCAGCAGACGAATCGATCGTCGAGTGTGATCATGATGACGGTATTTTGTTATCAGAGTTTAGACAGTTTAGATCGGAAGTTTTAGAGCGTTTAGACATGCAAACGAAGGTTATTCATCATCTTCAAGAAGTATGTTATTCTACAAAAACCGAATTAGAAGAACTAAAGACAAATATGAAGGTATTTCAAGAAAAAGTTGTCCAAAAAGAGTTGTTAACTCGCAACCAGCCATGTATTGATAGTTTATCAAAAAGTTTGAAATCTGTTGTTGAGGTGATCAATCAAGTCGGAATCCCAAGTTCATTCGCCGATGTGACTCGTAGTGATTATAACGTAAACAAAATAAACACTACTACCCGCGTAAGTCAAACGCGTGAGGCCACGAAAACCGCGCCAGGGCGTCTACCAGATACAGAATCTCAACTCAGTCAACCTCATACAGTTCCAGTGGTCGAGTTAAATAGTAAAGAAGAAAATAATGAGTGGATCACAGTGCGTAACAAGAAGGGAAGTTTTCAATCCAAAAATGTTAGAAAGGGAAAAAATGCGAATTTGGTGGAAATACATGCTACAGAAAAAAAGAAGCATCTTCATGTTTGGCGATTGTCTACAGAAACAACAGTTGAAAAACTCACATCGCATGTAAAAGGGGTGTGTGGGTCCGACGTTTATGTTAAGATTGAAAAGATAAAACATAAAACGGAAAGAGACTATGCATCTTTTATCATCGCGGTTTCGGAGTCAGTGTACGAAAAGTTGTATCAACCAGAAATGTGGCCAGTCAATGCTGAATTTTGCGAATGGATTTGGTTTCGGAAATCTGCAAGCAAACCAAGTAAAGAAAAAGACAAATTTTGAGTTTTATTATCAAAACGCCAGAGGTCTTCGGACAAAGTTGAGTAGTTTTTATAATAATATAGAATCATTTGGGGCCGATATATTTGCAATTACAGAAACAGGATGTAACGATTCTATACTTGACGCGGAGATTGTACCACCAGGATATCAAATGATACGATGCGACCGGACGGATGGGCGCAAGCAAGGTGGTGCGTTTCTCGTGGCCACACACGGGTTCGAGCTTCGACGAGTGAATACACCGGGTGACGTCAACATAGATAACTGCTCATTTGAACTAGTTTGTGCGACCGTACATGTAAAATGTAGATTCTTGTTTGTATGTTGTGTTGTTTATATACCACCAAAGACGAATGAATATGAGTACATGATACTTTTTAGAATAATAGAACAATTTTGTGTAAAATATAGGCATGTTATTGTGTTGGGTGATTTTAATCTAAACTCAAGTAATGAAAACACTAAAAACTATTTTGAATTTTTTATGTCTTATTGCGAATTCGCCCAGATGAATAAAGTGCCTAACTGCAATGGGAGACAATTGGACTTGGTGTTGTGCTCGTTATGTTTATGTGAGGACGTGCAAGTATGCGAGGCAGACGAGCCACTGGTGCCTGTGGACGCATATCACCCGCCACTCGCGATAGCCTTGCAAATCGGCGCAAGCGCCATGCCACCACTGGCCGCCGAGTCCGTGACTCCACACCGTCAGGTACCCGTCAGCCAGATCGAACCGCAATGGAACTTTTATAAAGCTGATTTTTATTTATTATATTCCTCACTGGCCTCCGCCGATTGGAATCCGATTTATAGCATGCAGCAACCAGAACAAGCTTTAGAGTATTTTTACGATGTTTTTAATAGTGTAGTTGAAAATTATGTACCTAAAAAACAGCCAAAACGGGTAAATAGTAGGTATTGTTATCCAGAATGGTATACGAAAGAAGTAATTGCCGATATACAATTAAAGGCGAGACTTCATAAGCGGTATAAATCGACGGGATCGCGTGTTGATTACAATGCATTTTCTACATGCAGAGCACGGATTAAAGAAAGTATTCACCATGAGTACACAAATCATCAAGATCGAGTGCAGAGCAACTTAGCAAAGGATCCTAAGTCTTTTTGGGATTATATTAGGGCAAATAAGAGATCCACTAAATGTAGCAAAATTATGAAAGAGGGGGTAATTTTATCAGACCCAGAATGTGTGACAGAATTTGCAAATTATTTCTATTCTGTGTATAATGAGGAGCCCGCACGGCTTGACGTGAACGAAGCGGTGGAGGCGGGCGGCGCAAGCAGCGCGCGGGTGCACATCCCGCGACTGAAACTCGACCAAGTTCAATCTGCGCTTGCTCGGCTCAAACCCAAGCGCTCGGTAGGCCCGGATGGTATTCCAGTATTTGTTATGCGAGATTGCCGCTCGGTGTTGGCAGAGCCGCTCGTACACATGTTTAACTTATGCCTAGAAACATCATACTTCCCAGAACGTTGGAAGGTCACCCGCGTAATTCCCATACCAAAAGGGGGAGACGGGAAGGTAGTCGAATCTTTTAGACCGGTGGCGATTCTGTCGACACCAGCGAAGGTGTTTGAGTCTACCATTCAGCGAGATGTCCAGGAGCAAGTAGCATCGCAACTGTCGGACGCCCAACACGGCTTCCGACCTGCGCGTAGCACGACCAGCAACCTATTGAATGCCATGACGTACTTAGTTCCTCATGTTGATGCCGGAGTGCAGGTGGACGCCGCCTAATTTGATTTTAAGAAGGCGTTTGATCTGGTGGATAACGATGTCTTGTTATCAAAGTTAGCGAAAGTTGGCTGCACACCCAAATTGCTCCAATTCTTTGTGAGCTATATGAGGGACAGAAAACAGTATGTAGAGTACTGTGGCTTCCGGTCGCAGCTTTATTACACTAGATCTGGTGTGAGTCAAGGGAGCAATTTCGGGCCGTTAGAATTTATAATAATGGTCAATGACTTGCCTGACGTAATAAAAGATGCCAGGTGTCTGCTATTTGCAGACGACCTCAAGTTGCTGCTGGCCATAGAAAACGAGGACGACTGTCACCGCCTTCAGCAAGACATTGATCGAGTAGTGGAGTGGAGTCGAAAGAACAAACTGCAATTCAATGTTACGAAATGTTCCATTCTAACATTCAGTCGGGCAAGAGTTCCACTCCACCACAGCTACCAAATGGACGGCGTGCCTATGAAAAGGGAGGAGGCAGTGCGAGACCTTGGTGTGCGCATGGATACTCAATTAAGATTCCGGGAGCATATTATCAATGTCTGTAAAAAGGCTTACAAGCGACTGGGATTTGTGCTTCGCAGAGCAGCAGGTTTCACAAATATTAAAGCCATTTCGGCATTGTATGACGCTCTAATAAGGAGTCAGTTGGGGGGTAATGCGGCAGTATGGGCTCCACATGAGACTAAATATAGTCTCATGTTAGAGCGCATACAGAACAAGTTCACGAGATACATATACCTAAGACGGTATGGAGTATATCCCTTTTACCCCTTGATGTATCCAACCTTGTTCGTGTTGGGCATGGTTGGATACAACAAGTTGGAAACAAGGAGGGATCTAGCACTGGCGTCGTATATCCTTGGAGTGTTCCGGGGTAACATAAATAATTCAGGTGTGCTACAGCGGGTAGGCTTGTGTGTGCCAGATGGGTACGTGCAGCGCCGACGACGGCCCAACTTGTTCGCGGTGCCGCGCGGTCGAACTAAACTGTTGGACAATGTCCCTCTGACGCGAACAATGCACACACTAAATTTAGTTGCCAACAAAATAGATCTTTTCTCATGTTCACTGGGCGAGTTCGCAAGGGTAACGTTACACGTGTTATGTTTTTAATTTGAATATTTTTATGTTGTATTATTTCATTAATTGATAATTACCTACACACTACCGAATTGGGAGACTGTAATGTTAGCGTATGTTTGTAATAAATAAATAAATAAATAAATCTTGTTTTTGAATACTTTACAGTGACATTTCACAAAACAAATCCACAAATGTTTACCAACAGTGCCCCCCTGTTAACGTCATTCGAGCACCAAAAGATCCTTGTAGCAGTATACTATAAAATATAGTCGTCCAGTTGACATTAGAATGACATTCTTACGGGCCTTATTATGACGCTTCGAGGTTTAAGAAGAGACTGGCAGGTAAGTATTACTATAGTTTGCCGAGACCGCTGTTCCGTGGCTTAGGAATGCTCAGCGAGACGGGGGGCGCGTTGACGAATGAGTAGCGGGACGCTGTGAGCGTTGACGAATGAGCAGCGGGACGCCGTGAGTGTTGACAAATGAGTAGCGGGACGCCGTGAGCGTTTACGAATGAGCAGCAGGATGCCGTGATCGTTGACGAATGAGCAGTGGGACGCCGTGAGCGTTGACGAATGAGCGGCGGGACGCCGTGAGAGTTGACAAATGAGTAGCCTGTACTGCGCCCCCGTCTCGCCACGCACGTAGCTAAGACGCGGATCAGTGGTCTCGATCAAACTATAACTCTAACTGACAGAGAAAACGCTCTACAAAGCCAATTTTTTTTCTAAATACGAGTAGCATATTCGATAGTCGATGAAGCATAATATTAGGTATATCAGGTTATTATATCACACTCACAGCATTAAAAAAAAAGGTTATTCCAGAAATCCCCACTAACAAATTCCTACCAGTGGGGATTGTTTTTATTTTTTTCCAGAAATCCCCACTAGTTAAAAGGTTAGGTTAGGTTAGAACTGTGACCCCCTACGCACGAGCCGAGCGAGCGAAGCGAGCGGTGCCGCGGCAATGGCCGGCGAATGCCAAAAATCGACTAGAATATTAGAAAAAACCGGCCAAATGCATGTTGGACCACGCACAATGTAGGGTTCCGTAGTTGGGATGAATTTATCCCAAGAACAAACTTAACTTTGTAGTTAAAAAATACTTTCTTTCATACGGAATGTATGGGAGAACATGTTTTTACAACCGCAAATCTAAGTTGGTTGATTATTACTCGTTAACTTGTAAAGCCTACTCAGCTGTGTTTAGTTTTCCTTTTAAGTTCGTTATATAAGCTACTGCCGTGAACTTTTTCACACATCTAAAACCAATCATTTAGCTGGCAGGGGGGGGGGACACTAGACTCTAACACTTTAAAGCTTAATATTTCGCAAACGGATCTCTGAATTCAAACAAAGGTTTTAACACACTCACAATGTTTTTGAAAGACCTTTCCTACGATACCCCACAAGAAGGGACAGAAAAAAAAAAACATTCCCACTTTACGTGTAGGGGAGGTACCCTAAAAAAACATTTTTCATAATTTTATTTTACCACTTTGTCGGCATGATTAATATGTATACTCATGCCATATTACAACTTTCTTGTACTAACAGTCTCGGAGCTAGACCGCGTACAGACAGACAGACAGACGGACAAGGCGAAACTATAAGGGTTCCTTGTTGACTACGGAACCCTAAAAAGGCTAAGTTTCAGCGCTGGGGCTCTGTCTCGCATGGGGTCGCAGCTTTATGCTGAGCGATGGCCGTTTTGCGTGGATGTGACGCATATTTTCCCCTGATTTGTTATTTACGTGTTTTTTTTTATCTTTATTTTCGTCATGTTTACCGCAAATAAACGAATTTTCTTTCTTTTTCTTTAGTTTATTTAACGAGTGGGGATTTCTGGAAAAAAATATTACAATCCCCATTGGTGGGGATTTGTCGGTGGGGATTTCTGGCATAAACCAAAAAAAAACGCCAGAAACTTAGCATGTTTCACCGCTACTTTTATCCATAGGACCATACTTAATATTATAATGCGAAAGTAACTCACTCTGTCTATCTTGTACGTTTTCTGCCTGAACGACTGAACAGATTTAGAAGAAATTTGGCACAAAGGTAGATAAATTCCCATCTCCACACGGGCGAAGTCACAGGCAAAAGCTAGTTTGCCATTATTCTAAAGGGCCGTAATGGGCATGTGTCAAAAAAAAAAATCTCCGTTTTGTAGATTATTAAAAAATAATGAACACGTATTTTTTCTTTTTGACGTAATCAAAAGATTACGGCGATACATTGAGTTAAAATGTGGCATGACGTCATGCCTTGCTAGATTTAATACTGAGTTGTGACGTAGCGAGCCCCCACTCCCCAACTTTAATGCGTGTTTTCTAAGTATTTTTTCGTTAATATGATAAAGCAAAAAATACGTGTCTAAATTTTTTTTTTTTACCTGGGGCGTCTAACGTATTGTTGAAGTGTCCTGCAGTTTCTTGTATTATTATTTCCCGACATCCCCGAGGACGAATCGAGGGTTAGTTAGTTCAATATAAGTTATTCAGTGTAGTGTTCAATATCGTATTGGCTGCATAAAGTTCGTTATTTCAAGTTTCAAGTCCATGAGTTCTCGACTCAAATGTCTATTCGATACTACGTCGATATTTTGTTTTTGTATTTTTGTGCAATATGTTACATCAGAAATTGGTATTATGAAGTATTAATGCGATCATGATACAAGTACAAAAAAAGGATGGTGCTATCGGTCATGTATAGTTCCGTCTCTCTCTCGAGCGGAATTATGATGCCTTAAAATGTCATCAGCACCAGCCGGGTAATTGTGTAACACACTTATAATGGCATAATGCCTTTCATTTTAAAAATTCAACAACATTAATTGCGTCATTCACAGCACGCGTAGCATGACGCTTTCTATCTCTACGAAGAATAGACATAGCTCTTTCCATACAAAGTGACGTTTCGTTTCTCCATTTTTGACATCGCGCCGTAGAAATCTTTCTACAATCTGTCATTTTGTCTTTCGTTTCTAACGATCTTTGTCTAGGTCCTTTTACATGTAGACTATTTCAGAAGAAAGTTTTCTATCCCAAACTGTCAAAATCACTAAGGTAGTGAAGACAATTTGATTTTGTAATCGCCATGCTAAAGACAGTAGAAAACTTTTTATTCGACGGCCACAAAGTATATACGGTTATCTACAAAATCATGATTTTACAGGAGAGCGTTTTAAAAATTTTGATTGTCTAACTAAATCAGACTATTTCTAATCGCGATTAAAAAAGTGTGGAATAAAATATGAACTAAAATTCACACCAACACCTCGAATTCAGTACAAAAACAGTACTGTATCTGTTTTTTTCCGTTGCTTATATCTCGAAAATGGCGTGTCCAATCGCAAAAATAATGAACATTTAGACCCCCTTTATAATTAAACCCATAAGACTCAACGTGTAGGTCATAATTTTTCTTATTTTCCATACAATAACTGAAAAATTCCATATAAAATACTGTAATATTATTTGATTCCAAAATACGATACTTTCGACACTTTGAGTTTTTTTTTTGTAGTTGACGTGACTATATGAATAAAAATTGAGAATCAAACAGAAAAAAAAATCCTATGACAAAACAAAGAATTCCGAGTCGAATTATGAAAAAAGTGAATTTCGTAAAAAGTGCAGTTGAGTCTTTCTACTTTCCTGCCGTCCTGTCTACACGGAACGTCATTTTTGTCTATTCTTCCGTCGACAAAACTCGTTTCTACGGTGGTCATGCTACGCGTGCAGAGAAACCTTTCAAAAGTGTATAGAACACGTAATTGTAGCAGTCGTTCGTAGCTCGGCGCTACGGCGTAGCTCCATGCTACGCCGTAGCTCCGTTTCTACGCTGTTTAAATTTCAACCTACAGGAGTAATTGTAGAAGATTGATCGACACGCTTTTTATCGGACTGCGCAATAGCAAAGACAGGGTTATGTTTTTTTAGGGTTCCGTAGTAAACAAGGAACCCTTATAGTTTCATCATGTCCGTCTGACTGTCTGTCTGTCAATCTGTCTGTCTATCCGCGGTCTAGCTCCGAGACCCTTAGTACTAGAAAGCTGTAATTTGGCATAGGTATACATATTAATTACGCCGACAAAGTGGTAAAACAAAATTATGAAAAACATTTTTTTTTTAACCCTTAATCTGGCAAGAGAAAAAACTCTTGATTTTTTTTTTTTTTTTATATTTTTGTCATCGTTAGATGTTCCTAAAACCGGGAAAAATAATTTAAAAAATCTAGTATATCTCGATTTTGAGAAAATGCATGTCCAGTATATAGGACATTGCCAGGTTCTCCATAGAGTAACTGTAAATATCGATGTCCAGTATATTGGACATGGCCGAATTAAGGAATCGTTCGAGAATTTTTATAAAAACTTTATTTATGCAATTATGAAATAAACAAAAATAAAATGCATGTGTATAATGAAAATATGTATTGTTGTACAATTTTAAAATTTAAAATGACATAATTGTTACTTATTTGGCTTCTATAAAATTGTATAAAACGTAAAAAGTCTAAATCTTCTTTATTATTATAACATGACAACCCGTCTTGAAATCAATATTATTCAAAAATCAATAGTTATAATATCTAATCAGTCAAAATTTTCTAAAACAATTAATAGTTTCACTTACTTGCTATGGTAATCATAAAAACAATTTCTCTTACGTACTAAACACAACCTTTGATTGCACTTAGCGCAATATACATCAGTCTTATTTTTGGTGCAGTATTTACAGCGACCATAGGATTCTCCAAAGCGCGGCCAATGTCCTACGCAGTCAAAACGGACGCTATCATCAGTTCTACTGTTCATATATTTTCTTATAGGTAATCTAGATCTCCCTTTATTTTGCAGCTCTCTGGCTACTTTACAGCGAAACAACTTTAACGGCATATACCTTACTGCCAGCCGATTACAATTTCTTCGGTATAATAACCAAGCGTTATTTATACAAATGTCGATCATTTGAGCAAAAATGGCAGTGTACCAGCGTCGACTTTTGTAAGTAGTCCGGTATAGTGCTATGAGCATGTCGGCAAGGTCGACGCCCCCCATGTGGTTATTGTAATGTTTTATAGGCTCAGGACAGTCCACGTCAACGCGAGCCTTCACTTCCTTACTATAGCGTTTTATCTTTCCCACTGGGTAAGCATCGGCATAGGTACTGATTAAAGTGACTACCTTATTGTCGAACCATTTGACCACTGCGAGCTTATTACTATTGTCAACTAGTTGGCAATAAGATCCTCTACCTTTTTTCTTCAAGGTTTTGTCGTCCACGAGTAGTTTCTCACATCCCTTTAGCCTGTTTTGGCGTATGGTCCCAAGACTGAAAATGCCGTAATTTTCTCTGAGATGTGTCGCCAAATCTAATGTAGAAAAATAATTATCAAAATATACGACACATGCGCGCGTCTGTATGGTTTTGCAAAGGGCGACTACTACTTTGGCTCCTAAGGTTAAGGTCTCTTCGTCTTGAGAAAACTGAATATTTCTAAATGTATCTTCACCCCCATATAGCAGGAAGTCGTAAACAATACCCGACATACCTGCCCGGACAAAATTTTTAAAACCCCACATATTGGGTTTCATGGGGTTATATTGTCTTCTATTTCCCGCCTTTGTCCCTTTATACGGTATTGTCATTTCATCAATGCTATACCTCATCTCCTCTTCAGTAGCTAGGCAGTTCATCCTCACCTTCTCTACAAACGGCCTCACCTTGAAGTATCGATCCAAATCGGGACAGGAATTGTCTACGAAATGGATATTCCTGCGTATGCACTCAAACTTTTTCAGAGGCATAATGTCTGCTATTGCTGGGTATCGCAGTTCTTTGGCCCAATAATCCACGTAAGATGGCAAATTAACAACACCCATAAGTAGAAGTATGGACAGGAAATCATTAAATTCGTCTTCGGTAACATTTATTGACCGTCCAGTTCTTTGCACTGCGTAGAGGTTTGTGTTATGGACTATATCTTGGATTATATCCACAGAAAAATATTTATGAAAATAAACTATAGGTGAGTCGTCGTTAGGCATGTCAAAAACGAATTCACAATCCATAATTTCAGCCTTGTGCAGGAACTTGCCTTTTTTCCAATTGTAATTGGTTGTCTTACGCTTTTTTGATTTGACGTGTCTAATGCGAGTGTTGGTATGGACGGGTTTTTTTCGTTTTGACCTGGTATTGACAATATTAGGAGCCGGTGATATGTCCACAACAGACTGGATTGATGATAAGGTCGGAATAACATCATAGTTTACCTGGCTGGTTGATGGCAACACTTCCCTCATAATTGGTGTGAGAGGCACTGGTAGTTCTTCTTCGACTTCTGGCTCGCTGTTGGGTATTTCGTCGTTAGAAGAATCGTCACTGCCATTGTTGCTGTCCAAAATATTCAGGTTTTCCAATGACGATGGTATGGATGGTGCATCTGATGAGACATCATCAATTTCCTGGCAATGGTGCAAATCTGGTTCTTCATCTGAACTGGTCTGGCCTTCTACGTCCGATAGCGCGTTAATTGGTGGCACTAAAGCTAATAATTTTGAGGCACGTGATGTTTTTTTGAAGACCTGTAAATAATAATATTGTTAGGTATCATAAATAACATTTATCATACATAATATAGATATTAGTTCATGATATTATACTAATTGTTAGTTTTCTGTCTCATTGGCAATGTCCAGTATACTGCACATCACAAAACCATACTAAACCCTCGAGAATCCGGCAATGGGAAGTATACTGGACACACAAGTTTCGCAGAGAATAACGAAAAATCTATAAGTAATATTATGATTTTAGTATACACGTACATATAAAAATACGTTACGGAATATACAGAAAAGAAATAATTATTTATTTTAGAACAAAAAACATAAATAAATCGAGACTTACCGAGAGCGGTCGTGACGCGTTCATCCTCCCTGACGTTGCGGCGTCGACTGACCGGCCGAGCGCACGCGCTCATTGACAGTTATTTTTTATGTTATAATTTAGGACATAACCAAGTTATTCCATATATAAAAAAAACTAATATTGTTAAAAAAAATGCTGCAGATTTTTTCAAAGTCGATGTCCAGTATTCTTCCCAGTGTCGAATGGTAAAGTGGCGATGTTTTTTTTTTTTTTTATTCCATCATGTGGGATATCATTGGAAAGGTCCTTCAAAAACATTGTGAGTTTGGGAAAAGCATTTTTGGATTCAGGGATCCGTTTGCGAAATATTAAGCTTTAAAGTGCTAATTTTTAGAGTCAAGTGTCCTCCCCCCTGCCAGCTAAATGATTGGTTTTGGATGTGTGAAAAAATCACAGCAGTAGTTCATGTAATGAAATTAAAAGGAAAACTATCACAGCTAAGTAGGCTTTACAAGTTAACGAGTAATAATCGACCAACTTAACTTTGCAGTTGCAAAAACATGTTTTCCCATACATTTCGTATGGGAGAACATGTTTATCAACTACAAAGTTAAGTTTGTTTTTGGGATAAATTCATCCCAACTACGGAACCCTTCATTGTGCGTGGGCCGATACGCACTTGGCCGGTTTTTTTAATTTGATTTCATGTTTAATTGTTTGGAGCTTGCTAATAATGTATTATTTCCCTGAATCCTCTTGAAACTCAAGTATTCCTTGCATATTAAATAAAACGCAATATCTCTCTGTTTGTTTGTCTGTCATTCCTTCATTTTTTTATTCTTTTTACCTATTGTGATATAGGAATTTTATTCTAGGTGCATCGTCTCCACATATAATTATTTATTTATGAATGTACAGTAAGCGCTCAAAAGTGCATGAGCACGCTAAGAGTCGTATTGCTGTGAACACGCGGTATAGTCCGTACATTTGTATGTGTAAACAGTCAGACGTCTGTGGTGTGAGTGCCGTACACACACCACAGAGAACGCAGTTTTGCGCTACACACTATCGTATCGTCACGGTTCGCGGGCGCCGCACTTATATTTCCATAACTTTTGTTAGCACGCATCATACTCGTACGCGTGACCTTGGCCAGTGTATCGCATTGCTAAAATTCGAAAGTAAATTATATGTGCAGATAGCAGAAGGCGTTAAGCGTTGGTCTTAGATTCAAGATGGCTAAGGTTCTAATCTCGTAAATCACAGCGCTGTTTTTGCAAATATTATTATTTTTGTTTGCAATAATAATATTTTTAAATATCCTGCCTATTTATTAATGTTGTTGTTGTTGTTGTGTTTTAAATATTCCAACTTATATGTATACCTACATTATTAGCAAATAAATGATTTCTTTCTTTCTTTCTTTCTTAAAGGATTTAGAATAAAAAATGCGTGATATGTTATAATAAAAAATAAATAATATTTATTCGTTATGTTTATTTTACTTAAGTATAGTTATCAAACTGCTACAATTATTTATCATTACTTCACCTGAATAATATGTGAAATAGATGACTAGAAACTTAGAAGCAATTTGTATTATTTTGACATATTTAAATTTTGAAATGTTTTAAATTTTAAATGGATTTTTTTGCACCATAAATATAAAGCTTTGATCATGGTCTAAGTAATTAAGCAATAAATAAGAATATTGGACTACTTAAAATGTAAAAAAATCTACTGACAAAATTGTTGATTTTAAGGTTAAAGGCAGTTGTTCATATTAATTATTTTAAACTTTATTTGGCTTTAGTAAATATTGGTTGGTATTGAGGTTATAGCTTAAGTATTCATTTTCTTTACGAAAAGAAGATTGAAACTAAACCTCAAATTTTAATCCTAAAATAATACTATTACTAAAATAATATTAAACAATTTCGGTATATCTGCAAGAAATACGACAAACACCCTATTGAAACGTGCTTAAAAAATTCGTTACCATAAATTCATGCAATAACGAATCTGTTGTTTATTAAGTTGGTACGGTCAATATTTTAAGGACAAAAACGGTTTTCTAGCTGGTCTTCAGTGATGCAAGCCTTCAGAGTGCACGGCGAACGGTTCATAATGAAAGAAAAGACACTTATACTGAGGTAAATCCTTTTAATTAAGTAACACAATAATTACACTTAGGTAAACACTTTTATAATAATAACGCTTTTACACTTAGGTAACTTGTACTGTACAGCTCGATAATCCGAATAATAATGCCCCAGAAAACAGTATTAGATTTACTCGACACCTCGTGTCCACGTTACAAAAATGCGGCAAAGCGCGCGAATTTGAAGTCAATAGACGAACATTAAAAACTTATATAAAATGGTAACTATTTATTATATTAATCATTAATGTTTTGTATTTGAACTCAAGTTAATTTTTACGTATTTAATCATAACTTTATTTAAACACAGTATCATCTTTTATCGAACCAAATTACTAATCAAGTTGAATACTAATAAAATCATAAATTCACATTGAAATATCCTGATTTATTTTATAATTGCTTACATTACTAATCAAGTTGAATACTAATAAAATCATAAATTCACATTGAAATATCCTGATTTATTTTATAATTGCTTACATTCGTCCATCCTGACCTATGAGTCGCGCCCTCGCGAATAATATAAAAAAGAAATATACACACAACTTTGTAAAACACACAAAATACAACAAATTGGCTTAAATAATATCATCATACATTTCTTTAATAATTACTAAATGAGTAGTAAATAAACAAAAAATTATAATAATAATATAGCAATACATTTTCCATTGATTTATGCTTTATCTGAATTAAATTAAATATTAGGTAATAAGTAATGTTACGATAAAAAAATTAATAACAATGAATAT
The DNA here is from genome assembly GCA_949152395.1 of Agrochola litura. Lineage (NCBI taxonomy): Eukaryota > Metazoa > Arthropoda > Insecta > Lepidoptera > Noctuidae > Agrochola > Agrochola litura. The sequence continues at coordinate 3,849,523 of OX424507.1, read as the reverse complement.
CATCAAAATCCATTTATAACTAGTCTATCAATAACAATCAACTAAGTACATTAACAATATTTTCAAAAAATAAATAAAAAATTAAACCAAATTCAAACCTTTTCCAACATTCTTAATTTATAATTTGCACTCGTCCCTTTACAATACTGGACCCATATTACCATATCACAATACTGTCACCCTACCATACTGTAACACCTAATATCATGTCAGTCAAATCTCGCCAACTGTGGTGTTTCACTATATTACCATACTACCATACTACCATTCTACCATACTACCATACTAGTCATAAAAGCAGATTCTAGCCTGATATAGGCGTTTACCTCTACTACCATACTATCTGATTAACGAAGCTATACTGTTCGCAACTACTAATTGAAACTGGCCTTTATGAAATTCACTTAATTTATAAAGTTTAGAGTTCAACACAACTTCACTGTAATACTTCCACAATTTAGTGGCCTGTATCCATATCCGAATTATTACTATCATCGTCTTCGTTACTCTCGTCCACCGACTGATACACAAGCCAAGGGTAGATTTTATCTACCGAAAAAATTCCTACATATTTTTGTTTACCCTTTTTTTTTGTGATAGGCGTATCCTCTACTTCGTATCTGTCATTCTGTAATACTTTGGTAATGCGATAAGGGCCTAGACATTTTGGAACTAATTTCTTACTCTTCCCTTTTTGCCCTACTTCTCTTTCTACCCTAACTAACTGTCCTACATCAAAGTGACGCGGAGGAATTCTAGCCTTATCAAAGATTCGCTTTTGCTTTTCCTGAGTACGTACTATTTTGTCTAGTGCTTCGTTTCTAATATCTTCTATGTTACCGACATTAGTATCATCATTTTCCTGAACTGGTAAAACAAGTCCACTCTCAGTCAACCCTTTAAGTCGCAAACCAAATAACAATTGAGCTGGGGTTTTACCTACTGCTTTATTGGTGGTATTATTTAAACCCCATTGTACTTGTAGCAAATACTCATCCCATAGTCTTTCGTCTTTTCCGAAGGTCATAGCCGTTAATGAATCTAATACCGTCCTATTATAACGCTCTACCTGTCCATTTGCGCGAGGAGTAGCGACCGCGTTTAAAATGTGTTTCACACCTTTTTCTGACAAAAACTCTCTAAACTTTGAGCTCGTGAAAGTAGTGCCTCTATCTGTTATTATTCGAGAAGGTACACCAAACAAACTGAAGTATTCTTTAAAAACTGAAATTGTTGTGTGAGTTTTCGTATTTTTAACAGGCTTAAGGATAATAAATTTTGTGAACGCATCAATAATGGCTAATATGTACTTATTTTTTCTTTTGCTCTCATTAAAAGGACCTAGGTGGTCCGCATGTACAGTGTGGAAAGGTTCAGATACCTTCGGTATTGGATGTAAAAACCCGGACCTCTTTCCAGCAGGTACCTTTCCGTGAGCGCATTGAATACACGCTTGACAATACTTTCTAACAATTTTGTTTATTTTAGGGAACCAGTAAGTTGTTCTAATTTTGTCTAAGGTTTTCTCATAAGAAAAATGACCTATGTCATCATGACAAGAACGTAACACTTGCCATCTGACACCTTTTGGCACATACCATCTAAGTCCATCGTCCGTTATCTTGTAAACTACTCCACGTTTTAAAATAAAATTTTGTTTTGTATAGTTTAGTGTTTTTAAATCTTTATCATCTAAAACCCGTTTAATCCTTTGAGTCTCATCATCATTCATTTGGACCGTGGCTAACCAATCTACAGTGATATGGAAAACTTGTAAATCAACTGGGTCGGTACTAGAAGTATTTTCTTGCAAAGGGTTCCTACTTAATGCATCTACGTGCGTCATAGAAGTCCCTGGTTTATAAATTATGTTAAAATCAAATTCTTGGATCATACTCCACCAGCGAGCAACACGTGGAATCATATCCCTTTTAGTAAAAGTGGCACGTAAAGAATTACAATCAGTAACTATAGTGAATTCTAACCCTATTAAGTAACATCGAAATTTTGTCAAACTATTTACAACCGCTAAGGTTTCTAATTCATAAGATGAAAAATGTTGCTCTTCTGGTGAAGTACGTCTACTAAAATAAGCGACTGGTTTCATAATTTGATCATCTTGTTTCTGTAAAAGCATACCACCGACACCGTGTTTACTGGCATCCGTATGCAACTCGGTAGCAGCATTAGGATTGTACAGTGTTAAGATTGGTCGAGATACTAATTTTGCTTTTAACTGAGTGAATGCGGTCTCTTCTTCGTTGCCCCAAGTCCAAGAAATATTTTTTTTTAGTAGTTGAGTCAATGGTCGAGCTATCATCGCAAAGTTCTTAATAAAGCGTCTAAAAAAACTGGCCAGGCCTAAGAATTGCCTAACATTATGGACATCTTTAGGGGTAGGAAATTTATCAACTGCGTCTGTTTTACACTTCCCCGGTTTTATACCATTCCCTGAGACTTCGAAACCAAGAAATTCGATTTTAGAATGAAAGAAGTTGCATTTCGAGAGTTTCAATGTAAGACCTGCATTCCTAATTTTATCAAATACCGATTCTAGTTTTTTAAGGCCATCCTCAAACGAAACCGAAGGCACAAGAACATCATCCATATATACGACAACCGTGTCAAATCTTAAGTTATCAAGAACTTTATTAATAGTTCTTTGGAATACCGCTGGTGCATTTGTCAGACCGAAAGGCATCCTATTAAATTCGAACTGCCCTTCTGGTGTGACAAAAGCCGTTTTTTGTTTGTCTCGTTCAGTTAATTCTATTTGGTAGTACCCTGACGCTAAGTCTAAAGTCGTATATAGACTATACCCCGCTAACCTATCCATCTGATCCTCTATCCTAGGCAAAGGGTAGTGTTGTTTTACAGTTTTCCGATTTAAAGCCCTGTAATCTATACAAATACGCTTCTCGCCGTTCTTTTTTTGTACTAAAATGATTGGACTTGCAAACGGCGAACAAGATTCTCTTATGATACCACATTGTAGTAATTCATCGGTCATACCCCTAACCTCCTGTTTTTCTTTATGAGACAACCTATAAGGCCTATAAACTACAGGTTGGGGATCCATTAAATCAATGTTCATTGTCTCTACATTAGTACAGCCTAACTCGGTCAATCTAATAGCAAAACAAGTTCGGTAACGATTCACAACATCTAATAGTTGCAATTTCTGATCCTGGTTTAAGCTATCGTCCAGATTCAAGTCATTTAAATGAAAAGGTTCTAAAGGACTTGCAACATCAATCTTATTTATAGTAGGACAATTTATAATTTTTATTTGCAAAAATTGCCCTCTAGCTATCAGCTGGTCTTTATTAAAAGTTATAACGTTTGAGGAAATATTATCGACTAATAGTACACCTTTCCCATTTTCAATCGAGTAAACACCCTCTTCTATATTATGTTCTAAATTAGGGATGGATCTATAACTACCGTATACTAATATGGAACCTGTTATGTTCGGGGACGAGTCAACCTCTACATAAGAACATCCGGGTAGAATTGAACAACATTTTTTTGAAAATAGTTTAACTATGCCAATAGTTTCTGGAAATTCACGGGAGATTATTAATTCATAATCAGTTTTTAAGATTTTAACCCCCAATGCTTCGGTAAATGACTGACCTACCAATAATGGGTATTTCAAAAAATTATCAGGTACTACAATTACATCTAATTCGACAATAACGCCTTGAATTTCCAAAACTACTGGACACCGACCTATCGCATGAACTACCGCTCCACCAAAACCAGTCATTGCTACTGAATAAGTTCTATCCCATTTACCGAATACTTCTACAGCGTCTGCGTTTCTGATGAGCGTACATTCGCTACCTGTATCTAAATAACCTACTTTTTCGTGACCGTTGATCATAACAGATTGTACATATTTATCATTCGTTTTAGGTTTGGTAATTGAAATTTTTAAGACCGATTTTGCGTCTTCCTTCTTACGATAACATTCATTAGAATCGTGACCAATTATTGAACAATTTGTACATTTCTTTAATGGTTTATTACACTTGCTTATAATGTGACCTTCTTCCTTGGACGTGACCGTGACGGTACTGAGTACATAGCAGTCTCAAAATATCTCTTACGTATCAAAAAAAAAAACAAGTACTTCTTTTGCAAAAACTTTATTTTTAAAAGACATTAATAAGTGTAACTTACAAGTGACGCTATTATCTAGTGATTCTGTGCTGTGTACAATATAAAAAAACATAAAAAACCGTGTTCATTTTGGGAACTGATATTTTTCTACCCTATATGTACAAATAATAACGGACTTTATACACAATTGTTAAAAAAACTGTGCGACTAACTTACAGTGTGTGTGCTAATTTACGGTGACGCTGTGTTTCATTTTATAGTGTCACACTTGCCATAACACCGTGATAACTGCCATAAACGCATTTACTGAAAACAGCGCCATCTAGTGATTCTCGAGTGAGCTGCTTCTGGATCGATTGCGCAAACGAAATTGTATCTCACTATGGTAAAGTGTGGTGGCTGCGGTAAATATCTCGCGGCGGCGGATGCGGCCAAATGCGACAACTGCCGATCTTGCTATCATCGGCAGTGCGTTGGTATACTTAAAATAAGCCTTCTAACATCCCCTTGGCACTGCCCGGAGTGTAACAAAAACATTGTACGGGACAACCGGGCCGAAACGCCAGTTAGGGGCCATTCAGCCGCGCCACTGGAAGTCAGTATGACTAATCCTATAGACACGAGTCCTATGAAAAGCGGTGGCGCTTTGGATGTCACACATGAGCTCACTCAAGACATCACTATTGAGCTGAGAAAGTTCAAGGAAGAGTTCATTAACACGGTACGGAGTGAATTTCAATTGCTGCGTAATGATCTAGCCGACCTGAGATGTTCATTGCAGTCCACTAATGACCGTATGAGTAGTTTGGAGGAGAGGGTGGCCGTTATGGAGAAGCAAAAGTCGGTACAATCCCAAGTCTCGCCGGATGTGCATCAACTTATTGCCCAATTGCGGAGCGATTTAAATGACCGTGATCAGGAGCTACTAGCCACTGATATTCAGATCTCAAACTTACCAGAGTCGAGTGGTGAAAGTCCCTCACACACGGCTATGCTAGTGGCGTCAAAGATGGGCGTAAAAATTGAGGCGCGCGATATTGTGAGTGCCGAGCGCGTTGGAGGTAGACGCATAAATGCTACGCAGCCGACGCCGGTGGAGACCCGCCCGCGTTTCCTAGTTGTGCGTCTCGCGCGCCGTGATCTACGCGACGAGATGTTGGAGGCCGCACGAGTACGTCGTGGCATGACTACTGCTGATCTCGACATGCCCGGTCTATCAGCGCGATTCTACGTCAACGAACGCCTTACTAAGCAGAATCGTGAGTTGTTTCGGATGGCGCGGGAGGCCGGGGGCCGCCTCGGTTGGCAATTTGTATGGTGTAAACGTGGCCGTATTCTTGCTCGTTACAAACCTGGGGATGCCGCCTGCCAAATCCGCTGCGAGGCTGATGTGCATCGCATCTTTTCACCCATACCTGTATCGGTTACCGACGGCCAAATGGCCTAATTATTTCTGTCTCACTGCTGCCATGGTTTTTTATTATTTCTGCTTTTTTTGTTTTAATTTATACTGTATATTTTTAGTTTTTAACATGCCAATGACGCGTATTTTATTGTATGTTGCAAAAGTGTCATGGTCTTATAACTATTATCTGTTGTGTTCGCTCTGTCCGACCCTCCGGGGAAACAGGCGTGATATTGTTATGTAAAGTTGTTTGTCTCACGGCGGCGGCACACGCGCATCTCAGTGGGCTCGTAAACCAGTTTCGACATACTTATATTATTATATTATTTATTTACATTATCCTACATCTAGCAATATTTTCAATCCTTTCTACATTTTTACTTATTATTTTATTACATATTTCCAATAACTATTCGATATTTGCAAATACCTATACATTTTTTCTATTTAATTCTCAACCAATAATATTATTTAGGACTATAAAAACTGATATTATGATTTTGAATGAATGCCCGTTAAAAGTGTTGATAGCAATTCAAGTTATAACTATAACTGTAGTAGTAATTTTACGGTACAGTCATGATGCCTAAAAGTGGAAAATATCTTAAGGTTGGCTTCCTTAACGCAGGGTCTCTGGGTACCGGCCATGATGATTTGATTTGTGCAATTGACAGATATTGTTTTGATATAATGGCTATAAACGAAACTTGGCTTCAGCCGGGAGAGGAGGGGCGCGCGCCGGTCGTGCCCGGCTATCGTCTGCGCCACACTCCGCGGCCGTCTGCTGTTCGCGCGGGGCGAGGTGGGGGTGTTGGGTTTTATCTGCGGCGGGGTCTGAGCGCGCGCATTTGTACTGGCACGGCTGATCCCAGGTTCGATTCCGTCGAACAGATGTGGCTGACAATTTCGCTAAGCGGGAAAAAAATTGCCATTGGTACAGCGTACCGGCCACCATGGTTAGACATAGATCACTTCCTGGATGCCATCACGAACAGTTTGGCGACGTTGGGTAAAAGTGACCATTATATATTGCTCGGTGATTTCAATGTCAACATGCTCAACATAAACGAGACTAAAACTAAAAAAGTACAAGAATTTTTAAATTGCCTAAGTCTCGTTCAACTTGTCACGATGCCTACTCATTTCACAGATACGAGTGAGACTCTTATTGACTTACTGTGCACAGATCTTAGGGCAAGGTACACGACGGTAGAATCCTTTGGTTCGATTACAGGCCATTCCATTATAGTCAGTGAATTTCACATAAAGCGGGACAAATTTATACCATATGTAATCAAATTTAGGCCGATGAAAGACATATGTATAGATAGCTTTAATACGGATTTGTCGCAATCAAACACAGGGCGTGTTTCTGATTTTACCGATGTGAATGACATGGTTGATCATTTTAATCACTGCGTAATATCATTGTTTGATGTTCACGCGCCACTTAAGTCTTGTCGTATTAAGGAATTATCATATCCCTGGATTACGGACACTATCCAGCTTATGATGCGGTTACGGGACAATGCATTAGCCAAATATAGGAATACAAAATCGGGAACAAAAAAGAATTACTATAAGCAGTTAAAATCCTTGGTAGAAAGTTCCTTGTATCATGAAAAAATTGCATACTTTAGGCACAATGTAAATAATAAAATAAATAATCCAAAATTACTATGGAAGAACATTAAATCCATGTTTGCACCCTCAAAGCAAGGACAAGATCTTCCCCCACATTTTAGAAACCCAGACCTGATAAATAACACATTTTTGAATGTCCCTGGCAACCCGGTAGCTAGCACGTCGCTTATATCATTCTATGAGACCCACAGATATAGTGAAGCAATATTCACAATTGCTCCGGTGGACCAAGACGATATTTCCCGCATTATTTTTGACTTAAAGTCAAATGCAGAAGGCTACGACAACATAACCTTAAGTATGCTTAATCTAACTTTACCGCACACTTTAGCAACTATTACCTACATCATTAACTATTCCATATGGACATCAAAGTTTCCTTACCAATGGAAAATTGCCACAGTTAGACCCCTACCTAAGAGTCCAAACCCTGTAGAAGTTAAAGACTTGCGGCCGATAAGTATTTTGCCCTGTCTTTCAAAAGTAATGGAGAGGGTAGTGTGTCGGCAATTAACTCGGTTTTTGGAAGAGAACGAAGTGTTACCTGATCTACAGTCTGGTTTTAGAAAACAGCGCAGCACTTCTACGGCATTACTGGATGTTACGGACAATATTCTATCAGCCCAAGATAAGGGCATGTGTTCACTGATGGTACTACTAGATTTTTCCCGTGCATTTGATTGCATTAACGTCTCACTATTACTGTCAAAGTTAAAATACTATGGTTTTGACGACAATGCCATTCAATGGTTCCACAGCTATCTCAGTAATAGAAAACAACTTGTAGAATTGCGTTTGTCGGATGGTACTACTTTGACTTCAGCTCTTACTTCTATAGAAAGAGGCGTTCCTCAGGGGTCAATTTTGGGTCCGATTCTTTTTATTCTCTACTGTGCAGACATAATAAAGTGCCTTCAGAAATGCAAGTATCATATTTACGCCGATGACGTCCAACTGTATTTATCTTTCCGTCCAGATGATTATGAGTCGGCCGTTAGAGACCTAAACGACGACCTAGAAAGAATCGCCGCCTGGACTGATGAGAATTGTCTAGCATTAAACCCATTGAAAACAAAATATATGTTGTTTGGTACGAGGCAGCAGTTGAAGAAAATACCATTAAGCTTTAATTTAATTCTAATGGGTGAGCCTATTGACCGTGTGAATGAGGCGCGGAACCTTGGGTTATGTATGGACAACAGCCTTAGATTTGAGAAACACGTTGCTAACTCCGTAAGAAACTGCTTCTATCGTCTGAAACTCCTTTACAAAATGAGGCCATACTTGTCTGAAAAGCTTCGCGAACAGCTCGTCGAAACCCTTGTTCTATCTAAATTAAACTACGGTGATACGGTTTACGGCCCACGCTTGCTGGCTCGTACCGATCGACTTATACAAAGAGTCCAAAATGCATGTGCGCGCTTCTGCTACTCTGTTCCCCCTAGAAGTCATGTCACCCCCTTTCTTAACAAACACTTTATTCTCAAGATGAAGTCGAGACGGAAGTTACACCTAGCGTGCCTGCTTTTTGGCGTCGTTAAGTCCCAGAAGCCAAAGTATTTGTACGACAAGCTTAGTTGGATGGCTAGTAGACGAGATTGCGCGCCCAGGCAATGTGCACAACAACTTTCGACACAGTCTCATAGGACAGCAGCTTTCAGAGGCACTTTCCGATACGCTGCATCTAAGGTGTGGAATAACATCCCACCACCATTAAGGGTACTGGGCACTATCCACACGTTCAGAACACGTTTACGGCAATATCTCATAGATTCGCAACAGAAACTGGATATGGTCGCCCTTAATGTTTCTCTTATATGAAATAAATATTTATATATTGGGTACGCGAGTGGTTTTTATTATTATTAAATGTTATTATTATTAATAACTATTATTTTTTTCGTATCGTAAAACTGTCGGTGTATCTGTCCACTGCGGTCGGCAGCATGTAGCGCTTTGTGACTGTATCGGTGCATGGATTCTACATAGCTCGCTAAGAACAGGTTTATGCTGGGACTGTTTTTGTTGTATTCGTATGTTTTGTTTTTGTATTATATTTGATTACGTGCTTATTTATTTATTTAGTTTTTTAAGTATACAAATTATGTATTAGGTATGTTGAAACTGTTTGTACTCTCCGTCACTGGTCCTTGAGGGTTCATTAGAAAACCAGCGTCAGACAGCATCTGTCTGGCATTAATGCTGAAATGAACCTTTTTGGCGCAGCCGTGAGGCACATACTATTGTTTTTAAAACATTTTTTATTTTTATTTTCACTGTGTTATTTGTGTTTTGTGTTTCACGAACTGTGTCCAAATAAATGTTTTTCTTTCTTTCTTTCTTTCTTTCCTTGCAATTAAAGCACCTGATCGGATTTGATTTATTATTAACAGGTGGTTTATCTTTAGTCGGAAATTTCCTATTCGAAGTTCTTTGAATATTATCATTTCTTTTGCCTATGCTTTTTGCATTTCGTAAGTAAGCCAAAAGTCTATCAGGGTTATCAAATTGCGCTGCTTCCGCTCCTATCCTAATGGCCCTATCGTCTATGCCAAAGATCACGCATTCTACTGCTCTTTTACCCTTAATTTCGCACCTATTGAGTAATGCCATTTTATCGTAATAATAATCCTCTAAAGATTCCCCAAACTTCGCTCTTTTGTCCAACATATCCGAAAGCATTTGGCCATAATTTTCATCGGACGGAAAAGCTGCTTTGAGCTTTTCTTGCCACTCAACCCAGCTATAATTGACGGTTGTAAGACCCTCGTACCACCGCTTTGCATTGCCAGTAAGTTTAGGTATCGTATTATGGATGATTTGTCGGTCCGTCCAACTATATATGCTTGCTATTTCATTTACTTTGTGTATCCAATTATTTATGTTCTGATTTTTAGAAGAAGGGTCGAACTCAGGAACTACATTAAAATTACTTATTCTCTCACTACCCCTACTCGAGATTTTATCAAGAAAATCGGTAAATTTAGAAAACACATCCATTGTAGGGAATGACTCACGTGCGCTCTTTCTTTTGCTCGGCGAACGGGTGTCTCGTCGATGATGTGAATCCCCGCTTCGCTGGCGATTTCGTGTGTTGCTCCTGCTGCGTCTTGACCGTGATCTGCAATCTTGGCCAAGGCGCTTCCCCTGTGAACCAGGGATCACCCTGGTTGGACTGCGACTCCGATGTGTCGCAACCCTTCCCGGCGGCGGCGTCTCGAGCCGTCGAATTCGGTGACCAGGACTCCATACCCGACTGCGCTTGCGGCTATGCTTGTAGCTCTGCCTGCGGCTGTGGCTGCGGCTCTGCCTGCTGCACTGGCTGCGGCTCTGCTTCCGGCTCCGCTTGCGGCTCGGCTCCCGGCTCCGCCTGCGGCTCTGCCTGTCCAACACTGGTGATGGGGTTCGCGGCGGTTGAGCCGAAGTTCCATCACGATCGTCATCCATTTGTAGACCTGGTCAATAAAAATAATATACGGACACAGCTATTCTTTTAAACCATTCGGAAGGCTATTTACATACTTTAAAAAACAAGTACAGCAAAACAGGAATCATCACCTATACCACTACAGATCATGAAGGTACTTCTTCTATGTTTATTGCTACGATCACCGAGTATAAGATTGGTAATGGCGTACCTAATACAACCTCGTTATGATTATATTTCAAACCACACCGACCGCTGACATCATATAAGCACAAAAAATCGCAATATGCTAGACCTATTTACGACGAACGATCGTAACAATATGAAATACCTAGTATGATTCCAATTTCTAGGTTGGCAGGCGGTTTTATTAGTGATCACAGTTATTTCAATAAAATTAACATTTTAGATTCGTGATAAAACATCAATAATGTTTTATTTTTATTATATTACTATCAGGTTATGAAATCTAACATTCAGTTAAGCACAACGTAAAGATCAGATCACGCTGTTATTTGAAAAGTAATATTAGAATATAAGGCAATAACACTTACGTGAAATATCCCACTTCTGAACTGAAAGAAAAGACACTTATACTGAGGTAAATCCTTTTAATTAAGTAACACAATAATTACACTTAGGTAAACACTTTTATAATAATAACGCTTTTACACTTAGGTAACTTGTACTGTACAGCTCGATAATCCGAATAATAATGCCCCAGAAAACAGTATTAGATTTACTCGACACCTCGTGTCCACGTTACAAAAATGCGGCAAAGCGCGCGAATTTGAAGTCAATAGACGAACATTAAAAACTTATATAAAATGGTAACTATTTATTATATTAATCATTAATGTTTTGTATTTGAACTCAAGTTAATTTTTACGTATTTAATCATAACTTTATTTAAACACAGTATCATCTTTTATCGAACCAAATTACTAATCAAGTTGAATACTAATAAAATCATAAATTCACATTGAAATATCCTGATTTATTTTATAATTGCTTACATTACTAATCAAGTTGAATACAAATAAAATCATAAATTCACATTGAAATATCCTGATTTATTTTATAATTGCTTACAATAATGACGTGTTTTTAATAATTCAGCAAAATATCTCGTTGGTATGAAACCATTTGTTTCATTCACCATTTGACGTCGCTGCTACTCGATAATAAGCCCCTTCCTCAGATCTCTTAACCGTCACAGTATTTCTCTAGAACAAAGAAAAACATTGTTTTTATTACACATAATACCTAATTATTTATTATTCACTAATCGAATTAAACCTCACAATGAATTTAAAACTTTAAAGGCATCTTCTGTCTCAACAATACCTCTGTTCTATCAACAATACCCTTGATTAAGATTTATGTTTAGTAAAATATGAAATACCTATATAAATGATAACACTCACACTTAGTCCGGTTTTATTAGATATTCACTTCACTTTTACGCAGCGCAATAATATTCTCTGATCTGATCTGATCTCTTCAATATATTTTATGCCTGCTTTTTGATAATAATAACCACAACACTGCGCTAAATGCTCGTCACCAATATTATCACGGCACGAACCAACAAAGTTCTATTAATTGAATACTTGTAACAAACTGCATCTACCCCACAGAAATCGAAATAATTTACTTAGTTTTTTGTGGTCTACCTGCTAAACTTTAATATTTATGTGAACAAGACGAATGAAACTAAAAACGAATGATGATTATCGAACTAGTCATTGGTTGCAGACAAAGTGAGTGTGTGTGTGTAATGTGCGTGTCTACAGTATTGTAACAACTTATAGAAGAAGGTCGTAAGTCAAACCGAAGCGTCAGTCTATTGCTTTGTGAGATTGCTTATGGACTTTTGGTCGGTACTGTACACAAAATATTGTAAAAAAAATTAAAAGAGTAACGGTTGAGTTTCTTGCCCATTCTTCTCCATATGAAAACTACCTTATAGAACTACTAGGCGACTAGAATCAATTCTATTTTTTGTAAATTTTGACGTTCAAAAGTGCCTTTTTGTGCCTAATTGAAATAAATTATTTGACTTTGACTTTGAATCGAGAACAGTTCCGCGACGTCTTGACTCCGATGCGATCCGAGGCTGAATCCCTCCTCGCCATGGCCTTACAATATCACGACTCTGTAGAAGCGCGCTTTCTGGTGTGGGTAGATCACTTGATGTCGCCAGTTGCGCGCTTGCGATTCGTTTCGTGTCCGTACTAATGACCGGATCCGACATATACAAAAGTTGCATAAATAACTAGTAAAACATTTTAAAAGAGTAACGGTGGAGTTTCTTGCCCATTCTTCTACATACGAAAACTACCTTTTGAAAGGGGTGACTAGAATCAATATTTTTTTATTTTAATTTTGACGATCAAAAGTACCTTTTATGTGCCTATTCAATATAAATTATGTGACTTTGACTTATCCGTTAGTGCACTGTAACTTGACCACTATGCGATTTCCTTTTCGCAGTAGCAGCTCGGAGTCTGGATTTGTGCCCGGTTGATGGCAATAGGCTCGCCCCCTATTACATAGGCCTTAAACATAACTGGCGAAATGTGGGTGTACCTGCTACAGGGACACCTCTGCCCAACCCTTCGGGGAAACAAGGCGTGATGATGTTATGTCAATCAAGTCACAAAAACGTTCAAGCTACTAAAACCGAACAAAAGAAAAATAATGAGCCTAATCTATAGTCAATCGACTGTCGACTATTCGCAAAGAATCCAGCACTCTAATGAGTTCCCGAGATCTAGGACACGATTTAAATTCCGTACGAGGCGCTAAGTTTGTCGAAACTAGCGCTTGAACTGAAATCAGTGTCTCGAACGATTGTTTGACACCCTCGGGAATTACTAGGTACCTACAGCGGCCCTAGCACGGACACGCGATATAAGTAAACTTAAAGGAAAATCGCACGATTTTTCTATTGGAAATATTTATTGATCCGATCCACCCTGTCAATTGCTGGGCTGCGAATAAGGGCCGAAAGGGAAATCGTGGCCCCCCGGCAACATGGCAACTGAAGGAACACGGGTGGGTTTTAGTCAGTAAGAGTCTGACACGCCCTCCCGTTCCAACCAGAGCGGGAGAAGTTATTTGATAATTTCCCACCCAAAAAAAAAAAATAAGCCTGTCAATTGCTGCCCTCCCCCAGCAACGTCTTAAGCCGAGGTCTGTACCCCACAGGGGACCCCCTTAACGTGTTTTCGCTAAGTTTTATGCCCTGGCTGGATGGAAGCCTTAATTTATTAAGGCATCCACAGGATAGCCCGGTTAAGCAAATGACAACCTCGAGAGGCCATCAAAAAATTTTTGTTAAACTCATTTCGCCCATAACATTGATTTAGTTTGGAGACTTTTTAATAACATTTTTAGGTGATAGTAGTTTTGCTTGTCACATTAACTTAAACAAAAATACTACACGATAGTTGTATTTTCGATTACTCCGCACGTTCCTACTAGGCCCTCAGATGTTGTTAAGTACATAGTTTTAGAATACATTTTAGTTTTAAAGTAAATTATTTTATAATAAATTACTTTACTTGTAAGAAAAGTCGCAATAGGTGGTTTGCGGGGAGAACTCTTATGCATTCAGCGATAAAAAAGTCTATTAACACTATTTAAAAACGATCAGACTTAAAATAATAATATGTACAAGTATATAAAAAAGGAGGGGGCGGGGAATTGATCATATTGCATCAAAAAATTCGTCCGTATCGCTGTCAATAGGAAAAGTGCCCAAAAGACTGGCAGCATTGCCACGTTGTATGGCAATACTGATTCTTTGACCAAAAAATGAATTAAATATTTAATACACCTCTGCCCTACCTTTCGGGGAATACAGATGATATGTAATAAGTATTTAGGGGCATGAGGAACAGGGTGTAAAGTTCACTCATCCACCATAGAAAAGGGAGGATCCTCCGACCAGACGGGTGTTGTGTCTGGCGGGCAACTGCCCATCGGTTGGAAGTTGAAATCTTGTATGTATGTCGATGGCTCGGTAAACTCTAACTGCGCGATGCAGGATTTGTGTGACGTCATGTCTTTGATGCGTAGTTTGTATGTGGCGGTTTAACCGCTACATCACTCCCCTCCGGAGACCGGAGGTCGATAGTGGGCTGAATCTTGCGATGCTTCACACAGTGCCAGCTGTGGTTCCAGTGAGTCGGAACCGGGTGCCGCATAGTTCGCGGTGAGTCGGAACTTTCTGTGGTGATTGCGGCGATTGTGGTGATTGTGGTGATTCCCCAGTGAGTCGGGGTGATTGAGGTGATTGCGTTGATTGCGTTGATTCCCCAGTGAGTCGGGGTGATGAGGCTGCTTGCGTTGATTCCCCAGTGAGTCGGGGTGATGAGGCTGAGGGTGATGACCAGGAATGCGCGTTCGCTGCATGCTGGTGGTCAGGATACCCGTTGAAGCCGTGGGTGCTGGCTGGCTGTGTGACTCGCCTCACGAAAGCTTGCGGGAGTGATGATGATGATGACGTCACGCCGAAGTAATTGCACGAAGGCTGCGTTGACGTTCATCACGTCGGGGTCACCAATTTAGGGGCATGAGGAACAGGGTGTTAAGTTCACTCATCCACCATAGAAAAGGGAGGATCCTCCGACCAGACGGGTGTTGTGTCTGGCGGGCAACTGCCCATCGGTTGGAAGTTGAAATCTTGTATGTATGTCGATGGCTCGGTAAACTCTAACTGCGCGATGCAGGATTTGTGTGACGTCATGTCTTTGATGCGTAGTTTGTATGTGGCAAGTATGTAGTTTTTATGTAAACGTTTATATTACGAAAACTGGGCTTTGTGATTTTATTTTGTTGACAAATTAATAATTAATCGTGGTAGACAATTCTCATTTTAATGGGAATGCTCTAACTCAGCAGTTCTCAAACTTTTTTGGCGACGAAACCCTTTTGGAAAACGAAATATTTGACGGAGCCCTAAAATAATCAAAACCTGGTTTTATCTGTATTCTTTCATTAATAATCATAATACTTGATTTTAACATTTGCATCTAATGGCGGGTATGAAATAGATTTTTACTTTTCATCAATTATTTATAGATGGATGCCGAACCTGACATAGCATTTGCGACTTCAACTCTCTTCAAACGAGCGTTACATCAAAATGCAACATGCTATATGTTAGAGGTCATAACACTGCATTATTAAGAAAAAGTGTTATAAATATGTGCCCGGTTATCTTTAACAAAATACTCGATGGAATTAAAACGAGTCAATTCCACTGTTTAAAAATAAATTGTCAGTCTTATTAATTGATAAATGTTATTACTCCATTTGTGAATTTCTAAATCATAAAACTTTATAGTTACCTAATTAATCCTGACATCTTTAAATCTCTATTTTATTTATTGACCATAATTATAAGAATTTTCATAATGACAGTACTTTTAGACTACTAAGCACTTGTAGTAAATGTTTGCATGGCTAATTTAAGGTAGAAAGTATAAGGATCACTAATAATAAAATATCTGCATTTTTTGTACCTACTTTCTATGCAAATAAATAATTATTCTATTCTATTCTGTCTGTTGATTTCGCTATTGCGGTATTTTGTTTTTACAGCTGCATATGTAAGTTTAGTTGAGAATCCTGTTTTGAACAGTTTGTAACTCCGGTCTAAGTTCAAATAAACTTGTTAAAGATTGACGCCGAGATAACCATATCACTTCTGTATGGAACAGGAGTATTTTATGTTTGCTGCCATAATCTTCACACAATACTGAAAACAATCGGGATTGCAGTGGACAAGTTTTGACGAAATTTATTATTTTTACCGCTTATCTATAGATTCGGTGGCATTTGCTTAATCGCTGTTTTTTCAGTGCATAACTTTACTGGGTCCAAGTTTCATAATTGACGTATCCGAATGACAAGTAAAGCGCCTAGTTTTAGTTCCATCGTATCCTGTATAGACACGTGACTAAGCAAATGCCACCAAATCTAAAATAAGTTCTTGAGGAAGCTGGGTTCCGCAAAGCCTCTGTGAGCTCCGCGAAAATACTGCCCCACAGAGGCTTTGGGGCTCCACGGAGCACACTTTGAGTAACACTGCTCTAACCAAACCTAAGCATTTGCCTTAATTCTCTAAGTATATAAGAAGAGGTATTTGCCCTCCAATGAGATAATAACAAGCATACCTCTTAGTCCTACTAAAGTTTGGAAAGCATTCGTGTGTATAACCAATAAGGAATAAAAATATGGGAGCATTGTACCTACAGTTTATAGTAACAAACTGGAACCTAAAAATGTTTTATTTTATTACTAGAAACACGCGAATAACACGGGTAGCTTAATTAAGTTAAAGTACATGGCCTACTAATAACTACTACTATTAACAATTGTACCTACTTCATCTATTGTTTTAGGTACTTTCACTTTCTCCGGATAGTATTAAATTAACTATTTATGACAACTCTTTTCTTTTTTTTTTGTTTTCTTTTTTATTATTATTAATAACTATTCATATTTTTTAACTGACTTCCAAAAGGGGGAGGTTCTCAATTCGACTGTTTTTTTTTTTCTATGTTTTTTACGCGATTGCTCCGCCAATTATGAATGGATTTTGATGATTCTTTTTTTGTTTGATAGGTTATACTTCAGAGGTGGTCTCATATAAATTTTATTAAGTTTGCTTGGGTAGTTTTTGAGTTAGCTTCAATAATACGTATTTTTTCCCACTTAATATGTGGATGATTATGATAAGTTCCTGTCACTGTTATTTACATAGCAGGTAGTGGTATTCGAATTTGTGTGGGGTAGGTACCACAACTAAAAAGTGAAAAATAAAAACTTTTTACAAAAAAAATACAGCCGACTTCCAAAAAAACATTACAAAGTGAAAAATAATTTCGGAAGTCGGTGGCAAAAAATGAAAATTCTAAACCAAAGACACCGACTTCCGAAATTATTTTTCACTTTGTAGTGTTTTTTTGGAAGTCGGTTGTATTTTTTTTTGGAAAAACGTTTTTATTCAAACAACCCACAGTAATTTTTCTTATAGTAAAACTGTCGGTGTATCTATCCGCTGCGGTCGGCGGCCTGTATGTAGCGCTTTGTGAGTGCACCGGTGCACGGATTCTACATAGCTCGATAAGAACAGGTTTTTGCTGGAACAGTTTTTGTTGTATTCGTAAGTTTTTGTATTATATTTGATTACTTACGTGCTTATTTATTTATTTAGTTTTTAAGTATACAAATTATGTATTAGGTATGTTGAAACTGTTTGTACTCTCCGTCACTTGTCCTTAAGGGTTCATTAGAAAACCAGCGTCAGACAGCATCTGTCTGGCATTCGTGCTGAAATGAACCTTTTTGGCACAGCCGTGAGGCACACGCTATTGTTTTTAAAAACATGATCATTTTTTATTTTAACTTTGTTATTTATGTTTTGTGTTTCACGACCTGTGTCTAAATACATGTTTTTCTTTCTTTCTTTTACTAATTGATCACCACGCTTGATCAAGACGGGTTGACAATTTCAGACTTATATTAAATACTAGCATCCGGCAACAGCTTCACCCGCGTGATATCTTTATAAATTATAGTCTATGTTACTCAGTGATGTGTTGACATAACATTCTACTGGTGAAAGAATTTTTAAAATCTATCCAGTTGTTTTTGAGTTTATTCATTAAGTACACATTTACAAACATACAAATCTTTTCTCTTATAATATTAGTATAGATAAGTCCATGCAGCGGGTCTAAAACGGCCACATTAAGCAATTCCTCTAAAAGCAATTAATTTTCTGAATTCCCAGCAATTCCTCTATGGTGACACATATTTTAGCTGAATCATATTCAATTCAATTCATAATTGAATCATTATTAAAATTTGGTGTAAATATTGCCGCATGAAAAAATTAAGACCGTAATTTTACCGGATAATTTTTCTTTACAATTTTTATTATTAATCAAATGAGATTTCTATTTTTATTTCTACAGTTTAAATGTTATTTCATTAAAATACAAAACTGTCAAACAGATGAATTGCGTAATATGAATTGAACGCAGATAATATTAAGAATTGTCAGTTTGTGTGATTGTTATATTATTATCATATTATGATTCTGCCAAAGCGGCCGTTTTAGGCCCACAGGTTTCCAAAAAATGTTTTTCTTTTACCGATGTCAATACCGCCAACTCAGAAAGCTCCAAATATACTAATTGAGCAACATCAAAAACTTCCTTGATTGACTGACGAATAGACAACATAAAGCCTAAAGAATAATTATAGAACGCATGCAATACTTGCAGCATGTTTGTAAGATACGAGGAAAAAAGGGGCTCTATTTGCAAGCCAAATCGAAATTTAAATAAAATCTTTGATAAGTTACCTCCTTGGTTACCATATTGTTAAAGTAAAAAGTTCGTTCCATTTTTTAAATAACACGACAATTTATTTGGCCGCTAAACACGACAGATAAGGATTTTTATACAAACATTGCAGGCCCTGCTCGCATGTATTCGAGCAGTACCGTAATTTCGATTAATCTCAAAGAAGGTTGTCAAAATAATGCTCGAATTTGCAAGCATGTTTGAGAAAATGTGTATAAATGCAACCATCCATTTCAATATCACAATAATTAACTACTCGTAAAAACAAAACACCAAAAGAGTATCAACATAATAATTCGTTCAACAAAATTGTAATCCATTAATTGTGTTGGAATCGAGTTTGTGGTTCCACATGTGCGTATAAAATGTGGAACACCAACAAACCACATGCCAAATGTAACGCCCTTTTTTAACACGATCCTTTGTTTTGTGAAGCCGACGGAGATTAAAAACGAATAAATTTTTTGGAGCTTTATTTAACGTGTTTAACAACTGTATTGTATGATGTGTGGTCTGAATTTCAGGTGTGTAGTCATTTAGGAGGTTTTTGACAAATTATGATGAAGTGTTATTGGATTTTTACAGCTGGAATTTCACAGCAGCAGCCCGGAGCCTGGATTTGTGCGCGGTTGATGGCAATTGGCTCGTCCCCTATTACATGGAACTTAAAAATAACCGGCGAAACGCGTGGTGTTATGTTATGTTATGTTATGATGAATAAATTTACGTGGCAATGGTTAAATGGTTAAGCTCTAGTACACGAGTTTAGATCCCGCAATTACTGTTATATATATATAAAATAAAAAAATAAAAATAACGCAACTAAAAAAAAGCGGCAACTAGCTCTCGACTGTATAATAGAATACATAAACTTAGTCCCATATACTCCCTGACTAAACACGAAGTTAAAATCAAAATTACAAATTACAGAAGTTAACGTATTTCGAAACCGAGAATCTTATTACAATTTTCTCTTAATAGAACTATACTGTATTTAAATTAAGGCATTGTTTGTTTCATTTATGTTATTTTTTATAAATACTTGCACGACACTCGGTATCAATTGTATGCCATTATACCTGGAGGAACTTGGCTCCTAAAACACAGGCTTCTGGCCTAGTTTAGGAGGCAGTAGTTCGCCCTTTAATGTGACTCTATTGTACAATATTTATATAATCCTTACAATGTGTACTTATGTGTTTTTCTAACTGTACAAATAAACATTTTTATTTTATTGTTATACATAAATAAAACAAATTTACTTAAAATTTCTCTTATAATCGTGGTTACGAACTATCATAATACAACTATCTGCAGGCCATGCAAATGTTGTTCCGTGTAAGAATCGAACCCACACAACGTAGCCTAGCAGCCAATCGCTCAGCCAATGAGCCAATCGACCCGTCAAACTTCTTGATTTAAGGGCATCGCTCATTATAACAACCGGCTCCGACACGGCAAATAACCGGTCATTCAAGTTAGGACTTTAAATCAAATTTTTAAGTCTATTTTACGATGGCTATACAGAATAATGGACGGCTCGCCGGCCGCTCACTGTACCCGAGCAGTCACACGTAAAATAGACTTTAATGCATTTGATTTAAAATCCTAACTTGAGTGACAAATTATTTGCCGTGTTGGAGCGGTGCTGTTATAATGAGGTATGTCCTTTAAATTGACGTTAATGTCTTGCTCTTCACCAATAGGGAATATGCATGTATTTTTTTTTATTTTTTTGTTCGATAGTTAACATCGCTAAACAATAGTCAAAAAAATTTCAACGCCAAACAAGCAATTTAAAGTACTTAAAAAAATGTTAAAAATTGCCGACCGACGAGGGCTATTTAAACGCCCTCCATTTTGGCACGCTTGCGTGATGACGTCAAAGTCTATGACAACAAACAAACCCTGCATTCCGAAATACGCTAAAAGTGATGATATCGCGAATCCGACCAAATTTAATAGTCACAAAATGTAAGAGTTATTGAGTAATAATTCTGACTTTGGAGTTTGGTCGGATTCGAGATCGGATTCGCTCTGACCAATAGCGTCGCGTTTTAATTATTTGAATTTCCCGCAGTTTTTTTTTGCATTTTAAAAAAAATTATATCTTGCTCAAAAATAAATTATTATGAAAAATATTTATGGAGGCATAATTCTGAAGTAATATAGTTTATTAAAAAAAATATTTGACCCTTATTTGAATTACATGCATATTCCCTATTATTGTGGACTACTAGCCCATGCTTCGCACGGTTTTTACGACATGAAAAAAACACACTTCTTTACTATATATAAGTTTAATTTTAATGTATTATACACATAAACCTTCCGATATCATTCTTTATATGATGGTGAAAACCGCATCAAAATCCGTTCGCACATACAGTCGCACATACAGTCACGAAAGGGTACTCCAAAGACAATTTCCACGCAAACTCCGCCCCCATGCACCCCACAACTCCATTATGTGCTAAACGCTAACACATCAGTAATAAAGTTGAATATCGCGTGCGCTCTGTGGTCGTGTTCGAGCACGGAACTAAATGTTGTAAGTCTCAATTCTTATTTCGTTTATAACTAAAGTAATAATTTGATTAGAAAAAAAAAATGTCTTTTATAAAGAAAGGAAGGATAAAGTTTATTTGGACACAGTTCGTGAAACACAAAACAAAATAAAATTTGAAAACAATAGTCGGATGAATATATCTGGATAATAAACTATATTTTCTTAATGTCAATAATTATTTTAGACATAAAAGCCGAGTAATCTTGTTATTGTTTCAAATAATCTTTAAAAAGACATGATTTTCGAATAAAAAATGAATCGAGCGAAAATGTTCCAATTACGTAACTGTCTTAAATAAGGAAAGAAAAAGATCCAATTATACTAAAGTTTCATTTTGATTGTATGCGTGACTAGACTTTTTCAGAATATTAATGCAAATTAACATACAATACAATTTAGGGAGCCTCCTCTTAATTTATGATTATGCATACAGAACGTTCACTATAACTTGTCCCTTGCCGTCAAGTTGGCACCACTGCTTGTCAAGCTTAGTTTCAATACCAATAGACTTCAAAATGGCGACTGACAGAACAGTGCTACCAACCGCGTCATGGGACAATTTATAATGAGCGAACTGTAGATGCTCATACTTTTGAGACCCGTCAAAGCAAACAATATTGGCATGAAACTGCCAAAGAGTATTTTAATACCTTAAAGGTGGCCACACACGCAAACATGACAAGCCTGCATGAACAAGCCTCCGACCAGACGGGTGTCGTGTCTGGTGGGCTATTGCCCGGCTATTGTTTTCGGGACGTTGTAAGCTTAGTGGACTGTAGATTTGTTGACCATTTTCTATTTTGTTAAGTACCTGGTACTTGTTGAAAGACCTACACTGTCCTCCCATACCTGGTAACACTGTTATTTGAAAGTATTGTAAAAGCCAATTATTTTTAAAAGAGTAACCGTGGAGTTTCTTGCCGGCTCTTCTCCATAGGAAACGACCAATTGGAACCGTGCACCTAGCTTCTGATGTTTCATAAGTGCCCAAGTAGGTTTATGCAAAATAAAATAATTTGAATTTTGAAATTGAATTTTGAAATGGAATTTTGGAATTGAATTTTGAATTTGAATTTGAACATTATTTTTTTACGAATAAACTTCTGTGAATTTTGCGCTTAGACTTCGCGGATAATTTTAACTTCTTAAAGGTCGAAATACCCCCCACGAAATACCCACCACATTATAATTTACTAGCTTCCGCCAGCGGCTTCGCCCCCGTGATATCTTTTTAAATTATAACCTATGTTACTCAGTGATAATGTAGCACTCTTGTGGTGAAAGAATTTTTAAAGTCGATCCAGCAGTTATGAGTTTATTCATTACAAAAAAATCAAAAAAACTTTTTTCTTTATAATATTAGTGTAGATGGAAAAATTAATTGGTCGGTACTGTCGTTGAAACATCTACCTTGTGTAAACGGTTCCTTTTGCATCCGGGATACCGTAATTATTGTATGAAAAAGGTTACATAATTGTGTAAATTAATGATAATAATTATACTACGTATACCACACAAATTCCCCACAATTGCCAGTTTAAGCGCGTGCATTTCCCTGGGCACAGGGGCCGACACCGAAGGCTGAAGGCTGCGGGTGTCGACCTCAGGACAAGCTGCTTCTCACACGGACAACTGTACGTCGCTTGCTCCCGAGTCACCAGTCCTGACTTTTTGTATATTTTGGCTGCTAAGATTAAAACTACAAACGTCGTATTCAGAGAAGTTTTATAAATATGTAGCTGTTATTGTAGTATATTGTGGTGTCTTACGACTTCCACACGAATGAAGTCGCGGGCAGAAGCAAATTAGATAATAATATCTTAGATCTCCGGGGGCAGCCCTGTGACATTCAAGGCTTAGATCGCAGCACTAAGTGGTAGTGACGAAGCATTTAACGAGACTCAAACTTGCACAGCGCTGCACTCATTATATAACTTTCTACAGTATTTCTATTTTCTTAATGTCCCTCGGGAATCATCGTATTTCCAAACAAACAAACGAATGCAAATTTCCATGCCCATCAATTATTAGATTTATCGTGTGTAAAAATTTGAATTCAAAACTAAGTACTTTATTGTTGTTTTGTTTTGATTTCCGTGTGAACTATAAAGAGCTGTAAAACTATTTTCCTATATGTTGTGCCTGCAACTTTAGCAGCTTTCCTCCCATTTTAAAAATAAATTACATTAAGTTAAAAGAGTATTAACAAGTCTATATACTTCCAAGTCGATTGAGAGCGTCCGGTCTGCACCAAGTACAAAGGGCAACCGATAGAAATCCGACGACTGACGAAACACGAAGTTTGCCGAGGGACATTAAGAAAATAGACATCATTTTGATGGCATAACTCTATTTTTCTAAATGTGCGCTTGGAACTGTCAAAATCGTAGGTTGTTATTATTGAATTCAGCCGCCCGGTTACCTCCTCAGTGCCCCGACGCCTCTTAATACGGTTTACACAACTCGTGTCGTTTCCACAGTTCTGTCATATTATTAGTTAAGTTGTTATTGTCATTATTTAAACCACATAAACTGTATTGACAGGTTCACAATTAAAATCGAGCTATACCCTACCCTTACATAAGTGGAATGCATAAATTATTACAAAACTTGGGTACTTCTATTAGAGTATTTCAATTGATCTTTTCAATTCTTCTCAACCCTCCCACTCCTCCTTCTTATTTTGTGTCTCACTTCCAAAATCTATGTTCTTAACACGCTAAGAATCTGCGTTCTGCTAACAATCTTCTCCTACTCTGTCCTTCTCATACTTCTGACTTTGTTCATTCTTCCTCTCATATTCAGTTCATTCTTCTTTGGAATACCTTCCTCTTGATATCAGGACGGCCACCAGTCGGTATGCATTTAAGCGGAAACTCCAGTTTTTTTCAAAATAAATAGTGTAGAGTCATCTCAACACCTCTCTCCCTTGAATTTGTATATGTGTGTATATATAATAGGTACATACTATAGTAAATATGTATTATGTATTTATGTGTGTATTATAAGTTTGTAACAAATTTATGTAATTGTAACAAAACGTCATTATGAATTATAAAAAATAAAACACAACTGCCCTGCCAGAAAACGAACAAAAAAATTATAAACAAGTTGTATTAGTTAATCTGTATATACAAAGCGAAAGATCACCCATTTACTCGCTGACTAAACAGATAAATAAAATTGTCATTGCTGTCGAGGGACTGTTGTGTCGAAGTGTGGAACACTTTTTAATCTAAGAGGTCATTACGTTATTACTTTTTAGTTCGTTTTCTGGCAGGGCAGTTGTGTTTTTTTAATTAATAATTAGCCCTTATTGTCCCACTGCAGGGCAAGAGCCTCCCTTTCTTTTTTCCACCCAACCCGATCCTGAGCCAATATGGACCAATCCCTCCTAAAAGCGTTAAGTTCGTCCCGCCATCTACGCCTGGGTCTTCCACGATGCCGCTGGACGTTTTCAGGAACCCATGTTGTAGTGGTCTTAGCCCACAATGCATCCGATATGCAGCAAACATGTCCGGCCCAGTCCCACTTGAGCTTGGCTGCTTTTTGGGTGACGTCAGCGATTTGTGTCTTAGAGCGCAGTATTGTGTTCCGTATCCGGTCGGTAATTATTTATTTTTATTTTATACATTTCAGTGTCAAGTCTTATTTTAATTTTAAAACCTGTCATGCTAGGTGGCTTTAATATTTAAGCACTAAAGGTGGTTTTATACTCTCACCGAGGCGAGGTGAGGGGTGGATGGCGTGGGGATGAAATGTTGTTTTCTACCTATGTAAAATGTATGCCAATAAATTATATAGTTTTAGAATGTGCTCATCAAGGCCTTAAATTGGATACCCATATTGTAATAATTGAAGAAATTATTTTATTTACACATTTGAGTATGGAACTATACTGCCGCAATTTTTTTTTAAATATTTCTATTACACTCGGAATGATGTAAGGATTCTAACGATACCCCATACATCCAAATCTGTCCAGGCATTTTAAAGTTATGGTGCCACAAAGAAACTCACATACATACAGGAACACTCCTTTTTGGGCAGTCGTGTAATAATAAAAAAATAGGTACGGTACCTATTTTATTTTATTTATAGCTAATTCATAATGACGTTTCTTTTTTTTTGAATACTTTTTTCCTCTCAAACAGAGCACCTGCCATCTACAAAATTATCTTAACTAACATTATAAAGAGGAAAGTAAAATTGTTTATCTACTCTCATAGCGTAATTCGAATTATGAACTTCAAAACGAGTTTATATTGACATACTTTATAAACAGAATACCGAAATTTAAAAATAGAATCACATTATAACACTTTTTCTCTAACAAAATAATACTATAAAACAATTTTTTTTCTATTACGATACAGCGCTAATCCAAGAAGTTAATATCACCAAAGAGTTTCCATCAACTTTTGGCGGGGGACAGCAGCACCCGCTGTAGCGCATGTGCGGTGATGTGCTGGTGCAGGCGACATTCATTTGTTTTGTAGTACTTACTGAATTTCGTGGGATTTTTAAATTTATTCTTGATCTTTAACTTTGATTTTTTATTTAGTATTTGTTTCAATCCCAATGTTTGAGGGTAGATAAAGTAGTGTATGAAACTGCACATAACTAGGTATTATGCAACAGTTTCATAAACTACTATTGTTTAAATATGTTTGTAATGTATTGAAGTACTGATCCAATTACGAAAATTATTTCACTGATAGAAAGCTACACTATTGCAACTCACCATGGGATATGGTATATGATATGTTAGAACAAAAACTTCACGCGAAGGAATTCGCTGTCTGCCCGCGAAATTTCTTGTTGTGTGGTTATAAACAAGTTAATAATTCTTTCTACAAGAATTTTTGTTGGACTGAATGGGATATCATCACAATTATACCAACAATTCATATTTTTTTCTCATATCATAAAGATAAGCTTATATCCCCCATTCATATCGACAAAATCCTATCTACTATTCAGTAGGTACCCAATACAAAATCACGGAGGAAGACGGCAAGACCCAACGAAATAATTCAACGAATTTAATCAGAAAACCAAGGAAGAAACAACTTTAGAGGTATGAGGAACAGGGTGTAAAGTTCACTCATCCTCTGTAGAAAAGGGAGAATCCTCCAACCAGATGGGTGTCGTGTCTGACGGGCAACTGCCCAACGACTGATGTCGGATTTATGTCGTTCGCGCGGTAAACTCTAATTGCGCGATCCAGGATATGTGTGACGTCACGATTTTGATACGTTGTTTGCATGTGACAATGTAGATGTCGCCACACAACAATGTAATCCCATCTTTTACCCAACATTACACCCTCCCTTCACTATCTGCTTTCTCCCTGTAGCGTAGTCGTGAAGATACACAAATACGTCGCTTTACTGCAATAAATTTGTGACTACCCACATATATAGTGCGACGCGAACTTAAAGTTAGTACACATGAGCGAGAATAAATATTTAACAGACTTTAGTTTCGACGAGATGGCTCGAGTCTGGTTGTTTATTTCTCTGCGTGGATATTGAAATTGTAATAAGTAACTTGTAGGTTATTTACAAGTCGGGAAAATTCATTGCTTAGCAAATTGACTACCAACATAAATTGTCTGTTTAATTAAATTACAACTGTCATTTTGACAGTTGTATGAAATGGCGGCAAAACAATTAAATTATCTGACACAATTTTGGTGTCGCGCGTCGCTTGTTTCGTAAGATTGTTTTGGTGTTTCTTCGGCCTTCCACAAATCTTTTATCACTACATAATACGAGTATAAAACAAAGTCGCTTTCTCTGTCCCTATATCCCTATGTATGCTTAAATCTTTAAAACTACGCAACGGATTTTGATGCGGTTTTTTTTAATAGATAGAGTGATTGAAGAGGAAGGTTTATATGTATAATAACATCCATTAAATAGTGGAGAAATACTGTTATTTTTGAGGTTTCTAATGTGATGTCGTAAATAATTACATTTTTTCCGCTTACATTGCAAACGCAGGCTGAACCCTACGAGATTTATAAAAAGAATGTCTTAAGTATTGTACACATTGAAAAGGTCTACAGAAAACTCCGCGATGGTATATGTCTATCTCTTATGGATATCCCAAAATAACATTTTTTTGTCATTTACTTTTTACGACAAATAATGGCTAATTTTCGAAGCGATTTTAACCAATACAGCATTAATCCTTATCCAATTAAATACCTTAAATACATTGTTGATAAAAATGTAGTGTATGAATTTAGATATTCCAAAGATAGCAGGAAATCTTCATGGGAAAGGGGAATTGTTTTACTCCAAATTTAACGCGTGCGGGCCACGGGCAGTAATGAATAAATCAAAACTACTGGATCGATTTTAATAATTTTTTCAGTGAGTGACATAGGCTATATATTTTATACCCGTGCGAAGCCGGGGCGGGTCGCTAGTCTAATATATAAAATTCTCGTGTCACAGTTTTCGTTGCCATACTCCTCCGAAACGGCTTGACCGATTTTGATGAAATTTTTTGTGCTTATCCGGTATCTATGAGAATCGGCCAACATCTAATTTTTTTTTTTTTTTCTATTTTATGTGATAAGGGTGGTCCACCCTAAACATGTATATGGCAAAACAACGTTTGCTGGGTCAGCTAGTAATGTATAAAATTATCGTGTCACAGTGTTAGTTAAAGTACTCCTCCGAAACGGCTTGATCGATTTTTATGAAATTTTATATGTATATTCGGTAGGTCTGAGAATCGGTCGTAATATATTTTTCATACCCCTAAGTGATAAGGGTAGTCCACCCCAAACATAAATAAATTAGTGATCATTTATATTTGCCGTCATCTTGACGACAGATAGGTATTAATGAAATCAAATATTATTGCCAAGCTGTTCATAGTAACAAATATGGCTTTACAGAATTATAATAGTTAGAACCAGCAATACAACTCCTTATGTTAGAATAATCCTAAAATGTCATGATTTCATGAAATAGTCAGTCAAGTAATCCTACTTGAACTTAGAGAGTTGTATTGATGATTTTTATGATTATAATTCTATAAATAAATATTTGAATACGGCCACGAATCATATTTAGATCAAGATACAACCTGATACTGACCTGCAAATTGCAAAAAAACGTAAGAAAATTTGAATTTCGCGGGCTACCCTGACGCTTTCGCCTTAACATAAAGGTACCATTCCGTAGCCGACCGCAGGAGGCAACTGCAAGCGACGTGTCGCCGCGACACGACTGGTCTCTATGAATTTCTATGAAATACCTTCCGTCGTTGACAGCTACGGGTGAGTGACAGGCGACACGTGCAGCCCGACCGCAGACCAGTAGTGCCGCCAATGTTCGAGCGACAACATGTTTTTTCTTAAACATGCTTGGAAATTCAAGCTTACAACCTTCTTCGAGATAAACTAAATATAAAATCGAACTGTGTTTCATTTAAACGAAAATACTCTCTAAATTCTTTTTCCACGATACGTCGCCTGCAGTTGCGTCCTGCAGTCGGGTACGGAATGGTACCTTTATTTTATTTGCGGCTGGCGCAGCACGTCTACTTTTTCCATAATTAAGCCCCGTATTACAGATACTAAGTAACTCAAAATACATTCTTTCCCCAGGAATACAGCAAAAAGTAGTATTTCTACAGCTGAGTTAAAAGATTGGCCCATTCATTAGAGGTTTTCAGAAACAAGGTAACCTAGAATCTTTCCTAAAACCGCCTTTTACTATTTAATATCCCAGTCACTAAGGGAATCGCTTGCCATAATTTATACCCGCCAAAATAACAAAATGGCGTCGCGCCGGGTTGTTTGTCACGGCCGTCATTATCCGGTAATGCGGCCAAACATTTTCTTAATGGGCAACGTAGACTAATAAAGAAATAACTTAGCATTTTGGTATTTTAGGGGATAGCTTTATACGTTTTGTTGATATCAGTCTGTTCTCTGAAGCAGGGATGTTACGTAGCTTCGGTTCCGGTTCCGAAAGGTGGGAACTTCCGATTAATTTTACACCTCCGGTTTCGGTTCCGATAGTTTTGAATCGGAGTTATACCGAAGTTTGAAACGCAGCGATGCATGTAACTAGAGTGCGTATAAACAAGTTTTAACTCATCGCCAGTGTTGTTTTAGTTCATTTTATATACGCTCGCACTCGAAGTCTCAGTTTATTGTTTTGTTTGTGGATGTTATCGCTAATATTTGACTGATTAGACTGAATTATATTTCAATTGTTTCATTAAGCCTTCCCATAACACATCTTTCTTCTACTTCCACCTTTGACTTCGGTTCCGATTCCGAAAAAAAAATTAAAACCTCCGATTCCGGTTCCGATAAAACGACTTCCATAACATCACTGCTCTGAAGTAACGATAGGTTTGTTTTTAAATTAAAAATTTAACACTATCGTGGCCATGGCACAGTATAGTCTTGGTTAATGCGCAATAGAAAAACAGTTTGCAGTTCAGATCACATTATAATTTACTATCAAATGAATCACACTAGCTAAATTATACTCAGATTGGGTGCGACGGCGTTTATTAAAATCACAAATTAACACATTGACCACAAATTGCAACTAACGCAATAACTGAGCACCACGAATCGAGAACAGTTCCGTGACGTCTTCACTTCGATGCGATCAGAGGCTGAATCCCTCCTCGCCGTGGCCTTAAAACATCACGACTCTGTAGAAGCGCGCCTTCTGGTGTGGGTAGATCACTTGATGTCGCCAGTGGCGCGCTTGCGATTCGTTTCGTGCCCGTACTAATGACCGGATCCGACAAATGAATAACAGTATTACTTATCTTCATAGAAAACGGACGAAACGACGCGCTTTGAAATCGCTTTGAAACAGTATCGAGTGCGTGGCAGTTACGCATGGACACGGAAGGTTTATCTACCGAGCGGCCGTAGGTAATTATTTAAAGGTCACTGCCGAGACATAATACTGTTACTTATTTATACTGTGCCGATGGTTACAGGGGTTCTTGAGGACGAGCTCGCCTGTTCGAAAATGGCGGATACCAAAAATGATTCTTAAATTTTTTTTTGTACAATAAATTTTAGCAATATTTTAATTTAACAGAGTGTCCTTGAATTTCTTACTTTTTCTCCTCTATAGGAACCTACTGCGCTTTGGAATAGGCAACTAGCTTCATCTTTCTGACTGACCGACCCCTTGACAATACAAAAGATGGTTTTATTGAAATAAATGCTTTGAGTTTGAGTTTGATTGCTTGATGGGTCTGGTTTTGACCTCGGTCACGCCCGATAGAAAAGACAACATCGTGAGAAGCCCAGGGTTTCCTGGGTTTCTGCTGGTCTGAAATCACCAATACGTTGAGAAATCGTGTTGATTTAATGCTCGTTCAAATTCTTTATGAGAAGAGGCCTTGACACTGCACTGGGACAATCAGGTATAGGCCAGTCGTATTTACCTAGATCTAAAATGAAGGTTTGACTGTTCCCTTTTAACGCGATAACGGCTGAATAGATTTCGATGCATCATGCTGAGTGGAAGCATTCCTGTCACAGTCATGACGTGCAGCTGCCGACTTTTTACCATTCGCTCGAATTCTAATTACAAGTGAATGCTCAAGTTTATCAGCACCTCAAAGAATGACTTTTGTGTCAATTTGCTAAAGCTATACATTTCCAGTTTATGCTAATCTCGCATTGCATAGGATTTCCGTACAATGTGAGGTCAGCTTATACTGGAAATATATGTTATGTGTTATGGTTTCTATAATTTAGTAACTACAAAGAATATCAAATATGTTGGGAATCGAACCCAACACAACATCTTGCACTCGGGCTGCACGCGCAGGCAGCGTGATCGGCGCGTCATCGGCTAGCTGATGCGCGGCGCGGCGGCGACACGGCTTGGCCCGACGACCACTAGCTTCCACGGAACCACCGCGACGGACGATATTCCTCTTTTATATAATTACTGTTTGTCCGGGATTTTATAGTTTCTACTAGTAATGTGCCGGATATCCGAGGGAGAAAAAAGATCTGTATCCGTATCCGTTACTTTTTGGCGGATCTTGAACGGATCTTTTATATTAATACATTTAATTACGTATATGAAATTTTAAAGATATGTAGCTTTTTTTTTACTAATTTTGATTGAAGTTCATTACTTCAATCAGAATTAGGAAAAAAAAATTACATTTTTATTATAATTCAAGTAGAGTCAGTACCAGTAAATTAAGTAATAAGGTAGTAATTAAACTATCTTTGTAGTGAGATCAAACCTCTAATATTTGTGCTTATGCTAATTAAAATAATTATGTGAGTTAACACATCAATTAAAACTATGTTGTTTTCAAGAACTTAAAAAAAATATACGTCATAATTAATATTGAGTAATGGTAAATTGTATTTCAAAAAGAGTAACTTGGCAGCTTTGTCCCCCAAAAGTCAGTTACGATGAGGATCATAAATAATTCCTGCTGAACCTGAAGAAAGTTGAGATCCGTATCCGTATCCGTATTCGCGGATCTAGGCCCTTATGATCCGTATCCGTATCCGCGGATCACATTTTTTAACGATCCAGCACATCACTAGTTTTTACATAATATGACGGCATGAAACCTTTGCCTAAAAAACTTTTTACAAAAAAAAAAACAACCGACTTAAAAAAAAAACACTACAAAATGAAAAATAACTTTAATTTCGGAAGTCGGTGTCTTTGGTTTTGAATTTTCGTTCTTTGTCACCGACTTCCGAAATTAAAGTTATTCTTCACTTTGTAGTGTTTTTTTTTGAAGTCGGTTGTTTTTTTTTTTTGTAAAAAGTTTTTATTTTTCACTTTTTAGTTGTGGTACCTACCCCACACAAATTCGAATACCACTACCTGCTATGTAAATAACAGTGACAAGAAGTTATCATATCATCTACATACTAAGTGGGAAAAAATACGTATAATTGAAGCTAACTCAAAAACCACCCAAGCAAAGTTAATAAAATTTATATGGGACCACCTCTGAAGTATGATCTACCAAACAAATAATCATCAAAATCTATTCATAATTGGCGGAGTAATAGGACGAATTGAGAACCTCCTCCTTTTGGAAGTCGGTTAAAAATACAGTCCACTCTTTTATTACTCCACGAGCTAACAAATATATGAACGTTTTATCCTAGCCGCCATTCGCTGCCATTTTACCGCCAGTGTTCGAAACGACCTCAAAACCTTTGGCAGCCCGTTACGATGCTTGTTACTTCACTAATGACGCTGACTAACTGTGGAGCTGACATTCAAGTGACTTCCAATTAGTATTCAATTCGTAACAGGCATAGACTAGGACTGGAGTGACGTGACGAGCTGTTATGAAAGGAAAGAAAATCGTTTTTTAAATGGGCAAGCAATCTTTTACCTGAAATAAGACCTTAAAAAAAACCCGGCTAATTGCGTGTCGGACCACGCACAATGAAGGGTTCCGTAGTTGGGATGAATTTATCCCAAAAACAAACTTAACTTTGTAGTTGAAAAATATGTTCTCCCATAAGGAGTGTATGGGAAAACATGTTTTTGCAACTGCAAAGTTAAGTTGGTCGATTATTACTCGTTAACTTGTAGAACCTACTTAGCTGTATAGTTTTCCTTTTAATTTCGTTACATAAACTACTGCTGTGATTTTTTTCACAAATCCAAAACCAACCATTTAGCTGGCAGGAGGGGGACACTTGACTCTAACAAAAATTAGCACTTTAAAGCTTAATATTTCGCAAACGGATCCTTGAATCCAAAAATGGTTTTCACAAACTCCCAATGTTTTTAAAGGACCTTTCCAATGATACCCCACAAAATGGGTTAAAAAAAAAAAATTTCGCCACTTTACGTGTAGTAGGTACCCTAAAAAAATGTTTTTCATTATTTTGTTTTACCGCTTTGTCAGCGTAATTAATATGTATACTTATGCCTAATTACAGCTTTCTAATACTAAGAAGGGTCTTGGAGCTAGACCGTGGACAGACAGACAGACAGACAGACAGACAGACGGACAGACAGACAGACAGACAGACAGACAGACAGACAGACAGACAGACAGACGGACATGACGAACCTATAAGGGTTCCTTGTTTACTACGGAACCCTAAAAATGTTAAAATCTTCTTCATTCTTTTTAACCGACTTCCAAAAGGAAGAGGTTCTCAATTCGACTGTACATATTTTTTTGTATGTACGTTACGCGATTACTCCGCCAATTATGAATCGATTTAGATGATTCTTCTTTTGTTTGGTAGCTCATGCTTCAGAAATGGTCCCTTTTTTTTTTTTTGGGTGGGAAATTATCAAATAACTTCTCCCGCTCTGGGTGGAGCGGGAGGGCGTGTCAGACTCTTACTGACTAAAACCCACCCGTGTTCCTTCGGTTGCCCTGTTGCCGGGGGCCACGATGTCCCCATCGGTTTTCTTCGAACCCCCGGCAGGCATTGGCCCTAACGGACCCCGTCAATTCTGCTGACATCTCTTTGAGGCGCGCGTGGAACACAACGCGCCGTCGACCCGGGCTTGGTCCTTACCGGACGGCGAGCTACCCATTGCTCACCGTCCGCAAGCCCGCGCCTACGGTGGCCGGAAATCGGCTCGCGATTCCCGCCCCGGGTGTCTCCTCCTGCGGCGGTTAGGGGCGTGAGGGCGCGAAATTTGCCTCTCCCTCACGCGTTCCGCCTCCTCCTTTGCGAGCATTACCGCTTCGCAGAAGGAGGTGACGGCCTGCCATTTCCTCTCGCTCCGTACCATGGCCTGAACCAGGGCCGGACGCGAGAGATCACCGCCGCCGATCGCCTCCACGAGGACACGGCGTTGCTCCGCCCAAGCCGGGCAGACCTCCACCGTATGCTCCACCGTGTCCTCAGGCCGATCCACACAATGGTGACACCCGGGTGTTTCCTCCCGCCTTATCCTAAACAGGAACCTCCCGAAGCAGCCGTGTCCGGTGAGGACCTGCATCAGGCGGAAGGTGAGGACGCCGTGGCGTCTCTCAAGCCACTCCTCAAAGAGGGGTCTTATCGCCGCAATTGTGGCGTGCCCAACAGAAATGGTCCCTTAGATTTTATTAACTTTGCTTGGGTAATTTTGAGTTAGCTTTAATAATACTTACGCATTTTTTCCCACTTAGTATGTGGATGATATGATAAGTTCCTGTCACTGTTATTTACATAGCAGGTAGTGGTTATCGAATTTGTATGGAGTAGGTACTACAACTAAAAAGTGAAAATAAAAAATAACCGACTTCCAAAAAAAAAACCCCAAAAAGATAAAAATAACTGATCGTCAGTGGCAAACAACGAAAATTCAAAACCAAAGACACCGACTTCCGAAATTAAAGTTATTTTTCACTTTGTAGTTTTTTTTTTTGGAAGACGATTGTTTTTTTTTTGTAAAATAATTTTTTCTTCCGCTTGGAATTGCTAGTAAAAATTAAATACCAGCTTATAACTGAAAAGAGATAAAGTTATAATCTTAAAGATCTAAAAATAAGTAGTAAAATGTGGTAGGATTAAGATCCTACCACCTCAAGAAAAGATAAGATATTGATCTGGTTGATCAATCAATCCTTTTCCCAACTAGGTATGTTCGGGTCGATTTCAAGTCTAACCGGATGCAGCTGAATGCCCATGTCGCTACATGGGGTGACTATCTATCTGACCTCTAAATCCCAGTAACTGGGTAATACGATACTCCTTGGTAAAACTGGTTGTCAGACTTTCGGGCTTCTGCCGACCCGTAACAACTGTCAAAGATCCACGAATGACAGCCG
Organism: Agrochola litura; assembly: GCA_949152395.1. Classification (NCBI taxonomy): domain Eukaryota; kingdom Metazoa; phylum Arthropoda; class Insecta; order Lepidoptera; family Noctuidae; genus Agrochola; species Agrochola litura. The sequence goes on along the minus strand of OX424507.1, from coordinate 3,814,181 downwards.
GGACCAACGGCTTAGCGTGCTTTCCGAGGCACGGAGGAGTGTCGGTATGTAAAGATGGTCACCAACCCCGGCAAGCATAGCTTAACGTGATGGATCGACCCTTGCAGCTGTTATTACTTAGCCACGAGCTCCTCCATTGATCTGGTTGATCATTGGCACAATTTTCAATCGACTTTAGTTTTGACTAGCGATTCGACCTTGCTTCGTACGGTTTATTAAATACCGGACTGCGGCGTAGCCAAAAAAGGAGGGTTATATAATATAATATACCTAGTGACACTCTCGCAATAAAGATGAATTTAACGTCATATCATTCATCAAAATCGGTTCAGGCGTTTAGTAGTTACGAGGGAACATAGGGACGGACACACATACAGGTCCAACACATAACCCTCCAATTTGCCTTCGTCGCAGTCGGGTAAAAATTAATTTAATTTAATTTATTTATTTAACTCAGACACAATGATCCATATTTTTGTTAGTAGAAATACTTAAGAATTATGCTAATATTCAAATAAACACCACAATCACACTATCATTACTAAGATCAAAATATCAGACTCTAAATTACTAAAATGTTTAAAATTATCAATATATTACAAATAAAATTAAAAATTCATTAAAATCTTTAAATTAATTAAATCATAAAAGCACAAAATAAATACATAAAAATCTAAATAATTTTGTCAATTGTTGTTTTTTGAGACATGTAACTGTACACAATGCCACAATATTGGACAATCAATTCTGCCAGCCACAACGCTAAGAATGCTGTTGCCACTGCCGCGGGCACGGCTTAGCAACGATGCAGCTCTCTTTCTGAGGATGGCATGGAAACCATCAATACGAGCGTCGGCAAACATGCCCGACGCGCTGCAGTACCTCGGCAGTCGCATCAACATCCTAAAGGCATTGTTGTACTGAACGCGCAGGGCGTTGATTGCCTTTTGCGTATATTTGACCCATAGACTGCACGTATAAAAAGATTGGCAAAACGCTCGAAACAAAGTAACTTTTACTGCTTTACTGCAGCGTGCAAATCTACGAGCCAACATATTGCATCGGACAGCCAACGCCCGGCGCTCTCTCTCAATATCCTCATAGTCTGATAGGTCATCCGCGACCCAGTGGCCCAGGTATTTGAATCGCGAAACTCTGGGTAAAGAAACACCGTCTATGAGGACGGGTGGTACTTGTGTGACCTTATGACCTGGTGATTGGAACACCAAAAGCTCGCTTTTCATTACATTATACCTGAGCCCATGGGCCCCGGCGTATTCCACACAAATAGCGAGGAGTTTACGAACGGCACTTATCGCAGCAACACCATATCGTCTGCGTAACTGATGTTGTTGATGAATTTTCCGTCTATAGAGCAGCCAACATTGGTGTCGCTGAGTCTCTCAATGAGTCCGTTTACGTACAGATTGAAGAGACGAGGCGAGGTTAAACCTCCTTGCCTTACCCCACACCTCAGTCTGTACGCATCGGAGATCTCGTTCGCCCACTTAACAACATTAGTTTGGTTGTTGTACCAATAATCAAAAATGTTGACGACTTCTGCTGGGAGGCTGGTTTCTGTCCTCATTTTGTGCCATAGCACATCATAGGACACCAAATCGAAAGCTTTCGAAAGGTCTCACTTTCACTAGTATTGAGCATTCCCGGCACACAGGAAGGAGGTTCTATCTAAAAAAGACTTTTAACTTTTAAACATGTTCGCAATGTCACGCGGCTCAGTTACTCCGTTAACATTTAGAGGAACAGTGGGTTTGCAATTGAGTTTTCTCGTGCCTTTCCAGAAGCTTTTGAAATTTTTATCTGTGTGGTGTGATGCAAGAATATCCATCTTAATTTGCTCGGCGTTATTTTGACACCATCTCAACTTGGCTTTGAAACGACGTCGAGATTCTACCATGTTATTATAAATAGGTCCATTTGCAGGCTTCCCGTATAGTAACCAGGTTTGAAAGTTTAGCCTGGCAACCTCGTGAGCACCACGAACATGCTTATTCCAGCCTAACACAACACGTTTTCGCTTTATCATATTATTATTATCTCTGCAATTTGAACTAATCACAGCCGCTTCACACATAGTCGCAACAATGTCCGTGTACATTCGGTCTATAACTCTTCTGTGATCTTTATTGTTACATAAATCGTCACAACATTCTGACAATTCTGATGGAAAGTCAACCGTTCTAAAATCATCATTGCATATCTTCTTATAAACTTGTTTTTGTTGCTCATCCCTATCGGCCCACAGTATACCGTTAGGGATATTATCAAGTAATAGAAACTGTGGTTTCATAACAGAAAGATTACAAGCTATTTCTAGGGGATAGTGGTCCGACCAGGTACAGTCATAGAACACTCTTACACTCAGTACAGACTGCCACGCAGACTCCGTTACTACACAATGGTCAAGCCAGCTTGTGCTGCCGTGGGCATCACTAATGAATGTAAAGGTATCCGATGAACTTCCCAATTTTTCTATATCCGCACACACCCATTGTTGATCGTTACAGAATTTTAGAAGTTCTTTTCCAAACAACGCACAAGGACTAGCATTAAAATCGCCTAAAATGTACACATTCGCAACTTCAGTGTTTTCAATTATAGTGCTTATTTCACTAAGGCAGTCAGTAAAGTCAATTAAGTTTTCAATGGAGTTCACAGGCATGTACACAGAGAATACTACGAAGGAACGATCGCACACCACTACCTTAATTGCCGCGATACGCACACTATTGCAGGGGATCACTGTCACCGAACTAAAAGCACTTTTACGCCAGAGCAGCGCGACGCCGCCATACGGTCTGCCTCGTACTAAGCCCGCCGACGAATCTATAGCCGATTTGCCACAGTAGTCAAAGTCAGGGTCGACTGTTCCAAGGATCGGCAAGTCGTGCGGGAACAACCACGTCTCCTGTAGGGCTATTATGTCTGCTCGACGACACAGGGTTCTTACATAATCCACCGAACGTACTAATGACTTACAGTTAAAGGTAATAAAACTGCTAAGTGAGGGTCTTCCTAATAGTTGACTGTCCATTTTGATTTTTAGTAAAGTGCTTTCTATTTCCAAAGTCTATGAAACGCCGGAAAGATATGCCTTCGGGCCATATACGGTCGTCCAAGAATGTAGCCAACTTGTGCCTAGGGACTAATATCTTATAAGCATCATACTCCTTATGTTGTTTCATTATAATTTTTTCCAATGTTACACAAACTTGTGTTTTAGTCATAATATAATTGGCAATATCTGCAGGTGAAGTTCCTTTGTCAACATTGTTTATAAACAAAGGGAGTCTGATATCTGCAGCCCTAAACTTACATTGTGGGGTAGTAACAGCCACGCCTTTCTGACCTATAAACCTATTCTTACGAGTATGTCTATTTCTCTGTACCTCCGTCCATTCACCATCATTTACTGGCTGTTTCCATTCACCCGGCGCACGCGCTATATCTGCAAACGAGTGACACGACTCAGGCAAACAGCTGTTGCTAGGCGCCACAGCTGACGCACCACTCGAACTGCAAGTAGGTTTCAATACATCACACACCAGATGCTTTGTCTTTCTCGCACCCCCCGCTGTCGACACCTCGCTAGTTATATTTTTATCAACCTCCTGCCGCACTATTTGTTTATTAGGTGCAAACGAAACCGCTTTATCGCACTCATTCAAAACATCAATGCTACCGCGCAACGGAGACGAACGAACAGATTCATGCTTATCAGGCCGAACATTCGTAATATTAATTTGGTTTGGAGAGGTCAGTGATATTGACGACATGTGCGGGAGACCCATGGGTCCGCTATCATACGCAAAGCTAGCTTGCATACATGATGCACCTCTCCTTAGGTTAATGTTTCTATAGTCATTCTGCACAATAGTTTCATTTAAACTGCCTACACTCTACGGTTACATACGTACTTTTAAACAATTTGACCTCGTTTTGTAAAATAACGATATCTTTTAAAAGTCTACTGACGTCTACATGATCAAACGTAATTGGAGGTAGTTTGTTTAAATCATGAGCTACGAAAATAGGAATCTTCTCAGGGTCTACATTCTTAATAACTTCTATGATATCAAATAGGTCTTTCTTGCTTTTTCCTTCTTTGTGCTTACGCTTTATTTGACGTATATCAGTAGACACGGATTGAAACAGTAATGACTTAGCTTTTTCGATGTCTTCTGTTGAAAAGGCAGAACTACATATCCTCACTAGGCTTTCACTGTCCATCACTTCATGTTTATGTTGCACAAACGTTAACAGTTCACTAACCACGAGATTACAATTATTACATTTAAGCACATTAGCCGACGACATTTTTATTTGTTTAAATAATCTTATTTTCACTTATCTTAAACCTTATCAAATTATTTTCCCACAAAGTAGAAAACCTTACGTTCAATGTCTGTTGAACGTAAGGTTTTGACGCATGTTTTATTATTCATGTATGTCGCCCGTAACTGTCGACCGCGTGCCACGTAGGTACACACGGCTACACATCAAGCTATAATTTCCAGTATAAGCTGACCTCGCATTGTACGGAAATCCTAAAATGCGAGATCGGCTTATACTGGAAATGTATAGCTTAATGTGTATAGTTTGCCCAATACCGCTGTACCGCGCCTTAGAAGGCGCGCGGCGAGACGGGGGAGCAGTGCAGGCCGCTAATTCGTCAAAGCTCTCGGCGCACGGCGTCCCGCCCACCGCTCATTGATCAACACTGCCCCCCGCCTCGCCGCGTATTCCTAAGGCGCGGTACAGCGGTATTGGTCAAACTATAGCCGTGTGTACGCGAATACTGTTAAATTTAATGATGTCGTGTTCGTGATAATTCGCTTTTCAAATAAACGAGCAATTGTTTTTTCGCTTTGAGTGAATTTTGGCATTGTGTTAATAAGGAAAGCAGTGTGTTTTTTAAGCAAATATTGAATGCAAGTGCTATTAACCGCTCAGGCGCCGTGGGTGGTCCGCGCCGTGACAGTTTTACGACCGCACTTGAATAAACAAACACTCGGATTTCTTTACAACGTCTCAAGTAGTATTGTTAATGTTTTTTGCTACTCGAATAGATTAGGAATACGTTTCAAATGGTTACAGTCTTTGTAAACAACGTTCACTTATCTTTATTACCCGCTTTTGTTATTATTTCTTTTGTTCTTTGTGATAACGATTTCTGATAAAACTACCGTACCAATTCACACGAAATTTTGCAGGGTACATTATGGATAGATAAGTTATCTAACAAAAGTAGATAACTTATCTATCCATATAGTTTTTAGAGACAAACATTCAAAACAAAAAATTCAAAAAATCTAGATTTTAGATGACCTAGAATTTCTAATGCTGACGTAACTTTCTCCGTCCCAAAAAAATTTTTTTTTGTTGTATTTTGGTGTAAATGTTGTCTAAACCGATGAAATATGTATCAAAAAATAAAAATAAAACACTTACCGATCAGATATACACAGAAAAACCACAAAATATCACAACTTTCACCACACTTTCACCTTTCACTCATCCGTTTGTTTACACTTTTTTGGTTGGGTCAAAATAGGTATAATATGTTGTTATTTAGTGCGAATATTATCTACAACGATGTAATATTTACTTCAAAATGAAAATATCACCACTTTCCGACGATTTACACACAAAAACCATTAAAAAACGAATTATTACAGCGAACGCGCACGTCCCGGGAGTGACGTTTGACTGACATTTTACCGCGCGGGAATGTCATTTTCAACATTTTTTTAAAATGTTGCCTATTAATATTTTTGCTTTTAGTCGATTTATTTGACAAGAATATTTATCCGACCATAGACTGAAAAATTCACAGACAATAATAGCCATTACAGCTAGTACAAATAGAGATGAAAGCCGCGTGGGTACTTGGACGCACCGGTGCGTCCGCGGTCCTTTGTATGAGTTCTTGTGTAATGAATTTGAGTTTATTAACTTGATTTTAGCTCTAACTTTAGCTAAATTGTTCAAGTAGGAATAGGTATAGCAACGTCTCTCGACCGGAGAAATAGCTAGGTAGGTATGTTTGAAGTCTCAGACCAAATAAAATACCAAGACATAGCGCTGCGAACAATACAGTGAGCATGCCAAAACTACACCTCCGCTCTGTGTTCACACACGCACACATTTACAACCATTTACAGTCAAACTACACCTCACTAAGTGCACACATGTTTACAAAACCGGCCTCACAACACTGTTGACAGCATTCTGTCTTGGTTTTTTATTTGGTCTGAAAAGGGAAATGTCGGACAAAATAATTGCTTATCAAAATAATTATCAACTTAAATTGTCCGTATATTCAAATCACAACTGCCATTATTTGACAATTGTCTGAAATGGAAAATTGACGTAGTGTGTCAAATTTAATGAAACAACTAGCTTCTACCCGCGACTTCGTTCACGTGGAAGTCGTAAGACCCCACAATATAATACAATAACAGCCACATTTATACAAAACTTCCCTGTATACTACACTACGTACGCTTGTAGTTTTGTTCTCAGCAGCCAAAATATACAGAGAGTCAGAACTGGTGACGCGGGAGCAAGCAACGTACAGTTGTCCGTGTGAGAAGCAGCTTGTCCTGAGGTCGACACCCGCAGCCTGTCAACAAGTCACAGGGGCAGACCCCTGTGGCTTGTTGATAATCATGGCAAAGCATACGCTCACAGGGAACTGCACGCGCTTAAACTGAAAGGGGTAATTGTGGGGAAATTGTTTTCGAAACAATAAATTTCCCTGAACGGACTACCCCGATGAGATCCTTCACAAGCAGCTCTATTACTATATACAATAATATCTTCAAGTCACCTTCAATACCAAAAGAATCTCGCCAGTACCAACAAAAATCAAAAAACTACACACTTTCAAAATTGGCCCCGAGCAAATGTAAACGAATTTCATAGTTTGTTTAGTGAGCCCCGCGGGGTCTGACTCAATATAAGGACTGGCCTAAGCAAACAGTACAAATGTATTATATTTTTATATTAAAGTCGGGCCCTAGTCGGAATTTTCCCAATATGGAACTGAAGGAAAATACCAGACGTGTACGGGAAAGGCGAATATTTTGTAATCTTTATAGTTACATTTTTATACTAGACCAGGGAACAGAGCATAATAATAATGTTTATAAGGTACAATAGACGTGGATATATTAAGTAACCTGTTCCGCTTAACTACTCGTATTTCTAAAGAGCCATAAAAACTCTGAAAGATATTGACACGTGTTTCACCTCTCAACGAGGCATCCTCACCATACCGAGCGCTGAGCGGTGCTCGGTGTGGCAACACGCCGTGTTCGGGTTCGCAACAAATCCATCGTCACCCTGAGGATGCCTCGTTGAGAGGTGAAACACGTGTCGATTTCTTTCAGGAGTTTTTATGGCTCTTTAGAAATAGCTAAGCGGAACAGGTTACTAAATATATCCACGTCTATTGTATTTTATAATGGATTTCCGCAAGGTCACGCCTGAATCAATTAACTGTTTATAAGGTATTTTTCTTGTCCCTCATTCGTTATAACATCGTCCCCGGCGAATAAATCATAATCGTAAAAATTAAATTTTACAGAAAAAATAAAAAACAGGTTTTGTGAATACATATCGGAATTGTTCAAATACCAAAAGAAAAGTGATTTTTTACGTTCATTACAATACACCTTAAAATCTCGTAACTTCTGAAATAACCGTAGGAAATGAATGAAAAAAAAACCGGTCATGTGCGTGTCGGACCACGCACAATGAAGGGTTCCGTAGTTGGGATAAATTTATCCCAAAACAAACTTAACTTTGTAGTTGAAAAATATGTTCTCCCATACGGAATGTATGGGAAAACATGTTTTTGCAACTGCAAAGTTAAGTTGGTCGATTATTACTCGTTAACTTGTAGAGCCTTCTTAGCTGTGATAGTTTTCCTTTTAATTTCGTTATATAAACTACTGCTGTGATTTTTTTCACACATCCAAAACCAACCATTTAGCTGGCAAGGGGGGAGGACACTTGACTCTAACAAAAATTAGCACTTTAAAGCTTAATATTTCGCAAACGGATCCCTACATCCAAAAATGCTTTTCACAAACTCACAATGTTTTTAAAGGACCTTTCCAATAATCCCACACCATTTTCACATAACCACTTTACGTGTAGGAGAGGTAGGTACCCTAAAAAAAATGTTTTTCATAATTTTGTTTTACCACTTTGTCGGCGTAATTAATATGTATACCTATGCCAAATTACAGCTTTCTAGTACCTACTAAGGGTCTCGGAGCTAGACCGCGGACAGACAGACAGATGGACATGACGAAACTATAAGGGTTCCTTGTTTACTACGGAACCCTAAAAATTTACAGAGTGTAATCGTACCTCTAAATATCGAATATGCAATAAAATTAAAACTATCGTAATAGCACATTACCATTTTATTCGCCGGGGACCGCAATAAGATATTACTTGATGAAAAAAGTTCTAAATTTTTTGTAGCGGTTGGTGTAGCAACGTCTTCAGTCATATCCTAATCGTATATACTATTAAACGAGCAATATTTGTATGTTTGTATATTTGTTTGTTTGTATATAGATTTTTACTCACGTTCTCTAAATCGGCTCTAACGATCTAGATGAAAGTTGCAAGATAGGGGCGAAAAATCGATCTAGCTAGGTCACATATCTGGGAAAATTCGTTTTCTCCGTATTTTCACCTAGCAGAGCTCGGTCGCCCAAAGTTTAGAACAAGATAATTAATAATGACATGACATTATTGACATTAGAATAATGATCATGGCAGCATGGAATTAGTAAGTACCTACTATCATGACAGTATGGAATTAGTAGGTACTATCCCTATTTTCAGCAGAGCAGAGCTCGGTCGCCCAGGTACTATTTATCTGAATCACAATGGCCAATATTCTGAAACAGGACATTGTTCATAAGCTTCAGATTTTACAACTAAAATGCCTCTAGGAGTTAGCTTCGCAAACAACGGTGCGCAAGCTGGCTGCGTTCCAAAACCATGTTCCGACATGTCTTTGCTTAGGTGCCAATATCCTCGTACCACCTTCAATACCAGTATTTCTAGGATTTAAGGTCTATATTCCTGTAAGTTATCAGCATGGGTAAGTTTGCAGTGGTAATGTAAGGACGTACTGTGTTTCGCAGTCGATGATCCGTTGTATGAAAAAAATGTTCACAGATTTACGTTTATTGGAAAGATAGAAAGGCATTTTAATTTGACATTTTGTAGTAAGTTGTGTGTACATATTGATTAAGTACCTGGTTAACGGTTCGAAACCTGGTGAACACGATCACAATTAATTGAACTACAAGCCGTGTGCCTGTGCCCGTTAGGGGGGGTTCCCCCATCGGCAAGAATTATTTTAAATTAATTGACTCTTGAACTGAACATTTCACATCAATTTTAATAAGGCTTTTAAATATAATGTTTCTGCATGAGATTATTTTATTTAAAACAAAATGTAAAAAAAAAACAATACCAATAGTTGGAAATCGAACTTATAACCACAGGTTTGCAAAGCAATCGTCCAACTGCTTAGTTATTTGCTTTGTCGAAAGTTAGCTAAAATAGCAGTTCCTATATAATTATATTTCATGATGTCAATCATTAAGCTCATAAAGCTCCGTGATGATAATCATTTAAAAAGTTAAATCGGTAACTATCTGCAATATCCTAACCTTTTGGCGCGTCCTTTTACATTTTTCGGAGAAGAATACGAAAATAATGTAATATTGCTCATCCCCCATAGCAAATAGCGTGATAGTTTAAACCCTACAGTTTGACCAGATTTATAGGGAGTATCTATGCAAAATTTTAACAGAATCTATACGGTAGAATTTGCGTCATGCTGGAACATCTGATTTTGCGAGGCATTCAAGATTTTTATAAACTTTGTTTGATAAATAAATTTAAAAAAAAATATATTAAAAGTTATGTTTTCGGCATTAGAATCGATCCTAGACCTCGTAAGCAATTACTTTTTTTTTTTAATTTTCAATGTACAGTTTTGACTTAGCAACGATTTTATTGTAGGTATATAAGTATTGAATATTTTTCTTTTTTAGTTTAGTCGTCTTTTTAATTTTTTATTCGAAAATCATTTCTTTTTTAAAGATTATTTAAATAAAATGAAGATTACTTGGCTTTTATGTCTGAAATAAGTTTTTTAATATTCAATGTACAGTTTGACTTCGCTACGATTTTATTAATAGATTTTGCGGACTGACCCATCTGTACTGATCTGTGGCCAGACTAAGCCGATGTTCGCACGGACGTAATAAAATCGCGGCAATTTTTTTCGTGCACATGATTTTCAACGCTCTTCTTAGCGCCGAAAGTTGAAAATCCAACAGTGTGTTTTTTCAACGCGCTGGGACGAGAGTGCGTCCCAGCGCGTTGAATTCTCAACGCTCGGGCTTAAAACCGAGAATTGAAAATCCAGTGCGCGATAAAATCCCGCCGCGATTTTATTACGTCCGTGCAAACGTCGGCTAACTCCATTGCCAACTTAATACCGCTGGCCATTTTTAAACTACCTGTTTCATAACCTTTTACCACGTAAAATATGTTACATTTTCCTCCATTTTGTTTAAAAATAACCCAAACTTATCAGCGCGGAGGTGTTGGGCTCGAACCGGCCCATTCCAGGGCGCCGCTCTGATTAGTACTGCTGATTACCTTATCTGGCCTTGGAAACAGGAGCGGGCTTCTAAAAAAGCGGATTTCTATGAGTGAAAGCAATTTTATTAATACATGCCCCATGACTATGACCGATCGTCGTGCTCATATGTCAAGAGTGTCATTTGCACGCGATGATCGCGCATTGGCGCGACTATCGCTTTTAAATAAGATGCGGGGTTAGGCCACAGATTACCAGATAAATCACTCCATGTACTTACGCGCGCTAACTACCTCGCGGCCGCCGGTTCGCAACGGAACCATTTCTCAGTGGGTTGCCGACAGCCGCGAGGCGCGTACGTATGCAAATATTTCGGTCGACCTTACGAACTTAGTTTCAAATTCTTATGATATGGCTGGTTCTGGTGTATTATGTGCAGTTGATGGATGTAGATCCAGCAAGAGAAGAGATAAAAACTTATCTTTTTTCAGTTTACCTGCTGATACAGAAATGCGAGTACCTATCTAAATTGTTTTACTATCGTTTTTTAAATTGGTAAATTGTTTAAACTTTGTGTTTTATTGGTAGGTACGTAATTACTTCTACCACGTAATCTGTGCTTCTACTATGCGTCTGAGATAAGAATAGAAAGGTCAATGACCTCCATTTGTCAGCTGCCATTTGAAAATTACGTTTAGCAAAAATCTACTTTGTGCAAATTGATTTTCAATAATGTTTATTATCGTTATTATCTTGTTAATGTTATTTTCAAATGATTATTGTTTATTTAAAGGCGTGCAAGTGTTATAAAAGCGTGCGTGCACATGCTTAAACATTAAAAAACATTTCTTTCATTTCATAAAGTGTAGTACAAATACCTACTGACATCTTTATCGAAAGATGCAGCCCTAGCAATTCACAATAACCACGCGGCGGCGTGCAGATACAAAGCAAAACTCACTTTACGCTTGTAAGGTTAGGTACATTTTCGTTCGCAGCATTTAGCAACTCTTGAAAATGTTGTATGGAGTGATTTATCTGGTAATCTGTAGTTAGGCTGTGCGTTGTCAATCAGTGAAGGAATATAAGATATTTTTAACCAACTTCAAAAGGAGGAGGTTCTCAATTCGACTGTATGTTTTTTTTGTGTGTTTGTTACACGATTACTCCGCCAATTATGAATTGATTTTGATGATTCTTTTTTTTTTGGTAGGCCATACTTCAGAGGAAGTCCCATATAAATTTAATTAACTTTGCTTGGGTAGTTTTTAAGTTAGCTTCAATAATACGTATTTTTTCCCACTTAGTATGTGGATGATATTTATGATAACTTCTTGTCACTGTTATTTACAAGCAGGTAGTGGTAGTCGAATTTGTGTGGGGTAGGTACCACAACCACTGAAAAATAACTTTAATTTCGGAAGTCGGTGGCAAAAAACGAAAATTCAAAAACAAAGACGTTGTTGTTTTTTTTTTTTGAAAGTCAGTTGTTTTGGGGATTTCAGACAATTGCAATATTGCTCATTTCTTTCTCATATTTATAAAGTAAGTACATCATCCCTTAAATATTTTACACTTTATTTTTTGTTTGTACATTTGTACCGCTACGTCAAAGAAAGCGTGCAAACAGTGTTCAATGTCCCGCTTCCTTCCTGTCCCCACTCTTTTGCCACCAGAGGGTGCATCGTGAAGAAAATACAAAAGGGGATCTTACCGCAAAATATACTCCGATATTGAAGACATCTTGGCGTTTTATCTTCCAAAATATTTGCCGGTTTATTGGTCCCAAAGGAAAGAAAGTTTTAGGCATTCTTACACATTTATAATTGTCAATTTGTTGTACCCTTCCTGGCTATACTACTGAATTAAGACTACGGTAAAAGAAAAAAAAGAAAATCTCTACCTACTACAGAAAAAACGAAGTGAGAAAAAGTATGAAACGCATACAAGTATAATGGCGGATAGGGACCGCCATATTGGATATCCTGTCACGTCATCGCCATATCCAGTGACATGATATTTTAAGACACTTCGCTTGTAATGTTAAGGTGTCACCAAACATTGAGCGGCAAGCGCGGCAGCAACACGCGGCGTTGCCAAACAGTAAATAAGCTCCTAACCTTTTTGTCTCCAAATTGATTAACCACTAACAAAAAATAATTTCTTGAGCGTTTCGTTTATTCAACCAAATGATATGCCTAAGATAAAAATGAAACTCTTACAATTTCAATAATCCTTTTTTTAATTATTTAGGTTTAATTGCGGTGGGAGGGGATTGCAAGCCAGAGACATAACTTAATATGGCATCATAATAATTTATTTGGTAATAAGCCTACATTTTATGGCAATCACAGTGGTTTATTTAGGCAGAAATAGCGCATTAATTTGCTCGCTAAGATTTGGTGATCATTTACTACATTTGGTGTTCGAATAAGTCGTGACTAAAATAGCTAGTACTATTGTAATTTTAGACTTTATTTTTCTGGTGTCAAGTATATATTTTTGGTAAAAAAACTAAGGGTATCAAAGCATTTTATGGTGGTCGTTATATTTAACCCCATATTCATATATGTGTGGTAGGCCCAGTCATAATACCTTAGGTGTCAGCTCTAGAGTTCTGAATAGTTTTGGGAAAAAGGACCCGAAAGGTCCGTTTCCAATTCATACATTGAAAATGGAAATTATTATTCTTCTCAGTTCCTATCGGGACTACCGAGTTGAAACTGATTTGTCAAAAATCTAATGCCCGCCAGCGTCGATTTTGGCCCTATTGTGCGCCGCCGTAGAGGTAAGACTCGCAAGTGTAAAACTTCATGTGCTCTTGATTTTTAATTGTACCTGCAAATCAAACTTTTCCCATCCTCTGGCGACGCCCTTGGACCTATGACTTGAAAGCCTGATGGTCACACCACTAGGCTAGGCACGAGCTAGTAGGTATTTATCTTCTCTCACAACGCACGTTATTCCGAACGGATAACTTCAGTAAAACCCGCTGGATAACACTAGGAACGCGCATGCATTATGCACGAGCGTCGTCCACGAGATTTATCAAATTCTAGTGATGGTGTGCCGTGACGTTTTTAACCGACTTCAAAAAAAGGAGGAGGTTCTCAGTTCGACGGAATATTTTATTTTTATTTTTTTATGTATGTTCCCCGATTACTCGAAGACGGTTAGATCGATTTGAAAAAATATTTTTTTGTTTGAAAGGGTATACTTTCAAGTTGGTCACGATCTGATGATGGGATCTTGGAGAAATCGAGGGAACTCTTCAAATGCACATCTATAGCGATTTGGGTACTTTTGATGAGCAGTTGACATTAGGCTATTGTAACTTAGATAAATTACAAACCAACCCACAAACCAAACCAAACTTTGTAAAAAAGGGTACTATACAATTTCAGATTATTTAGAAGATAAAAAAGCTTGGGATTGAACTGCTCGCTCTGCTAAGCCTTGTGATAAAACCATAAAACTAGACATTTTAATTATTATGTAAAATCAACATATACCAGTTTTATAAACACATTGACATTGTTGAAAATTATATTCAAAAATGACATGGTTACTTTGTAAAGTATTATATTATTTTAACTATTTTGAATGTGAGGACCAAGATTATGTCTGGACTTTAAAAGAGACTGCGACCTCTGAGTTTGTTTCGGCCTTTCTTCTCAGAGTAGTCAGATAGGAAACGCCGAACTCATCTAGTTTATTTTTAATAATTTTTTTATATGACGTGTAAAAGTGATTTCGATATCCTATTTACAGAATAAACAATTTCATTTCATTTCACTAAAAAGTGAAAAAAAAAAACTTTTTCAGAGCTATTCGCGCTCGGTATATATTAATTAATTTAATAAAGAAGGAAAGACAGTCGTCCATGCCAGTCAATGTTATTCTGCTCAAAAAAAAAACTTTGCACAGTCTGTAAGTCTTGTATGATTTTTTCATCTCATTAATAAATTCAATATTTTTTCTATTAATCAGGACTCCTACCACAGATGGATAGATGGGACACTCCACATTTTAGGTATGCAGCTACAAGTAGGTACGCGGCGGGCTCGACTTATCGAATTCAATAAGAATATATTTATTTGCATAAAACACGGTATAAAAAGATGGTAAAAGAACAATTTAGAACAAAACATGTTTTGCCAATATAATAATAATCAGCATACAAATTTTTCAGTAGGTTTGACTTGTTCATTAAAATTTTTTGTCAATGAAATCTTTAACACTATAGAAACTATTAACACATAACCATTCGTAAACTTTATTTTTAAATAATCTAGTGTTTAAATTTTTGAGATCATTTGGTAACTTATTATATAAACGTACACACATTGCCAGGCAGCTTTTATTATATTTAGTTAGTCTTGGAAACTCGCTTAGTACGAGCCTGTTGGGGTCTCGTCGGTTTCGGACATGGGCGTAACGTAGTCAGATGATATAAGAGTTACGCGATAGAAAGAGAGGCAACTTCTAGGTGAATATAACTGTCGTTAATTAGCGCTGAATTGCAGTTTTTGTGTCATTATTTAAATGATTTTGCGGAGTGTCCCATCTATACTAATATGTGCACACAGTGCCAGCGGCATTGCCGCCGGGCAAGCCGCGGTGCGATATTTATTTAGGTAGTGCATATTTAGGTGCCGCCGGCACTGTGTGTGCCTTAAGGTACGCCTGTGACATTTAAGGCCCGGCGCCCACTATCGGCATCGGCACGGCTGAGGATTTTAGGTGATAAAAAGCATTATACATTAATTTCATGGCAATAAAGTAGAAATTTCCATGATATATGATCGTAGTAACAAAAATACCGCTTCGGTATGCTTGAGGCTACTGCATCGGCAGCTTTGAGGCTGCTTCAGGCTGCTTCGGGATACTTCGGGATGATTCGGTACGCCGTCGCCCGCCGCGACTAGTTTGTAACAACTCTGAGACTGTTTTGAAGAGAAATATTGAGACGCTTCGGCAAGCTTGAGGACGGTGCGGCATCCTTAAGGACGCTTCGTCATCCCTAAGAACGTTGCAGCATGCCAAAGCATAATTGCCGATAGTGTGCGCTTGCATGTAGGATGCCGAAGGATCCTTTTCCTTGCCGATGCCGATAATGGGCGCCGGGCCTAAGTCGTACCTAAATAAAAGTTTTTTTTTTTTTTTGAAAATATGTTTATTTGTGGTAAACATGAAGAACTTATACACCAAAAGAACAAGTTGGGGAAAATATGCGACCTGATACCTGTGAGTCTTACACTGAATTTAATATCAAAGGGCGCATCTAAAATAAATCATGATCACCAAAAATGTATGATATTTAAAAAAAAGCAACAATATTGTTATAAACTTTTATTGCTCAATAATAAAGCATGCCGTACTCAAGGTCATAGTCAAGAAGTTTCGTTTTTTTCTTCTCTGGCTCTGGCTCTTCCTTCTCTGACTCTGGCTCTTCCTTCTCCGACTTTGGCTCTACCATCTCTGACTTTGACTCTAGCTCAACCACCTCAGGCTTCAAATTCAAAACTGTTCGCCTCTGCGCGTTGAAATAACTCTCCAAATCCGGATGCTTTCGTAAGAAACTCCTCAATTTCTCCTTATTAACGGTTCCATTTACAACTATGTCTCTGAACGTGTCGTTGGTCATATAATCTTCGTTCACACCTTTTATTTTATCCAACTTCGCTTGTAATTTCTCGTCTATCTTCACCAGTTCGTACTCATGAACGTTCACAACAGACTTACGATCCTTTCTGTATTGCTTCTTCATTATTTCTATGAACCTCTTCAACTCTCTCGTCTTCTTCTTCCGTTGAGTTGTTCCATTTCTATAAGCTTTCGTCAATATACTTCTGATTTCTTTTACTATATTTCGAATACTCTTCTGTATTTTTTTCTTTCTCCTGTCACGTTCCCTTTTCCGTTTCCTTTTTTTAGAATCGCGCTTTTTTTTTGTGTCTTTTTTTTTGTCGCTTTCATACCTCTTTTCGTGGGAGTCGGTTTGGAAGCTGCTGCCTTCGAAGGACACGTCCAGGCCTTGATACATGTCGTAGTTGGTCACTAGGAGAGCGCAGCAAACGAATCCGGTCTTACCACAGAAGTAATCACCTCGATATATTCGATACTCTCCCTCACACTGTGGTGGGAGCATGCAGGTGCCCCAAGGCATGTCGTGCTGGTTGGGATCTCCGCAGGGAACACCCCATGGCCCTTAAAGCATCAATTAGTTAAATCTCACGAAAAAAGATAAAGCTGTGAGCTAAAAAAAAATCTGATCATTCCGGTAAAGACCAAAATGGCTGTTATTGATTTTAAATTTTCCACAGTACCTACATTATTTGCTAAAATAGACACAATGCTGTTGAATTACTATAACAGCACCGAATGGATTAGTTCCTACATAGCCCTATTGATAGCCAGAGCAGCGAAGCCTTCTCTATTTTTTTGTCTCATAAAAGTAGATCATACTTACTTGCTGCCGCCATATTGACCACGTCACCCCTAGGTAGTGTCGAGTTAAGCGCCTCAAATTTCTTCTGCATCCAGTGCTCGTCCCATTTATCCATCCAGAACTGCTCTTCAGAGTCGGAACTGGACGACGAAACATCCTCGGAAATTCCTTTCCTTCTTTTAATTCTAGTTCTTCTATGCCTTAACTCATTTAATACTGGGTCCATATGGAAGTATTCTCTTCCTATCTTGTCTTGGCTTCCAGTAAATTTTGAGTAAGGCATATCATGTCCAATGTTCAAGTTTTGCTCGTGAG
This sequence comes from Agrochola litura, assembly GCA_949152395.1. Lineage (NCBI taxonomy): Eukaryota > Metazoa > Arthropoda > Insecta > Lepidoptera > Noctuidae > Agrochola > Agrochola litura. The sequence goes on along the minus strand of OX424507.1, from coordinate 3,796,746 downwards.
TTCTCACGCTTCTCAGAACATTGGCTTTATTCTGAGCTGATTCCTTATCTTTCTTATCCTCTTGTTTTTTATTATTAAAGTACCTCATTGTATCTCGACGTTTCGGGGTGATGGCTCCCTTGCTATGTTGAAGCTCATCCAGCAGCGATAGCACATTTTGTTTTAGATTCGAATAAACAGTTGCATGAATAGCAGTAAGAGATAAAACAAATAACGTTAAGTAAAAATAATGCATTTTATTTCGACATTTCTAACATGGTTTCTATCAGTAGTTTTCTTTCAAAAACACAGTAGTTAAGTACCGGTCGTGAAATTTGTATCGAGATGTGTTGCAATAAATTTAAAAACCATTAAATATTTATAGTTCTAACTTTAAAGTGTAAAACCAGTTAAGTGTGAGTCGGACTCGCACGCTAATGGTTCCGTGACACCCATAGAAATATAAAAAACAGGAGAAGTGGCATGGGGGCGTGTCTGTGTCCGCGCGTAATGATCAAAGTGCTCATTGCATACGAAAATGGCCGTCTCCGCGAACTAGTGTGCTTTCGGCCGTGATCGGGACAATTTATAAGAATGCCGTGTTGTTCAGTGGTTTCTTGTAAAAACCGAAGTCAAAACAAAAACTTTGTGAATCATGGAATCACTTACCATATGTAATTACAAGTATTTTACTATATTTGTCTTTAAAATAATGAAAAACAACAAATCGTAAAATATTTCTTGCTTTTACTACGTTACTTTTGTATCCAAATATCACAGTGACTGTACTATTTTTGCACTACATACATTGCTCGTTAACCACTACCTAAATATGTCGCTCAGTGACTCAACAAGCAATGTAAAAATCACAAAACGATACTGTGGACTGCGGATGCATCGCGCAGTACGGCCGCTGTGTCTGGCGACGAGCTAGTGATGTGGTTGTGCAGATCCACTAACGTAGGCTATCGACAACAATGTCGTTTGGCGAATGAATTTATTGCTATTATACTTTATTCTTCAATTTGTCAACTCTTTTACCAGGGTGGAAGATTGATGTGAAATAATGTGTTTTACTTATTTTGATTATTTTACAGCGTAGTAGAGAAATGCGTAACCAACGGTCGTAAAGTTAATAAAATTTAAGGTAGAGTGTTTTGGGTTTGAATTATCGCTGGTCTATTATGCCTTATACTCGTGCTATTTCCTTACTTTTTTATGGTTTTGGTATTTTACTTCCGTTAAAGTCTTCAAAAGCTTCGAATGCGTCATAGTAATCGGCATTGTTCAGATAATTACAAATATGAAGAAACACATCATTTTATAAAGTATAAGGACAAATGTGGGCTTATATACCCATCTCCTGATGTCGTCATGATTTGTAAGATAGTGGAAATAATCATAAAAACAGCTTGTCTCAACAATAATAAATTAACAGTTAAAACTAAAAATGGCAAACAGGAACTCATGGCAAAGGCTTTGCCTCACTTCATAGGATTAGATCTCTTTGAAAATATTAAGTTTCACCAATTTGAGCAGTCTCCGATGAATAATCACATAATATTTCAAATTAAAGCAGTCATGGAAAATATATTAATTTAAGATTACACTATTTGACAAAAAATGCCACTCCAGTAATATCAAAGCGTCAAGTACTGCACAAATACCTCCACTTTACAGGTCAGTGAGTAAACATCATAGCAGGGTTCAACAATATCTACTGTTTCAAATAAACTATGACAGGTTAAACCAACGTAACTGGATTTTTATTGTTTGAATTTTTTGCTTATTATTTATTTTTATTATAATATTTTCTGGACTTATCGTTTTTATTTATTTTATTTTCAGGACACCAAATTTTTTAAAGTATAACGACGGTGAAGTATCAATATCTAATAACTACAAAAACATGGTTTTACAGGAGGAGAAAAAAACGTTTAATTTCTATAGTTTTTGACCATTTGAAGCAAACATTAGTAAGTGAAAACCGCCAAAATGTTAGTTATTAGATATTGATACTTCACCGTCGATAATATTAAATGGAAGAATCGATACCTTTCCGATTTAGTCAATCACTAGCGTATATGTAAAATAAATTGTTTCTGTACAGCACAACGATAGAAATGATGTTTTCGTGTGAGTGAGTTGTACGGTGCATGGTAAATGCACGCTGTGTTTGATGGGATAAGGTTTATAATTAAATGTGTAGTAGGTTCTGATTTATGAATTACAAGAGTGAGCGCAGCCTCGTTTCTATTTAGTTTACTGATATGCATGTGTAGTTGTGACGACTAGTGGCGACATTGGGTTTCGATACATTTTCAACTACCGGGCATATCTCCTTCTTTCTTATATCTATGGTGACACCAATACTATTAGGTATAGCCGAGAGTAGGTAGGTACGCACACTACAGTCCGACCAAGTGAGAAGCTTAATAGGTATTACAGACAAAAATATTGTATTTTTCCTTGATTTTGGACTTTTAATTTATATACGGTGTATTGGACCTTTTAGCTCTCTTCAAAATGGTTGAGCTGAATGGTGCTAATCCATGCGTCATGTTCGTGAATGGGCGCCGTCAGTTGAGACTGGGACTGGTCATCTCTTAGCTGCAATGGCTTATTTTTAATTAATTTTAATTTTCGAATTGTTCTTTGTTTATCTTTTTATTACGGACGCTTCTAGCCTGCACGTCTTTCTACATTGTTCTCACATGTATAATTTCAACATGAATGATGTAACCAATATTTTGTAACAAATTTTTATTTAAAAGAGTGTCCGTGGAGTTTCTTGCCCGTTCTTGTCCATAGGTACCTACTACGCTTTGGAATGGGCAACTAGCTTTATATTTCTAACTGACCGACTCCTTGACAGTTCAAAAGTGCCTGTAAATGGTTTAATTGAAATAAATGTTTTGAGTTTGAGAGTAATTATTTTTTATTTAAAATTGACCGCCGACGACAGTGTAGGCGTAGTAATAGGGTTGCCTGACACATTTTGGGTACGGAACTCTAAAACGTAGAGATATGTTTATGAACCCGGTCAAAATAGTGGGAAAAATTTTGGTGCCACAATTGCCGCCTTGTTGCTATGTAGGTGCAAGTGTCTCATGGCGGGCGAAAGAAATGAAATATATTAAGAACTAGCTTTGGCCGCGGCTTCGCCCGCGTAGAGGTCCGAAATTATCCTACGGGAACTTACTACCGGGATAAAAAGTATCCTATGTTCTAGCCTAGGTCATGGTCTACCCATAGGTATGCCAAGTTTCATCCAAATCTGTTTAGCCGTTTTAGCGTGAAAGCGTAACTAACAAACAAACTCAATTTCGCATTTATAATTGTACTTAGGAAAAAAAAATCAAATAACTATTTTATTTTAGTACCTAACCAACGGTATACATTTTACATTATATTCACAAAAACTACACGTGTTACAAATTCATATCTCAGAAGTTATAACTTTCTTAGGTAGATACAATTTTATTAACTTGGACGCCTATGTCCAGCAGTGGACGTCTTTCGGCTGAAATGATGATTAAAAAATGAAAATCAATCTGCCTAGCCCAACTATGGTGTCGGCTTCCAGTCTAACGAGATGCAGCTGAATACCATTATTTTACATGGAGCGACTGCCTATCTGACCTCCACAACCCAGTTACTGGGTAACACGATACCCCTTGGTAATACCAATAACAATGGTGCCGATTCCCTTGTTCACAAACTAAACTAATTAATCAGCGCCTGTCACTACTCCATACAAGTTTAGACGTGATTAAAAACTTGCCTACTAAAATTACGTCAATTTACGTCAAGCGCTGATTAATTTGACAGGACTAAACTAAAATTTATCTTCTGTCCTTTTCTTAATGAAATAGAAAGAAAAAGATGCACTGAACTTAAATTTGTTGAGTTTGTGAACAAGGGAATCGGCACCAATACCTACCTCATATCGGGATACTTATTTAAAATAAATTCACCCATAAACATTTAATAGTATGAATATTAAAATCAAAATAAAATAAAAATACTTCACAAACCTACATGGGGCACTTATGAAACGTCAGAAGCTAGGTGCACGGTTCCAATTCGTCGTTTACTGTATGGAGAAGAGCCGGCAAGAAACTCTACGATTGCTCTTTTAAATGAAATGAAATTGAAATGAAATGAAATTTTATTTGCAAGAATTGTAGTACATTACAGTTGGTCGAGTTTTTAACAAGTTCTAAAACAATTCGCTAAAACTAGCATGCAAAAAGTATTGATCATAACAGCCCCCGTAAAAAAAACACAGATTAATAATATTTTATTAATCTAATGGACGGCCTGTAAAATAATGTCTAAATAAAATGCATTATTTTGACTTAACGTTATTGGTTTTGTCTTCTAACGCTATTCATGGATATATCTATTCGAAGATTAAAGAAAAGGTTACATCACTGTCGCATACGTCTCGAACCGACACTGAGGATACCGGCACCCCAATATTACAGGGATTATTGAACTACTTCCAAGATAAAAAACAAGATGATGTGAAAGACAAGAAATCAGATTAGAACAAAGCAAACTTTCTGAAAAATGTTGCACACGCGGAAAACTTAAGCCTCGTATCCACTAGGCAACAATTGACGCGGAACACGCGACGCGAGACATGTTCGGCAACGTTGCATAACAGCGCGCGACATTGTCAGCTGGCGCTCAATATGACGCGCCGCTTATTGTTTGTTTCCGTGCAACATGCAGTTGAGCCTCAAAACTATCAACCACACGGAGATCACCGAACACATTTTCTTTATTTTGTAAGTAATTTCTAACCCACCAACGTGGTTTATTTTTCTTTTTGATGCATTTTGCGATAAAATTATAACCACCGCCGCTGAAATCAACACTAGTTCCTCTGGCGACATGTTTTAGACCACTGATCATGCGTAGACAGACAACGTTGCTAAACAAACAGGTCGCGCGCCAAATGTTGCCTAGTGGATACGTGGCTTTAGACACCGGCCGTTATATGCTGACATCCTCAAAATTTACTGAAAGAAGCAATGACAAATATATAATAATAATAATTATCAAACATTGCTCCACCACCAATTAACCCCACTGATGAACACTTGGCACCCGTGCCATCAGCTCTACCCGGCCAGGCCGAGGAAAACAAATCTAGAAACAAAAATAATAATAAATCACCACGAATTCCGTACAATCAAACATACAAATACATAAAAAAACAGTAACCTACAACACAAGAAGTAAAAACAAATTCCAACTAATAACCGCACGAGCACGGACTAATTACGGCAGAAAAACAGTATTAGTGGAGGGAGCACGACTGTTCAATGATTTACCGGAAAATATAAAGAGATGTGATAGTATTAGTATATTTAAGAGAAAACTAAAAAAACATGTATGTACCCTATAACGTCACCAACGCCCCAGAGGCAAATATTATTTACTATTATTTAAAAGTAACTCTGTATCTCATTATAAGTGAACTGTTATTTAGTTCTTATGGGAAATAAATATCTTTAAACCTTATTTTCCTTCACCTAAATATTATTACATAATGTGTTTGATATAGTTATTAAAAAATGTTCACTTATAATTAACTGTTTACACTTTTACACGATTTTATCGTAATGTTTTTCTATTCCGTTGTTTGTGTCATTTACATACGCTACTTTCTTGGATAGGAACCCCTATTTGGGTGTAGGCCTCCTTCAGTTTAATCCAGTTTTCTCTGTCTTTAGCTTGTTCAATCCACTCTTTTCCCGCTGTAGCTATGATGTCGTCATTCCATCGTTTTATAGGTCGTCTCTTTCGTCTTTTTCCACTAGGTCCTTTCCATCTCGTGGCTTCTACTGTCCATCGCTTGTCACTATATCGTGATACATGGCCGGCCCATCGCCACTTTAAAATTAGACAAATATATAGGAAGACATTGGTGCCGATTCCCTTGTTCACAAACTAAACTAAATTTAAGTTCAGTGCATCTTTTTCTTTCTATTTCATTAAGAAAAGGACAGAAGATAAATTTTAGTTTAGTCCTGTCAAATTAATCAGCGCCTGTCACAACTCCATACAAGTTTAGACGTGATTAAAAACTTGCCAACTAAAATTACGTCAATTTACGTCAAGCGCTGATTAATTTGACAGGACTAAACTAAAATTTATCTTCTGTCCTTTTCTTAATGAAATAGAAAGAAAGATACACTGAACTTAAATTTAGTTTAATTTGTGAACAAGAGAATCGACACCATTATTTCCACATAGATTCCGTTTTTATTCGATAAAGAATAGAAGATTATGGCATTCGAAGTCAGTAAGCGGTTCTGAAATGGAGGAGCAAGACTGGAAGGAGGAATTGGATGAAAAGAGGCTGCGGCAGAAGTTTGAGGCGATGAACTCGTTACAACCCAGAGGTGACGTAGTCAACATGAAGGTGGCTAATAAGTATACCTACTATTATTTATAAAGGTACTTGCAAAATCGATATGTTACTAGTAATTAACTGTTCATTTATTTTAGCTCGATGGTCCTAGTTTATCATTTATAACTTCCAATTACAGCTTTATGTAAGCGGGCACGCCCTTTATGCCTGGAGGCTTTTATTTAGATATTTAGTTCTGTTTACGTTTAGATTTTATTTTTTTAAATTCTGCTTGAGTATAGTTCTCGATGTTTTTGGTTGGTATATTGGCGTGTGCTAGCTGACATATGGCCAGTAATTTATAGTTAAAATAATGTTTTGTGTTGCATAATAATTTCTAACTTGAACAGACAGCTGTGCTGGTGGGGAGTTTGTTGTACCACTTCTTCTTCCCAGCTAAAGGCACTAGGAAGTGGTGAAGGGTGGGCGTTTTTAGGGGAATGTCTTATGTAATTTTGACGTTCGAAAAGTGCTGATTCTCAGCCTAGTTTGAATAAATGACTTTTGAATATTGAATTTTTGAATTTTGATACCGGTTTTCATTTTTTTGCCGACTTCCAAAAGGAGGAGGTTAATAATGTAATTTTTTTTTGTATATTTGTTACACGATTACTCCGCCAATTATGAATTGATTTTGATGATTCTCTTTTTGTTCGGTAGGTGACCAGAGGTGGTTCCATATAAATTTAATAACTTTATTTGGGTAGTTTTTGAGTTAGCTTCAATAATACGTATTTTTTCCCAGCCAGTATGTGGATGATTTGATAAGTTCCTGTCACTGCTATTTACATAGCAGGTAGTGGTATTCGAATTGTGTAGGATAGGTACCACAACTAATAAAAAGTGAAAAATAAAAACTTTTTATAAAAACAAAAAACCACTTCCAAACTAAAGACTTTTTATAATAAATTACCAAAAATACTAATTGTATTTCATAATCAATGTTTTAGTTCACTCCTCATATTTCGATACAATTGCCAAATTAATCAAAACAGTGAAATTTTTGACAACTATTTTAGCGACGTAACCCACTTTCAGAATGCACTTTCGACTCACCCATTTTTCATAAAGCTCATACGCCATGCCGCTACATATTGCAAGTTGCCTCCAGGAGGGTTACCGGCATTACGTTTGCGCTAAAGTTAACCCTCGAGGAGTATCACCGGCATTAGGTTTGAAATCTTTTTATAATATACTTACAACTGATTTTATTTTCACAGTGTATAATGCCGAATTCGCTAATAACAACTTACATTTTAAATGAGCCCTTCCGCGAGTGTTCCCGGCATGACTAAACGTGAGCTGTCAAAATTTTCGGGTTTCGCATTTGTGAACAGCGTTCAGAAGACTCCTTCGAAAACATTGATTGATGTTCCATTCGGCACGGAAGCGTATCGCATGGTTGTGTGTAGATGCTTATCTAAGTGGTTTATTATTAATATTCGCCCAAGTGTAATAACTAGGTAACTACATTGCACAGAAACAGATACTGACTCATCTATGTACTTAGTTAGTTCAGAGTACAGTTCGCAAAACAACGCGCAAGTTCGAGCGATATTATCAGACTTTCGAAGCGATGAGTGACATCGAACCGCTGGAGGCTTGCCAGCTAAGAACTTTCATTTTACGTTATCAAATGAAGGTTTTCTCTTTACGGTTCCGTAGCCAAATAGCAAAAACGGAACCTATTTCGAGTTGAGCTGTCATGTCGAGAAATACTACATATTTTTTTCGAGAAAATCAATACTGTGCATGTGTAAATATTCATCTCGACTACGGAACCCTTCACTGTGCGTGAGCTGACACGCACTTGGCCGGTTTTTAACGAACTGCTAAAAGGAGAAGGTTCTCAATTCGACTTTTTTTTTTGTATTTTTGTTATATGATTACTCCGCCAATTATGAATTGATTTTAATGATCATTTTTTTGTTTGGTAGGTAGGATTACGGCCCACTCCCTCTCACAGAGAGGAGGCCTGTGTCCCAGTAGTGGGAACATTACAGGCTGATGATGATGAAGGTAGGTAAATTTTATTAACTTTGCTTAGGTAGGTAGTTTTTGAGTTGGCTTCAATACAATTTTTCTCACCTATTATTATTTACTTACATATAACAAGTAGTGGTATTCGAATTTGTGTGGGGTAGGTATCACAACAAAAAGTGAAAATTAAAAACTAAAAAAAAAAAAACGGCTTCAAAAACAAAACACAAAAAAAGTGAAAAATAACTTCAATTTCGAATGTCTTTGGTTCTTCGTTTTTTGCCACCGACTTCCGAAATTGAAGTTATTTTTCATTTATTAGTTAGTTTTTATTTATTTCTGTTGTAACTACTTGGAGGAGAAAACCGCAAATTTCTATAATTTAGCGACGGTTCTATAATTTAGAAGAAAAATGCTGGGTGAAAAAATACCCATCTGCAAGCCGACATCTACGCATTCTGTACATTTGAGCAATAAGAAGGGTTAGTAGTCGATACGCACGAAAATTATTCGCATGATCGTGCGAATCGTCCCCTTTCAATAAAAATATTTTTTTAGTAGGCGATTCGCACGGAAGTATTTAAATTGCGTGCGAATCGACCCCTTCAAGAATTAGTAGTATGCGATTCGCACACTTAACAAAATGTGCGAATAAAAATCTAAGTACAGTCATGTACAATATTCTAGAATATTAATATTAAAATTCAATAATTCTCTATTCGCATCGCAGTCAGGCACAAAATACTAGTTAAGAGGTAAGATGAAAAGTTTTGTCAGTATTTAATATGAAAACTTATAATATGAACACCATAAATGAGAGATTTAATAAATTGCCGGTGTATTTTTATACAAATAATACTAACTGTTAAAGATAACAAAGAAACTAATAACAAGAAACGCCCTTAAGTACTCACAATAGCAGATCCCAAAAATAATGAAGAAATATTTTTTATTAGCTCCAGGGGATTAATTTTTATTGCGGCTTGCCGAGTAGCCCTTTGTTTTGTATTTTACTTACCACAAATATTGCCGGTACATGGCGCTTGAGCACTTGCACAAAGAAGTAGTTAAGCAATAAATCAGTAGTGGTAGGATTTGCCAAAAATATATTTTATCTTTCTGCGTATTTTAATCCTTTTAGAGTAGATAATAAATAAACCCAAGTCAAAACAATAGTACCTATATTTAATCCTACCCCGTAAAAAGCACCGGCATTTGCCTTATACCGAATCTACAGATAACCATAATACTTACGTACAGATGCCCCATCCCATACAAAGAAACGGGACCATCGTTTATTAATCAGGTATAATATAAACAGGGTATTCGCAATTATTTATTATTTAAATGTTCTATAGTTCAAATGTGTTACGATAACTTTGATACAGTGTATAAGATCTAGACGCCTTCATAAGCTGGAGCACAATAGAAAATCAGTTCTGACTCTGAGCCAACCGGGCAACCCTACCTCACTAAGTTGTTGTAGTTGTAAGGTTACGGTTGTACCTATGAACCATTCATTTCATGAGATTGTTTCCGTCGATTTCTTCCCTGTTTTGGTGACAGCGCCATCTATTGGTAGAACCTAGAGCCACAGATTTTGAGAGATCATAGAAATTGGAATTATGGACCCATTATTAGATTTTTCGTACAAGAGAGACTTTTTTAACAATTACATACAATATCCATATCATTTCTTTTACAATTGATATACGCACTATAAAATACAATCGATACAAGTAACGCCATCTATTAGAATTAATTAGAACAAAATATCGATTGTTCGCGTTGGGACCCCGTGCCGAAACTAAGATTATTATTCTGTTTTCGCATTTCACACTGTTCTGAAGTGCGGTCTGTGCTGTACCTACTGCATATTTTTACAGTTACAGTTTAGTGATTTGTTCAGTGATAGTGGATAGCACCATATCCACCGACGACATTGCACATGAGCTTCGCGATATCTTAGGAGATTCCGATGCGTAAGTAATTTAATTTACTATCTACTTATTAATTATGTATTAGTTATTTAGCACACTTAAGTAGACTTATTTAGGGTATTTTATTAGGTTTTCTATTTCAAAATGTATTCCAGCTATAAAATTTACAACGTTTAGCTGGTTCAGCTAACAGAATGAACAAATAGATTCAATGTCTTTAAATACCTTTATGTATAGGGATGAAGAGGTTTATAATACTTCATCTTCTTCTTCTTATAAATAGCATTACTATATGAAAAATTATTACTCACAATTCTGTTATTTTAAGAAACATAGCCTACTAAATAAAACTAAAAACAATATTATTTTTATCAGAAGTTTTAGTGAAGACATTTATTTCTTCCAGATGACTTTGGCATCAACATCATTTGATTTTGAAAAAATATAATGGAAGGGCCATCAACGAGTCAAGGTGGAAAAGGCCAATTCGAATTTATTCAATCAGAGAGGGGCCAAGTAATCTTACTGAGGCACGGTTATAAGCATAACCAACATCGGAAAAATAAAAATGGCATTACAGTGTGGCGATGCGTTAATAGAAAACAATGTAAAGCATTTTTAACAACAAATAGTCAACATGAGATTGTCAAAGAAGATCATCATTTATGTAAACCTAATCATATAGATAATGAGGTCAAGCGTCATATAGACACATGCATTAAACGTGCACAGAATGAAACTACGAGCATGCCTCAGATTTATTCTGATGCGGTAATAAAACTTAAAGATGCTGGATACGATTTAGTCCAGAATATTCCTGACTACAAAAATTTGAAAAGAAGGCTATATCTACATAGAAACAAGGCACTGAAAGTTAGTAAAATAGTAGTTCGTAAAGCTAAAGATATGACTATCCCTCCGTGTTTCGAAGAATTGGTCTTTGCAGATTATAAATGTAAGCAAACCAGACTTATACTCTTCGCAAACAAGGAAGTTTTGCCATTTTTAAATAATGCTGAGAGCGTTTTTTGTGATGGGACTTTCAAGAGCTGTGTACCACCATTTTTACAGCTGTATACTTTACACATCGATGTTGGCAGTACTTCAACACACACTAACATTTTACCCGCCATTTATGCATTACTTCCTAATAAAAAAGAAAAAACATATGAACTATTTTTTAGGCTCATAAAAAGTCGTATACCTACCTCAATTTGCCCCTACTGTAATTACCATGGATTTTGAGAAAAGTGCAATGTTAGCAATTCAAACAGTATTTGGTCCTCACACCAGGATACAGGGCTGCTTATTTCACTTTAAAAGATGTATTTATAGAAAATTAAAACAGTTAGGGATGAATAAATTCTTGATTTATAAAATACACGCATTACGATGTATAGCTCTCGCATATCTTCCTCAAGAATACCGATCAGATGGTTGGCTGTACATTGAAGCAGAAAATGAAAATGAACCAAAATTAACACAATTCAACAATTATTTTGTTAATACATGGCTAAAAGAGAGTGCCTACTATTCCGACAAGTGGACATTTTTTGATGTCATTCACAAAACTAATAATGCAATAGAAGCTTGGAACGCCCGATTTAATAAAATGGTAAAACCTAAACCGAATATTGTGATGCTCTTGAAGGTTCTGCAAAAAGATTCTCAACATTATTTAACAATGTTTCATAGAAACCATTACATCTCAGTAAAGTCATGTGAACGAATAAGACTGCAGAAAAGAATTGAAGACATTGTTAATCAATTCCTTCATGGTCACATAGATCTCCAACTTTGTATAGAAAAATTAAGCCATTAGGTCATGACTAAAAAAAAGACTGAAACTGATTATTCTTTATAAGAACTTTAAAAAAAAACAGTTTTAAAATGCTACATAAATAAATAATAATGTTACATTTTTAAGAACTTTGTACCTATTAATACTACAGATTACTCTGTTTAACAAACTGTGATTTTGTGATTGTTTTAACTTCCAGTGATGCCAATGCTCCTATCATCGTAAAATTTTTGTGTTAAGAAATATTTATAATATTGTTGATTAGTTAAGTGTTACATTTTTAAGAACTTTGTACCTATTAATACAACAGATGACTCTGTTTAACTGTGATTTTGTGATTGTTTTAACTTTCAGTGATGCTAATGTTCCTATCATCGTAAAATTTTTGTGTTAAGAAATATTTATAATATTGTTGATTAGTTAAGTGTTACATTTTTAAGAACTTTGTACCTATTAATACAACAGATGACTCTGTTTAACTGTGATTTTGTGATTGTTTTAACTTTCAGTGATGATAATGCTCCTATCATCGTAAAATTTTTGTGTTAAGAAATATTTATATTATTATTGATTAGTTGATTGTTATTTTTTACCTATTAGAGCAAAATATTGTTGTTATAGTAACTGTGATTTTGTGACTGTTATTTTATTACATTTACTATAATACTCCAAAATTGTACTAGGTAATACTTAATAGAGAAAAAATATTTTGTTTTTGTTTATTTAATTGCCACATTTAAAACCATACCTTAGCTAATTAAAACGATTTTTATATTGTTATTACGAATATTTAAAAAGATTTATATATTTATAGTTTCGTTATATTTTTCGTTGTTTTTAAAATTAGCTTTTAGACCATTATAACGTTAATTATTTAATTTTGACTTACCTTTTTTAAACAACATTATTTTTAACAAGACTCAGGAGTTCATAAAAAGTTGATTTCGGTAAAAACTCTAATAAGTAGTAATTTGTGATGATTTAAGGTAAATGCAAGTGTACGGAAAAAGAGTACTTACTTGTAAAAATGCAAAACCAAATATTTGATTATAAATCGTACCTACTAACTGTGATTTTATTTGTAATCTTGGTTATAATTATGGTTTTAAGTTATTTAAACTGTGAATGATGTAAAATCACTTTCTGATAGATACAAAGTAAAATATAAAAACTTGATTTCCTTAAAAATCGTTTTATTTGTGTCCTGTATTAAAAGAAAGCATTTTGTACGTGATAGTACTTTTTTCTTGAAACTTTTCGATAAAGTATAGGTGTGTGCGAATCGCATACTACTAATTCTTGAAGGGGTCGATTCGCACGCAATTTAAATACTTCCGTGCGAATCGCCTACTAAAAAAATATTTTTATTGAAAGGGGACGATTCGCACGATCGTGCGAATAATTTTCGTGCGAATCGACTACTAACCCAATAAGAATTGCTGGAAAATGACTAATTTCTTGTGTGAAAAATGTCTGATTGCAAAAATAAATAGTTCGGAAACAAATAAAATTTTAGTGTGAAAAGCGACTGTTTACGACAGTGTAAAGGTAGGTTTCCGATCCCCACTGCACGCGACAGTGCTTTATTTTATTTTTTGGGTGGGAAATTATCAAATAACTTCTCCCGCTCTGGGTGGAGCGGGAGGGCGTCTCAGACTCTTACTGACTAAAACCCACCCGTGTTCCTTCCGTTGCCATGTTGCCGGGGGGCCACGATATCCCTATCGGCCCATATTCGCAGCCCCGGCAGGCATTGGCCCTAGCGGACCCCGTTAATTCTGCTGACATCTCTTTGAGGCGCGCGTGGAACACAACGCGCCATCGACCCGGGCCTTGTCCTTATCGGACGGCGAGCTACCCATTGCTCACCGTCCGCAAGCCCAACGCGACAGTGCTGCCGCAGCAGTTCTGCCGAATCACTACTGATCCCCATCCATTACATATAGGTTTATAAGAGATTAAATTCCGAGTACGGCAGCACTGTCACAGCAATAAATGTATGATTCCGAACCCCGCTGCAGCACTGCTGCGTGCAGTGGGGATCATACCTTTATGCATGCAAAATTTTGATTTAATGGGTGTGTAGGTATATGTAAATGCACCTTTGGTTTGCTAGGAACGACGAAATCCACGACTATCTACAAATGCCATCAGTAAACTCTGAAATATAATTTAAATATAGAACGGTATGAGGGCCATATCGGTATTTAAACTTTTTCGTTTTTATTAGTTATAGATTTGTTTATCTCATGAAGGCAGCATACTAATCGCGTAAAGGTGGGTTTACACCGGCGAGAATTGAAATTTATGTGGCAAAATTTCTATCCACGCCCTGCATCTTTGGTGTAAAAGGTCTAGATGCGCGAGGATGTGCGAGGCGAGAATTAAAAGAAGTATTTGTTAGTACGATATTGCTACTGCTGAGCATGAGGTCCTGGGTTCGATTCCCGGGTCGGGCAAAGTGTTATTGGGTTTTTCTATCTGAAATTTCTCAGTAGCAGCTCGAAGTCTGGATTTGTGCCCGGTTGATGACAATAGGCTCGCCCCCTATTACATGGGACTTAAACATAACTGGCGAAATGTGGGTGTATCTGCTACAGGCACACCTCTGCCCAACCCTTCGGGGAAACAAGGCGTGATGTTATGTTATGTTATATTGAACTTTATTGCTGTATGAATAGAGCATTTATTTACTTTGTGAAACGAATATACAAATCTCGCACCGGCCATCGAGGACCCGCACGATCTCTCTCCGTCTCGCGCTGGCACGCGCTGGCACACGCTGGCACGCGTCGACTCGCTCCGGCTCGCTCCGACCATCGCGAGACATCTCTGCATACTATATTCTCGGCTGGCCAGGCGGCGCGTGATAGCGAGAGCCGGCGCGAGACATCGCGAGCCGACGCGAGGCAGCACGAGACATCTTTCGGTGTAAAAGGGTAAGCGTTATTTAAATTCTCGCCCATCCCATCCACGCCTCGCCGGTATAAAACCACCCTTTCAATCACAATCAGAGTTTTGAAGGACATTGCTTCATAGGTTTGAAAAATTCGTCTGCTCATCACCGTAAATAACGCAATGGACGTGGGTGAACTGTCAAAATAAAACCCATTGCGATCAATTGTCATTTTATCTGTGTTACGCAATTACCCCACAGGTTGGCATGTAGAAGGTACATGCTCATGTAGTAGGTACCATCGCAGAAACGCATATATATACACCGTAAGGCCTATTTCTGCTTGCAGCGCTCGGCCGATATAGTAACGCTTACCTACGAAAAAAAAAAGGGTCGTGTGCACGGGATTTTGTTTTCAATCTGCTTAGATATGCATTTCTTCAATAGTACCACATTGGCTCAGCAAAAAAAGTTGGAATTTTGATATGCAATAAATCTCCGTAACCAGACATTTCCATGAAGTGTATCGGAATAGGTAGTACATAGGATTAGTAGGAATTAAATATCTTTAAAAAAAACACAATATTACTTACAATCATTTAATTTATGACTTCAACTACAGCTTGTGGATTTTCTAACCATAATCTATGTTCTTGATTATTTTTGGTGGGAAAATTCCTCTTGGCGCCACAAGTATGACATGACCACTGGACTATTTTAGAGCCATCTTTTCTTAGGACTTTCATAGTGGCTGTCTCTTGATGAATGAGCATGCATCGGCACTTCTTGCACATCTGTCTTTTTACGTCAGGATTTCTGTAAAATTAAAAGGTATTTTTTATAAATAGATTTCCAAAACAGAAAACAAAGAGAATTTTGTAACCTACCATCACCCCTATTCTCCCCAGAGTTTATAGTGTGGTGGGGTTGGTGGTCCAACACACACTGGACCTGCATGATGGATTACGGCCCACTCACACTCACAGTGAGGCCTGTGTCCCAACAGTGAGAACATTAAAAACTGATTATGTGTGGCTAGTAGAAAGTGGAAACAAGGGAGGCTGCAGTGGGACAAAACAGGCTAATAAAAAAATGTGTGGTTGGTGGTTACGTAGATTTGTAGATGATCATTGGCTCCCTCAGCCAAAAAGGTGAAACTTTTAGAGATAGTGGAGGTACCATCGAAGAAACCCATACCTATACACCGTAAGGACTATTTCTGCTTGCAGCGCTCGGCCACTATAGTAACGGTTACCTATGAAAAAAAAGGGTCGTGTGCACGGGATTTTGTTTTCAAATTGCTTAGTTATAGGTTTCTTCGATGGTACAGTTATGACAGTCCGTATCCACTTAAACCAGACTGTTGTTAGCAGTTTATCACAAAATGCAGTAAGCAGGTTGTTATTGCTGTTACTGCTCATACTGTGGATATAACCTCGAAAAACCACACCAGGACAAGGCCACAAGTAATACCTTATTACTTTTATAAGATGCCTCGCTGGTCTAGTGGTCGCAAACACTACTGCTGAGCATAAGGTCATGGGTTTCGATTCCCAGGTTACAGAGAAGACGGTTACAGAGAAGTTGAGCCGTCTGGAGTCTGGATTAGTGACTGGTTGGTGGCAATAGGATCGCCCCCTACTACATGGGGCTTAAACATATCTGGCAAAATGTGTGTGTAATAGATACAACTGTGCCTAACCCTTCGGTGAAAGAAGGTGTGACGTTTTGTTGTGTTTTTATTAATATTGGGATACACTTACATCTTCAAAACATTTTTCTTGGCAACATTTACAATTAAGTTTCCATAGTAAGAAGATAAGGTTGGATTTTTGCCTGCTATGTGTTTACTGATCTGAAATCGAAATGGAATAATTCAAATTCTTTTAATCAGACGGTATGTGCCTGTTTAAATTATTAGGTAATTTCATTTGCACATTGAATATCGATGTAAATCGATGCATTCAATAAGATTGGGATAACTCACTTGGTAGAGATAATTCATTCGTTGAAACGAATCATTTCCTTGAACCTTTTTCATTTTGCTAAACCCAACCCAACATTAGTTTTGATTCCTGGGTTTTGTGGAAGAGAAGTATCAACAATCATTACAACAACAATAAATTCAAGATTGATTGACATTCACTTGACTGTCAACTGATAAACAGCTGATCAAATCCATTTTGATTTTCAAAAAAAAGACGCTGCTTGCTAAACAACCAACGAGGGGAGAGATCCAGATGACATTTTAAATTACGTTTATGAATATGAGAAGAAAAACTTTTTTTTTGTAGATTCTCATCTATATTTTAAAGACATCCAAAGTAATTAAAAATAAAAACTCTCATCATTGCCCAAGCCTGTATGACTCATGGAGTCACGGAGCTGTGTCTACCAGAATGCGTTTAGCAGAACATCATTCTTATCGTGTAGTTTTAAGACATTTTTCTGAACGGATAAAACATTCCAGTACTTAGAAAGAGATGACATTGACGTACGCGAATTATTTTATGCAACTTTTTCTAACTTCCTAGCTGTCATGTCACAAACTGGAACGCGTATTGTTTTCTTCTGGTGAAATCCTTGTGAAATCCCATTACAAAACCACAAAAAGGAAAAATTCAAAATTTTCATCTAATGAACAAAGTTATTTCCAACTTACTTTCTTTATTTATAACAGTAATTGAAATATCGAATTCAAACCAGAACTTTTCGTGTTTCGTAATTTTTTGTTTGTCCTTATTTGACCCTTCTGAAATTACATCTATTCAAGATGTTGTTAATGAAAAACTTAGTTTTACCGCGAATAACGAATAACGGTAGTTATTTGAAATGTTTTTCAACAAAATCAGACGTTGGCAAAACGGATATTCAGTTTACAAACGGGTAAGTTTGAGGTTATGTTTTGAAAGGTTATATTATTCAAAAATATTTCAGAAAAAATCGCTACCTATTGTTGTGAAAACAACCCATCCTTTCTATGTCGTGGTATCCGTATAGTTGACTGTTGTTGTTGTGTTGTAAATCCTTTTCGAACAGCTTCGAAGCCATACAAAGTTCAGCAAATCAGCAGTGGTGAATACACACCACTGCTGATTTGCTGAAATTTCCCACTATCCTATATAATATTCGAAAAACGTTATTTTCTCTCCAGGACCACACTAAACCTCTCTTCAGGCCACTATGCAAGGTTTGCGGATGGAGCCTGTGTGGCCACACTGGGAAACACCGCCATCCTAGCAACAGTGGTCTCGAAGGCTAAGCCAAGCCTTTCATCATTCCTACCACTTGTGGTGGACTATAGACAGAAGGCAGCAGCTGCAGGACGAATACCAACAAATTTTCTAAGAAGGGAATTGGGTGAATTAATTTTATCTATGAAATTTATTTAATATTTTTACTTAATTATTTAAATTATAACAGATAATTAACATTCGTGCGTTTTCTGTAGAGGTTGAGCTTGCCTTTTATTTTCATCATAACGATTAATTTATCTAATGGGGCTTGTGGCTAAGTAATAACAGCCGCACGGGTCGATCGATCAGGTTAAACTACGCTTGCCGCTGTTGGTCCGTGGATGGGTGACCATCTTTACATACCAAGACCCTCGGTACCTCGAAAAGCACATTAGTTGGTCCCGGCTGTCATTCGTGGATCTTTGACAGTCGTTACGGGTCGTCAGTTCTCGAAAGTCTGACAACCAGTCTTACCAAGGGGTATCTTATAACAGCTTTTTTTTTTTTAATAACCAACCAAAAATTTCAACGCAGCAGGGTTCAGAATCATGTACTGAATCCATGATTTCAGTTTTCGCGTCGACGTCCCTACCACCCCGTATATTACTCTTTCCAAATATACCATAAATACTTAGTATTCATAGATTCATGCCCGTTTCGACCTTCACTAAGTGACACTTAAATCCCTAAATAATAGTGTACTGTTGGATTTTCAACTCTAGGCTTAGCGTTGAGAGTTGAAAATCTAACAATGCACTTTCATTTACAGATTAATTTAGGGAACATTCAAGTATTACGTAAGCACTAAAGGGGGCGGGGGGTCTATGCTTTGCTTATTTTTGATGACATGGGGGGTGGGGGGTCTAGATGGTGATTACGTCAGCAGTAATTATTTACTTTTTATACATATGGCAACCCACATATTGTCTATGCTTGAAAACGAAACGCATATTCGGGGATTCCCACAAATAATGAATATGTTAAGGTACTCGCTTAGAACCGAGTGGAATTACCGATACCCATTACCGAATTATCAATAAAAAAACAGAATACTTACATTTAAGAAAAATGCATATATCAATGTTTACATAAGCACGGTAAGAGCTTTGCTTACTTTGACAAGGGGGAGGGGGGTAAATAATTGTAATAAATCTGCTTACGTGATATTTGAACGGCCCCTTAAGTGTCACATAGTTGTTGGTGAAAATGGGCATAAGTGTATGTAGTACGTTTTGACTGATTAATTCTCAAGGACTTTTACCACAATTTATTATATTCTTTTTCCAGGTCCAACTGAACGTGAGATCCTAACCTCCCGCCTGATTGACCGCTCTCTTAGGCCTCTGTTTCCAAACAACTTCTTCTATGACACCCAGATAGTCTGCAATATGCTTGCGGTTGACTCAGTAAATCCTCCGGAGACATGTGCCATTAACGCAGCTAGTGCAGCTTTAGCGTTGTCCGATGTGCCTTGGAACGGACCTGTTGGTGCTGTAAGGTATTATATTTAATCATGTCTTTTTCTGTAATATTGTAACTTTGCTGCTAAGTATTTTTGTGAAAACAAAGCATTTGTTTTTCACAGTGAAATATTTTGGGTATATTCTAAAAAAGTTACGAGTCTCTCAATCTTTAACCGCCTCAGTGGTCTAGTGGTTAGACCACCTGTCTCAGACCCAGAGATTCCCAGTGTGGCAACATTTTCTGTTTGGTTTGATTGGTGATTGGGCTTGTTCTAAGTCCGCCTGGCTAGCTACCACCATCATCTAAGTCTGTCGCCATAACAACTATGTTAACAGCATTGTTGTATCGGCAGTTAGAGGTAAGATAGCCAGTTCCTCTGTGGTTGAGTTTTCTGGGTGAAGCTCACTTCGACCTTCGGCCTGATCATCATTTACCATTGGGTGAGATGCCAAGAACTTAGCCATTATGGATAAAAATAAAAAAACTGTTTTAAAACTACATTAATAATAATTTGAGATTAGTTCAGAATCTAGATTCAATCTGGATTTTCCTCTAGAGAGATACTGATACACACAGGGTATGTTAGTATGGACGCCAGTCTCTTGCAAAGGATCACATTTTATGCATTTTTGTCAAAACGCTATAATTCTTGTATCTATGTTTATAACTTTAGGGAAACTTTGTAGTCTTGGAAATGGAATGAAACTATTGATATTGATACCATATGTAATTCTTTATTTCATCAGATATTATAACACATTAGCTTTTGTACATAGTCGTATGGGCGCTATACCCAAATTATAATGGACCAATCAGAAAGGTCGTGCGCCTTTTGTATTTCGGTCCACGGCTCTTACGCGTCTTCATATATAAAGACGCAGCGCCGCGAGCGCCGTGTCCCAACGAACAGTTCGGCTTTCGAACTGAGCACTCTAGCGTGCATCAGGCCCACCGGATCGTAGAATTCATAAGTGCTGGCTTCCAGCACGGTTCTATGACCGGTGCAGTATTCTTCGACGTAGCGAAAGCGTTCGATAAAGTCTGGCACAACGGCTTAATATACAAGCTGTACCAACTCGGTGTGCCAGATCGTCTCGTGCTCATCTTACGAGACTTTTTATCGAATCGCGTCTTCCGCTATCGCATCGAAGGAGCGCTATCCACTCCCCGTCCCATCCGCGCAGGTGTCCCTCAGGGCTCTGTGGTGTCCCCCCTCATATTCACGCTATACACTAGCGACATCCCTAAAGGTTGCCGTAGTTCGCAGTTGGGTCTGTTCGCAGACGACACTGCCATCTATTGCAAATCTAGATCCCCTGACTCTATTCGCCTCACTCTCCAACGCGCAGTCGACAGATTGGCCGCATGGTTTACAAAGTGGCGGATAGAAGTAAATCCAGATAAAAGCCAAGCGGTTCTCTTCACGAAACTGCGTAAAAGGCTCAGATACCCCCTCCCCCGACCGATCACCATGTTCGGCAAGCCGATCCCTTGGGAGAAGCGAGCCAAATATCTCGGAGTCGTTCTCGATCATCATTTGACCTTCGCAGAGCACATAAAGATGGTTCGTTCGCGAGCCGCTTTCGCTCTCGGTAGACTCTTCTTCATGGTGAATGCACGTAGCAAATTGTCACTTAGGTGCAAATTGCGCGTTTACACGGCGTGCATTCGACCTATCATGACCTATGCGGGTGCCGTCTTTGCTCATGCAAAACCCCGTCATATACATAGGCTGCAAACGTTGCAGAATAGATTCCTTCGTAGGGCGACAGGTTCCCCATGGTTCGTCAGGAACGAGGCTCTCCACCTCGACCTAAAGATTCCCACAATCCACCAGTTTCTTAAACGCCTTTCAAAGCGTTTCTTTGAGTCCGCGGCCAAACATCGCAACCCTCTGGTTGTCGAGGCCGCCAGCTATGTCCCGAGTAGAATCAGTAAAGTCCGCCGTCCAAGGCATATTCTAGTAGACCCCGATGACCCCATAACCCTCCTCCAGGACAGCAATAGGGAAACAAGCACAGTGTACAAACACAGACGCCTCCCGTCATTCCGACCTCGCCGCCGAGGTCCTTTGCGTTCCCGACCGCCGCGCCCCCGAGTAAATGATACTCCCCCCCGACCCTTGCTCGAAAACGAGGTGCCAGCAGTTGTTGCAGCTGTGCACGTAGCTTTAAATTCCCCGATTAATAATAATGATCAAAACCTCTTGATCCAGCCCGTCCCATCTTTTGATGTCCTCCCTCCGGATAACGCCCTAAGCCGAGGCTCGAACCCCGCAGGGGGTGCCCTTAGTGCGCGTTCATCCTTAGCTTTTTAGCTTAGTTTTATATATGTGCCCTGGCTGGAGGCTTTGAGTGTAGTAGCTTGAGGCAGCCACAGGATTGACCGGTTAAACAGCCATGGTTTTTCTAAACCAACTGTGAGATGCCATACCGAAAAAAAAAAAAAAAAAAAAAAGAGCGCCGTGTTCAGTCACTAACTCGGCGCATAGTTGGAGCAACGTATTGAGACAGTCCGGCGGCGGCGGTCCTCAGTGCGCAGCCGCGCGCCGTCGTTGTCGGATGTTGAAGTTGTATGTAGACCACTACATTACTCCCCGCTAATGAATCGTACCGGGGGTTTCGATGTTCTGCCCGCTCTTGTTATATGTGAATACGTAGGTTTTGACGTATTCGTTGCTGCGTCTGGTTCTATGTTCAATCTGAATGCTGGCTTCAATCGATCGACGGTTATATTCGCACACCTGTTGCGCAGCTGTATGGTGTAATATTTATCTGTGTGCTTGATGACTTCGTACGGACCATCGTATGTCGGCGTTAATGGCTTACTTGATGCGTCATTACGGACATATACATACGAGCAGTTATGTAACTCGTCGTGTATAAACGTTGCTTGGTTTTGGTTGGATTTCCGCTGCGCCTGTGCTTTCCTAAATGCATCATTCAGCTTATGCATTACGCTTGAAGTTGTATTATTAAATCTTGTGCATTGTTGATAAAATTCTCCGGGTAATCGTAATGCTTGACCATATAATAATTCAGCTGTGCTTGCGCCAACGTCTTCTTTTATTGCTGCTCGCAGTCCTAGTAGTACCGTAGCTAATTCTTGCGACCATGTTGACGAATTAAATCGCGCAGTGAGTGCTGCCTTGAGTGTTCGGTGCCAACGTTCTATCATCCCGTTACACTGCGGATGGTAAGCAGTGGTTCGGGTGCGGTGTATGCCCATACGATGCATCAGTTTTTTGAACAGCTCTGATTCAAATTGTCTGCCTTGATCGGTCGTAATTGTCACTGGGCATCCAAATCGGGCGATCCAACACTCGTAGAATGTACTGGCGACCTTTTCTGCGGTTATGTCTTCAATTGGGCAGGCTTCTGGCCATTTGGTGGCCCGATCTATCATTGTCAACAAATACCGGTACCCGTTGGAGATAGGTAAGGGCCCGACAATGTCGATGTGGACATGTTCCAGCCGATTTGCTTGTTGAAAACTAGCCACTGGTGAATTCGTGTGTTGCTGTACTTTCGCTCGCTGGCACGGATCGCAGGCTCGAGTCCAGTTGCTTACGTCACGGTTCATCGAAGGCCAAAAGTAACGGGCAGTAACGAGCTTCCTTGTGGCCCGTATTCCGGGGTGACTAAGGTTGTGAATCGCTTGGTATGCAGTTTTTCGGAATTCTTGTGGCAAGTACGGTCGAACGGAACTTGTTGACATGTCGCAAATAATTTTCGTGGTTGAGTTAGGCATGACGATACTTTTCAAGTCATACTTTCCCGTTTTTCTTAATGTTTTCAGCTCTCCATCTTCGGTTTGTTTTCTTGCCAACTCATCGTAGTCAAT
This sequence comes from Agrochola litura, assembly GCA_949152395.1. NCBI lineage: Eukaryota > Metazoa > Arthropoda > Insecta > Lepidoptera > Noctuidae > Agrochola > Agrochola litura. The sequence continues at coordinate 3,773,180 of OX424507.1, read as the reverse complement.
TGGTGTTGGACAGGTTATGGTTTCTATTCGAGAGAGTGCGTCTGCGACTTGGTTGTCCTTTCCGGTGATATGTTGAATATTTGACGTATACTGTCCTATATATTCAAGATATCTTGTTCTTCGTGGTGTTTCGTTGTTACCGGTGGCTGTCAGTGCATGAATCAATGGTTTGTGGTCCGTGTAAATGATTAAATCGCGGCCTTCAAATATGCGTCGGAAATGTCGTATTGCCATATATATAGACAACAGTTCTCGGTCCGTACCGGTACCGCGCGGAGCAGCAACGACTCGCGACGAAACATGCCAAAGCTAGGGAGGAGCTCAAAGCGGCTGGAGAGGCCCTACTCCGCGAGTTGGAGCAGTACCAGAATGAAAAGCGGAAAGCGCTGATGAACCACGAGGGCAACAAGATGAAGGCCGTGGAGGAGAGGTACTCGCAGGAGCTGAAGGAGTGGCGCGCCACCCTCGGGGACAGGAAACTGGCCCTCGAAGAAGACTTCACAGTTCAATTAGAAGAGCAAGAAAGGCAAGCGGCAAGTACTCGACTACCCCCGCCAACATCAACGATGCCACAGCACAGTTCTACCCTCCATTCCTCCCGAACTAGCCTAGCATCTAGTCACTACGACTAGACCTCGCACACACGCATAGTATCCGTCAAATTCCGCGGCGGTTCCCTAACATACCAAAAAGGCGACGTACGCGTAAAAAGGACAAAAGATTTCCATATAAAGAGCTGTGTGTGTGTGAAAAAGACAAACTTTCCTAAGTAGTTCGCGGTTCTGAAGATAGATGGCGCTGTGTTCAATTGTTTAGTTTACGTTTGTTGGTAAGAGATGGCGTTGTTTTCAATTGTCGTGTGAAGACTGAAGTACATAATAATGCAATTTAACTTATGGAGTTATGTGTAAAAATATGGAGAAGATTTTTATGATTCTTGGAATCGTAAAGAGAAATAAATATGATAAATCTACTCAAATTGTCAGCCTTTCGCAGTTCACTGCTGGACGAAGGCCTATCTCAAGTTGCTTAGAACTTACCGTTTCTTCGGTATCTACTTCTTAGCAAAAAGGATTAAATGTGGTTAGTCAAAATTGAAAAAACTATCTTAAACTATCCCCAGTATTGATCTACTTAACTAGCATTATTCAAGGGGGCCTAGATAATTAATTACCCAATAGAAAATGCACGAAAATATCATCGTCTTAAAATTGCACAAATTATTATCAACCTACTTTGCACTAAAACTTAAAAATGCAATGTTCGCGGGTATAAAATTAGAAAAAAAAATGTAAATAAAATAAAATTTTGGATGACCTTTTTAGAATAACGTTAGATAGAACATTTTAAATTTTAACGGCGATTTGGCCTTAAGCCTAAATGAATCAATGGTTTGTGGTCCGTGTAAATGATTAAATCGCGGCCTTCAAATATGCGTCGGAAATGTCGTATTGCCATATATATAGACAACAGTTCTCGGTCGTACGTGCTGTATTTTTGTTGTGCATCGTTGAATTTCTTGGAGTAAAATCCTAGTGGTCTCCATCTCCCATTGATTTTCTGTTGAATGACTGCGCCAGCACAGGTGTTCGACGCGTCTGTCATGATAGCGAATGGGTCGTCCTGAGATGGGTAGGAGATGAGAACTGCATCTTCAATATCTTGCTTACACTTGTTGAAAGCTAGTTTTGCCTCTTCGCTCCACTCGATCTTTGTTTTGTCGTTTTTCTTGGCGTTATGGAAATATTTGCTCAATTCCTTTTGGTGTTCGGCAGCGTGTGGGATGTTCGAACGGTAGAAGTTTAACATTCCGACAAAACGACGAAGATCTTGAACGGTTGTTGGTAGTGGATATGTTTTTATGGTCTTTAACTTCTCTTCTGTAGGATGAATGCCTTCTGAGCTTACTGAGTAGCCCAGGAAATCAAGTTTTGTTTGGCCGAAGGAACACTTAGCGACGTTGATTTGCAAACCGTTGTCGTTGAGGCGCTGGAACACTTCTTCGAGATTTCTTCTGTGTTCTTCTTCGTTTTCAGAGGCCACCAAAATATCGTCGACGAATGGGAATACTGGCAATCCTCGTAGCACATTGTCAATGTGCCGCTGGAATGTTTGGCCGGCATTTCTTAATCCGAAGCACATCCTCGTAAACTCGTACAGACCGAACGAAGTAATAACGGCTGTTTTTTTTACATCTTCCTCTCTGTTCCTTATTTGATAATATGCTTTTTGAAGATCGATTTTGGAGAAGATCTTCTTGCCTTGCATATTGTAGGTGAAGTCGTGCAGACGTGGAATTGGATAGCGATCTGGTATTGTTACCGCGTTGAGTCTGCGATAGTCACCACATAGCCTGTATTTGCCGTCTTTCTTCATCACCATGTGCAGTGGACTTGCCCATGGGCTATTCGATGGTCGACAGATGCCTTGGTCCATCATTCATTGTATTTCTTCCTTGGCTGCGTTATATTTGTGTGGCGAGAGTGGGCGAGCTTTTGCGTACATTGGTGGGCCGGTAGTCTCGATGTAATGTTCGACTTCACTGTTGTACAATTTCCACGAGTTTGGTCTTGTGATATCAGGATACTTGGCTAGTAGGTCGTGATATGGAAGATTGTCGTCAATGGTACGTATGCTCCCTTCCGATGCAGATAACAGGGACCCAGTTGTTGATAAGGTTGTCTTTTGGTCCACCAGTCGCCGTCCATGCAGGTCCACCATTAGTGCGTAGTGATGCAAAAAATCAGCGCCAATGATCGGCCTACTGACTGTTGCGATCACAAATCGCCACTTGTACTGACGCCTTAATCCAATATTCAGTACGACGGTTCGCTCGCCGAATGTAGGTATTTGCGTTCCATTTGCTGCGTAAAGATAGTTGCTCGGATCCCGATTCTTTTTTTCGTTCACACTTGCGGGTAGAACCGAAACATTTGCGCCGGTGTCAACGAGATATTGTTGGCCACTCGTTACGTCTCTTATGAATAGGCGGTATGTAGATAATTTGTCGACCTCAGCTACCGCCACCGCTTCGGTCTTCGTTAGTTTTCCGTCTGCGTATTTTTCTTGTAATTACAAGGACTCCTACACCGATAAGCTTCTTTGCCGAATTTTCGGTGGAAATAGCACGACCCACTCCTTTGATCACGGGATTTCGATCGTGATCGGCTTCTATAGCGTTGGGATCGCTGACGGTAATTTCTTTCACGATCCATTTTTAGCGCAGCTACCTCTTTGGTCAAGGTTTCGATCATGCTGATGATGTTCTGTTCTGATGAGGTTTGCTGTTGTGACGTTGAAGGCTGACTGTGGCAGGAACACACGGAGTTTACTTCCTTCATTTGCTCGTGCATCTTGTCTGCCATGGCAGCAAGCGAGTCCAATTTCGACTCGTCGCTCACGGCTAGTACTGTGCGAGTCGCGGCGGGCAGGTGTCCGATCCATAGCATGCACAGCGTAGCATCAGGCATTTTGTCTCGCGCCAGGTCTCGCATCCGGCGCAGTAGTTGTGATGGCCGTTGGTCACCAAGCTCCATTTCATTGAGCAACTGCTGAAACTGTTTCCCTTCTGTTTCTTCGTAGACGGACACCAGTCTCTTCTTGACTTCTTCATACCTCCCTGTGTTCGGAGCGGTCATGATGATGTCACTTATTTGCTCCACCTCTGGCTTCGTGAGATTCGCTACTACCAGTCCAAATTTTCCTTCGTCTCCAAGCTTCTGGTTGGCAATCATGACTTCAAACTGGGCAAACCAAAGACGGGGTTTATCACGCCAGAATTGTGGTATGCGTGATCTAACACTGATCATTTCGATCGCTTCTTCGCTGGACATTTTGAACGCGGGGTCACCACTTTAGGGAAACTTTGTAGTCTTGGAAATGGAATGAAACTATTGATATTGATACCATATGTAATTCTTTATTTCATCAGATATTATAACACATTAGCTTTTGTACATAGTCGTATGGGCGCTATACCCAAATTATAATGGACCAATCAGAAAGGTCGTGCGCCTTTTGTATTTCGGTCCACGGCTCTTACGCGTCTTCATATATAAAGACGCAGCGCCGCGAGCGCCGTGTTCAGTCACTAACTCGGCGCATAGTTGGAGCAACGTATTGAGACAGTCCGGCGGCGGCGGTCCTCAGTGCGCGGCCGCGCGCCGTCGTTGTCGGATGTTGAAGTTGTATGTAGACCACTACATAACTATGTAAACCTTTGTGTAGAGAGAAATAATAGTAGATTGTTATACGAGGGGCTAAAATAACCCATTGTAACGAGGTAGTTTTACTCCCGAGCTTTAGCGAGGGAGTAAATAGAAACCGAGTTATAATGGGTTTTAGCGCCGTGTGTTACACTCTACTTTTCACTACGATTGCGAGAAAATAAAATAATCCAATACAATATTAATTTACCTTTATAAAATTCAAATCTGTAAATGCGATTATCGCCATTTTGATGACAGTCGAGGTCGAGACTCAGACCAACAAAAAAAGAAAGACGGCGCGCTGCGAACATCAAAACTGAAGCCACCTTTTTATCTATGTGTGAGACGAAGGGTTGCCATTTGTAAAAAAAATACCCCATAACTTGGGTAATAATATTTTATGGGTAGGCTAATATTGTACAAGTAAGATATTGTTAAGTATGGCATTGTACCTCAATTGTTTAGAAGGACCTCTATTCCGAACAAAACAAAAAAATTACATCAGAAAAAAAAAACAATTATAAAGTTCACCTTTAAAGCAAGAATTGTTGTGTTGGGACTTGGAAGACTCCGCTGTTCCACTTAGGCCCTTATTACAGAACCTCACTCAAGACTCAAGCATTACTTAAAGCTAGTTTTAACCAATCACAAGGCTTTAAACGAGTTTTATGTAATGCTTGAGTTTTGAGTGAGGTTCTGTACGGGCCTTAGAAATATCCGTTAATTTGCAATTGAATGTAAAAAAATCAAAATACAAATATAAATAAATAGGTTAGTTTTAAACTATAGAAAAATCAAATAACTTTATATAAATGAACGAGCTTAATACAGAGAAAAAGGCAAAAATGCGCCTAATTGTGTGATGTGGGTGAGAGTGCGCTAGTGCGAGAGTGTGAAGTGTGTAAGAGTTAAAATTAGCATATATTTAGTTTTACTATAGGGTATATCTTTAGGTGTAAGTTAAGCCTACCCGCGACAGTGTCTTGGGATTGAAAGAAGTGAAATACAGCTTCTTTCGTTAGAACCATGCACATAGAAATTCAATTATAAGTTTGTTGAAGCGTAAATCATAACATTGTCGTAGGTATGTATGAGTCATTATGTTAATTGTTTTGAAATAATATAGGTAATTATATTGACAATTACCTTTATTAAATACAAAAAGATCACAACAACAAAATTACTGACTCTGAAGAAAAAGTAATACTTATCAAGATAAATCGTAACAAACAAAAAGTTTTTTTAACCATATAGCTTTTGGTCACACGGCGAAGTCCACGATTAGTTGAATAAAGGTCGTTATTATCAAAATGATCGGAACAAACCACGCTGGTTTTCGACGGCAGCCATTCTGAATCATTCTGACTATATCTTATAGCTACTATCCATTTACTTTTTAAGGCTTGGTATTAAGGCTTGTGCAGACCAGCGCGACACGCGACTTGACACAAAGACACCGCTGGTCGCGCGACGAGCGGTGCCTTTGTGTCGCGTCGCGTGTCGTGCCTGTTTGAAAGAGCCTTTAATTGGAAATCTAAAATATTAAATAAATAAAAAAGAGAACATGAATAAAACTCGAAGTAAGAAATCATATTAAATTTGTTGAATCGAATGGGAAAAAAATAAATCATATTCATATCAGGGCCAAATAAATTAGGGCTGAGTAAGTAGCAGATGACCCCACCTATCCACCATTTTCGTATGTTCAACGTTCTGTCAAACACTCTGTATAACACACTATATGTATATTTATGGTCAGGAAAAAGTGGATCTGCTTAGCTCGAAACGTGCCAATCCGACCCAAACATGATTAAGGGAAGGTAGATGCAGAACGAAGTTTGCCGATCGGCACGAGCTGTATAAAAGCCGAATATAATATTATGTAGTATATGCTTTAATATCGAATCGAATGTGCCGACCCGACCATCATGTGCACCGCTTGTAAATAAATATCTGTTGAACATAATTAATTTTCTACAGAGTAGGTCAAATCGACAATGAAGTTATAATCAACCCGACCCGGAAAGACCTTCAGGATTCGATCCTGAACCTGGTGGTCGCCGCAACCAATCGCAACCTCGTCGTCATGATGGAGGGGAGCGCACACGACATTCTTCAGCAGGACTTGCTCAAGGCCATCAAATTAGGTATGAAAGTAAGTCTAGATTTGTAACTTTGTTTTTCTAAGAAATTACTGAACTGAAACAACATTTCGCCTTGCTGAAGGGTTAGACACTAAGACGAATCGGAAGTCAAACTCAAAGCATTTATTTCAATTAAACCAATTACATGCACTATTTAACTGTCAAGGTGAAGCTAGTTGTCATTTCAAAAGTGTAGTTGATGTCTATGGTGAAGAACGAGCAGGAAAGTCCATGGACACTTGTTTAACTCAAAATATTGTTGCAAAATATTGGTTACATCATTTAAGTTCAAATTATGCATGATAGAAGTTCTAGCCATCGTTCATTTACACTTGGTTGCTAGCCCAAATTCCATGGGCATCTGAATTCGGGTGAACAACCAAGATTGAGCCGTAAGTCTTACTACCTACCTGGGAACAGATCCATACCCCAGACTCTTCGTCTTGATCCGCACAGGCGCTTTTTCAAAGGGCTTTCGCTCGAATTAAACAATCTGAAGCAGAACATTAAGCTCAGGTTCGCACGGGCGCTTTGATTTTTTAACCGACTTCCTAAAAGGAGGAGGTTATATGTTCTTTTTTGTTAGCGGACCCCGTCAATTCTGCTGACATCTCTTTGAGGCGAGCGTGGAACATAACGCGCCGTCGACCCGGGCCTGGTCCATATCGGACGGCGAGCTACCCATTGCTCACCGTCTCCTCCTGCGGCGGTTAAGGGCGCGAGGGTGCGAAATTTGCCTCTCCCTCACGCGTTCCGCCTCCTCCTTCGTGGCTACCCTACCTGGGCTTATTCCCACAGAGGAGCTTTGACGCCGCGTTTTGTTATAGCGCTCAGTTGGATTTTCAACAGTGACTTGAAAATACAACAGTGATTTGAAAATGCGCCCGTGCGATATTGTCCTAATGGAAGAACCCAATAACACTTCTAATTCTGGATCTGGACAAATGATTGATTTCTTTTATTTTTCTCCTAGGCACAAAGGAGGCCCAACACATAGTGCGAGGCATAGAGAAACTTCAAAAAGAAGTCGGTAAAACGAAGAGACGGTACGAGCAGCAGGCTCCGTTGCACTTCAAAATCGTTGACGCCATCAACACACTGTCTTCTATGAAGATCAGGGAAATACTCGGGTAAACAAACTTGAAATATGTTCTGTTTCAAAAGTCAATCAATCTTCCCAGCCAAGTTGGGGTCATCAGCTACATTTTACATAAAGTGTTTTACTAGACTGCCTCGTTGGTCTAGTGGTCGCAAGCGCTACTGCTGAGCATGAAGTCCTGGGTTCGATTCTCGGGTCGGGTAAACTGTTATTGGGTTTTTCTATCTGAAATTTCTCAGTAGCTGCTCGGAGTCTGATTTGTGCCTGGTTGATGGCAATAGGCTCGCCCCCTATTACATGGGACTTAAACAAAACTGGTGAAATGTGGGTGTACCTGCTACCGGGACACCTCTGCCCATCCCTTCGGGGAAACAAGGCGTGATGTTATGTTATTTTACTAGAGTATGATATCAGTATTTTACATGGAGAAACAGTCAACAGCGGATCCAGGATTGTCGTTTGGGAGGGTCCCTGCTGAGGGTAGGTTTTAGCAAAGTAAACACTAAATAAATTAATAATTTAAAAAACACTAGAAAAACATGCTTTTGTAAATGCACTTACGTGGCCTTTCTCACAAGTGCAAACACGACTATGATATGATATTCCATCATGGAATACCAGTGCTTGTCTTCCGGCTTCATCATCAGACCTTGAAACCTAATCGTGGTCAAAGTTCATTACAAGACTTTTCTAAGAAATCCAAAAGAGCTATGATACGATTTTCCATCATGAAGTTCCAGTTCATATCTTCCGGCTCCATCATCAGATCAGTTCAACAGTACCATATTATTGTATTGTCATCAAAACTACATACAGCTGCCAATTTTCATTACGCTACGACCCTTGGAAGATGGTTAAATTAGTTACCTTAGATTCCATTACATAGTTAGTTACATACAGGTCGACCTAATAAAAGCGTGTTAAAAAGTACACATTTTACAAGCTTCCTCGGATTACTTTTCGAAAATTCCTCAATGAGTTCGTTAGGTTGTAGACTACCAGAGATATCTCGGTGAATATACATGGTGGCCAAACCGGGCAGCGTGAGTGGCAGAATGAATAGCGCAATTGATGACAATTGTACATACGGTTATAGGCAATGTCATACTTGCCAAAAAGTTTAATTAGAATAACATCAAGTTCTCTTTAAAATTTGTCACGGAAGAACTCAGACTCTTTTGGGGGGGTCTTGAGCCCCTTATCCCCCCTCCCTGGATCCGCTACTTTGGAGAAATCTGACCTCCACAAGACCGCAAACCAGTTACTAGGTAATGATACCCCTTGATAAGACTGGTTGTCAGACTTTCTGGCTTCTGACGGCCTATCAAACTACCAAAGATCCACGAATGACAGCCGGGACCAACGGCTCAACGTGCTTTCCGAGGCACGGAGAAATGTCGGTACGTAAAGATGGTCACCCATTCATGGACCAACCCCGGCAAGCGTAGCTTAACCTCATCAGATTAAGCTACGCTTGCCGGGGCTGGTGGCTAAGTAATAACAGCCGCACGGGTTGAATCATCATTCCATCCGTACGGCTGTTATTACTTAGGCACGAGCTCCTCTATTATATGTATAGATAACTAAAATAATCATAACATTTTTAATAGTAATCAAAACTATTTCCAGAGACTTTTCCCACGACAAGATGTCCCGTGACAACGCGATATCGGAGCTCCGTCAAACCGTTATGAACCAACTGCGAGAAACCGACGCTGATCTCACACAGTTACAAGACGCCTTCAACGCTAACCTTAAGGAAATATTCAGAGAAATGATCTTGGAAAATGAAGTACGGTGTGATGGGCGGCATCTCGATGAGCTTAGGCCGATTAACTGTCAGGTAAGGTTTTAATTAAACGAAATCGAGTCATGAAACTCAATGCGCAGTGATGACAGGTGGAGTTTGACAGTGACCAAGTGGCGTCTAAGGACTAGAAGACGAAGTGTCGGTCGTCCGGCGGTGAGATGGGTGGTTGACACTGTTAATATCCCGGGTCGACGGCGCGTTGTGTTCCACGCGCGCCTCAAAGAGATGTTTTAGTGGCATGAGGAACAGGGTGTAAAGTTCACTCATCCACCATAGAAAAGGGTGGATCCTCCGACAAGACGGGTGTTGTGTCTGGCGGGCAACTGCCCATCGGTTTGAAGTTGAAATCTTGTATGTATGTCGATCGCTCGGTAAACTCTAACTGCGCGATGCAGGATTTGTGTGACGTCATGTCTATGATGCGTAGTTCGTATGTGGCGGTGTTACCGCTACAATGTCAGCAGAATTGACGGGGTCCGCTAGGGCCGATGCCTGCCGGGGGTGCGAATAAGGCCGAAAGGGAAATCGTGGCCCCCGGCAACATTGGCACATGAAAAGAGAGGCCTATGCTTAACAGTGGGTGGAGTTGAGCTATGGATGATGACGACGATGAAGATTTGTGGCGACATCTACATCGCCACATGTGAACTACGCATCACACTGACGTCACGTGAAAACCTGCATCGCGCAAACAGTTTACCGCGCGATCTGCATACAGGGTAAGTTTTTATCCAGTGCACAAACTTTAACACGTGACTTTACTCATCATTATGAACAACTTTTACTATGGGCTCAAACCTGAAATCGCGAAAATAAAGTCAGCTCTTCCCTACATTTTGACGAGTTATGCGAACATAAATGTAGGGAACAGCAGATTCTTTTTTTTATGCAATTTTAGGTTTGAGTTATTTCACGTGTTAAAGTTTGCGCACTGGATAAAAACTTATCCTGTATACAGGATGTCTCAAAACGTAGTGGTCTCAAGGCAAATAATGGGGTAAAGCGGAGTGGCCACCTTTCCAGAGGTTTCGGAGGTGACCAAATTTCGCTAATTTAATCATTTTCAAGAAAATTTACATTTTCTCTTGGATTTTTCCACCGTTTGAACAAAAATTTTGACGTAGCGAGTTCAAATCTGGCTGGAAGATGCCTTGATAGTGTTGATACAAGGTCAGTAAACTGCCACCATGTATAGACAGGTCCATAAAATAAAAAAAGTTGTCTTTGTAGTAGCATAAACAAATTTTTTTTCCTGTTGATTTACCTTATCATTAATTACATATCTATTAACTTTAAATTTTTTTTTACTAACCCATATATGGATGTCCCTTTCCGAAATAAAGATTATTTTATTTTTATTATGTGTGTGTCTTCTTAGGTGTCCCTATATGAGCCCCTGCACGGCAGTGCAGTGTTCCAACGTGGACAGACACAAGTTCTCTGCACAGTTGCATTTGACTCACCGGAGAGCGCCCTCAAAATGGACACACTCACTATGCTGACTAGGTAAGTAATATGGCCGTACAAACACTTTTACACGTCAATCATATTTTAATTAAAAAATAGATGAGGTCGGCGTTTCCTATCTGACTACTCTGAGAAGAAAGGCCGAAACAATTTCAGAGGTCACAGTCTCTTTTAAAGTCCAGACATATTCTTGGTCAGATCATGTGAAGACCATGTAGATTGGTGTCTGAATTGATATTTTGAGGAAAGCACCACACAGATTGAGAGGGCCTGTCCAGTCAGTGCACGGATTTGTATAAAGTCCATGGTATCAATTTGATTTTGACATAGCCTTTATTTCGTAACAGTAAGGTCGATTCTACGGCGTCACTGAATTATAACAAGTCTTACACCAGCAAGTTTCAGACTCTGACGACATTACTTTTAAGTATCCAAAGCTCACAACTCACGACCATCAACTGTCACTCATGATACTAGGCTAGATCCTTAATTCTCAGACATACATGATTTGACTGAAACCGCTGTTCTGCGCCTTATGTATGTGCGCGGCGAGACGGGGGGAGCAGTGTAGGCCGCTCATTCGTTAACGCTCGCGCCGTCCCGCTGCTCATTGGTCAACGCTGCCCCCCATGAAGGAGCGGCGGTCTCGGTCAAACTATACTAGGTTAGGCCCTTATTTAAGTGTCAGACACACATGGCGACATTGAGCAGTGTTGTGCGTGTCGACCCATATACGAAAAAAAACAGCAGCTCCATAATTTTTAAGTTCACATAACTTAAAATGTAGGGAACAGCTGTTTTTGAAGTGAAAACTTCTTTAGGCGCGTTGGACTTTTTGAGATGGGAAGAAACAATTGAACTCGCGACACTGACGACCCGACACCTCATTTTTGTAAACGCAATTGGGCTCTTTGTTTATATTATGTTACGGATCAATGTTCTATGCAAGTATCTTTACTTTAAAGGTTTTGGAAGTATTTTTTTTGTAAACGCGATTGTGCTCTTTATTTAGATAAGGTTACGGACCAATGTTCTATACAAGTATTTTTCTTCCACCAAAGCGATCAAGGACCCCGTTTCAGGTTTTCATTATTTCAATTATACACCTTGTATAATCCAGGCCCTGAACTCGATAAATAAATTACTAGTGCATCTTTAGATCTTTTATTACACTTGTTATTGGGATTTTCCAACAAGAATCTCTCAGTAGCAGCCCGGAGTCGGGATTTGTGCCCGATTGGCTTTAGGCTCGCCCTATTACATGGGAGTTCAAACATAACTGGCGAAATGTGGGTGTACTATAGGTACACCTCTGCCCAACCCTTTGGGGAAACAAGGCGTGATATTATGTATGTATATTATAAATTACTTACTTTCATAACAGTGGCATAAAAGAAAAAAACTTCTTCCTCCACTACGAGTTCCCATCCTACGCGACGGGTGAGGTAGGCAGAGGCGGAGGCCCGGGGCGGCGCGAAGCGGGACACGGAGCCCTGGCCGAGAAGGGGCTCCTGCCGGTCGTGCCGGATCTGCCCTACACTGTGAGGCTGACTGCTGAAGTGCTTGAGTCTAATGGTAAGTCCTCTTCCCTAATTAATAAAGTTATGACACGGCATATTCCACAACATAATAATTTTAGTTAGTTAAGTTATTTATTGCATTAAGTTTTTAATTATATATAATTATGTCGGAGACGGGTATGTAACTTTCGTTATTATCAGCGATATTTTAACTACTGTGGGCGTAGTGTGGGTAGTGTTGGTTAATGCGCAATAGAAAAACTAGTTTGCAGTTCAGATCACATTATAATTTACTATCAAATGAATCACACTAGCTAAATTATACACACAGAGGGTGCGACGGCGTTTATTAAAATCACCAATTAACACAATGATCACAAAATTACATCTAACACAATAACAGCACCACGAATCGAGAACAGTTCCGCGACGTCTTGACTCCAATGCGACCAGAGGCTGAATGCCCTCCTCGCCTTGGCCTTAAAACATCACGACTTTGTAGAAGCGCGCCTTTTTTGGTGTAGGTAGCTCACTCTTGATGTCGCCAGTGGCGCGCTTGCGATTCGTTTCTTGTCCGTACTAATGACCGGATCCGACATATAAATATATTTTCAAGTTTACTGCTTCACCTAAAGTGGGAAGAGACTGGACCCCACGATACAGGGAATCCTAGTGTGGGGTCCAGGGAATTGTAAAAATTTTGCACCTAAGGCACCTATGTACAGTACAACTATGTTCTTAATGTCCCTCGACAAGCTTCGTGTTTCGTCAGTTGTCGGATTTCTATCAGTTGCCCTTTGCACTTGGTGCAGACCGGACGCTCTCAATCGACTTGGAAGTATATAGAGTTGTTAATATTCTTTTAAATTAATGTAATTTATTTTAAAAATGGTAGGAAAGCTGCTAAAGTCGAAGACATGACAGATAAGAAAATAGTTTTACAGCTCTATATAGTTCACACGAAAATCAAAACAAAACAATAATAAAGCACTTAGTTCTGAATTCAAATTATTATACAAGAAAAATCTAATAATTGACGGACATAGAAATTAGCATTCGTTTGTATTCGGAAATGTGATGATTCCCGAGGGAAATGAAGAAAATAGAAATACTGTAATCTGTTACTAGTTGTTTTAATATTGCACCGTGTTTTTTCTGAACTAAATAAAGTTTTTATTACTATTTACTCCAAAAATGTATATAAACTACAATGTACAGTCCAGTTTGGTCGTGTTAGGGTGAAAAAGCGGTATAATAAATTAATTCCGTTCATTCACCCAGGCTTAGGACGTAGTTTTTTCGTATCCGTATTTTTTAGGGTAGATAAACGGCATAACTCGATGAATAGAAACAAAATATTGATTTATTTTTGAACACAATGTATATACGCACGCGCGATCGACGTACGCGACCGACATCAGCGTATGAGGAATTCAGGCCTTATAATGTTCTGTTTGTTCCAGGCTCCAGCTCCATGGCGTCAGTGTGCGGCGGCTCGCTGGCGCTGCTGGACGCGGGCGTGGCGCTGGCGGCGCCGGCGGCCGGCGTGGCCGTCGGGCTGGTGAGCCGGCCCGACGAGCACGGACACATCGCGGACTACAGGATACTCACTGATTTGTTAGTGAGTCTTGATTTTTACCTCTATCGTAGTAATATTAGTCCACCAGACCAAATTTCGGTCATGGCCGAAATTCGGAGACTAGCCATCGGCACAGGAGATATTATAGTGTACAGTATATTTTCTTAATGTCCCTCGGGAATCATCGCATTTCCGAATACAAACGAATGCTAATTTCCATGTCCATCAATATTAAATTTATCATATATAATAATTTGAATTCAGAACTACGTACTTTATTGTGGTTTTGTTTTGATTTCCGTGTGAACTATATAGAGCGGTAAAACTATTTTCCTATATGTCGTGCCAGCGACTATAGCAGCTTTCCTCCCATTTTTAAATTAAATTACATTAAGTTAAAAGAGTATTAACAACTCTATATACTTCCAAGTCAATTGAAAGCGTCTGATCTGCATCAAGTGCAAAGGGCAACTGATAAAAATCCAACGACTGACGAAACACGAAGTTAGCCGAGGGACATTAAGAAAATAGAAATACTGTGCAAATGTGTGCGTAGACAAGAGAGAGTGCACCTGGCACTCTCTTCCCTCACTCTCATAGTCCGATGGGACGGCAATCCGACACGACCGGAGAGATATCAGGCGCAGGGCCAACGGCTTAACGTGCGCTCTATTGTAGTAGTTTATGGATGGAAACAAACTAAAAGGGGTGCGTAAGGAAGCGTGTTACGTACTGGAGGTTTTGATTATCACTATGGAAGACTGTTTTATTAATCTGATCGGGCATAATTATTGTAATTAGTACAAAAAATATTCTGGTGTTCTGAAATAAGATGTGAAAACTTCTTTAGGCGCGTTGTTTTGAGATGGGACCATTGATTTCGCGACACTGTGACGACACCTCATTTTTGTAAACGCGATTGTGCTCTTTATTTATATTTTGTTACGGATCAATGTTCTTTGCAAGTATTTTTACTTTAAAGGTTTTGTAAACGCGATTATGCTCTTTATTTATATTACGTTACGGATCAATGTTCTATGCAAATATTTTTACTTTAAAGGTTTTGTAAACGCGATTGTGCTCTTTATTTATATTTCGTTACGGATCAATGTTCTATGCAAGTATTTTTACTTTAAAGGTTTTGGAATTATTTTTTTTGTAAACGCGATTGTGATCTTTATTTAGATAAGGTTACGGACCAATGTTCTATACAAGAATTTTTCTTCCACCAAGGCGATCTTGTTCAAGTTTTCACTTCTGTCGGCACTCCCGGAGTGCCGCTGTTTTTTTTTTTTTTTTTTTCATAAGCCACACCTAAACGGTTTTGTATGGCAGTGGACAGACGTGTATGAAAAAGGGAAAGGGATGCCTTTGTCCAGCGGTGCGACCTTACGAGCTAAATACATAGAAAGAAAAGGTTTTGTAAATCGATTGGCAACGGCGCGTCTTCTTTGAAATGAATACGATTGTTTGATAAATAGCAATCAGTACAGTTTTTAAAGCATCATACTCGAACAGTAAAAATCAACTGTTCCATACAAAAATTCAATTCAATACTAACCCGTTTACAATGTATGAAACTGCAGATTTATTTTTTCGATTATTCAGACGTATTTCTGTAGAAAAAGTCGCTCATTCGTTCCTTAAATATTTTACAATTTTTTTGTTATATTTGGAAAGAAAATAGTTTGTTCTGCACAAATAAAATGCACATTACATACTAAAGCCCAGTATTCAAACATTAATAACTTAAAATTAAAAAAATAATTAAAAGTTAAAAGTTAAAAATTTGACCCAATTCTCTAATTTACTTATCATTTTCTAAAATACAATAGACGTGGAAATATTTAGTAACCTGTTCCGCTTAGCTAATTCTAAAGAGCCATAAAAAACCCTGAAAGAAATCGATACGGGTTCACCTCTCAACGAGGCAGAGTTCAGAACTCTGCGTTCAGCGCTCGGTGTGGCAACACGTCATGTTCGAGTCAAGTCAATCGTCATCCTGAGGATGCTTCGTTGAGAGGTGAAACACGTGTCGATTTCTTTCAGGAGTTTTTTATGGCTCTTTAGTAATAACTAAGCGGAACAGGTTACTAAATATATCCACGTCCATTGTATTTTATAATGGATTTCCGCAGGGTCACGCCTGAATCAATTAACTATTATAAAATAATTAAAAGTAACAAAATTGACCCAATTCTCTAATTTACTTATCATTTTCTCCCAGGATATAGAAGATAATATTGTCAATAAAAGATTAAAAATGTAAAAGTTGAAAGTTACAATATCGTCTAATTTACTCCATTCTCTTCCAGGGTATAGAAGACTACATGGGAGACATGGACTTCAAAGTCGCCGGAACTAAGAAAGGCATCACGGCACTCCAAGCGGATATCAAGCTATCTGGTCTACCGCTCAAGATCGTCATGGAGTCGATACAGAAGGCCTGTGAAGCTAAGAGCAAGATTATCGATATTATGAACCAATGTATCGATAAGCCTAGGTTTGTACTTCTGGTTCTTCTTCGTCGTGTCGATGGCATGACAGTGAACTAAATACTATTTGTAAAAGTAACGTTAGTGCTGTCTGCACTGACGGTGAGCAATGGGTAGCTCGGATAAGGACCAAGCCCGGGTCGACGGCGCGTTGTGTTCCACGCGCGCCTCAAAGAGATGTCAGCAGAATTGACGGGGTCCGCTAGGGCCAATACCTGCCGGAGCTGCGGGAAAGTCCGAAAGGGATACCGTGGCCTCTGGCAACACACAGGCAACTGAAGGAACACGGGTGGGTTTTAGCCAGTAAGAGTCTGACACGCCCTACCGCTCCACCCAGAGCGGGAAAAGTTATTTGACAATTTCCCACCCAAAAAAAAAGTGCTGTCTGCACTAACGTTAATTAGGTTTTTTTTTTAAAAAATGGTGCTTTATTCGATTTGTTTTTTAATGGCATGATTTTTTCCAACCCTAACACGGACTGATTTATTTATTTATAGTGATAGTAAAAAATATTAACGATATTTTAATTTTTCAGACAAGGCTATAAAGACAACAGGCCAGTTATCGAGGAGTTGGAGGTGGAAGTGCACAAGAGATCCAAACTGCTCGGTCAGGGCGGCGCTAACCTGAAGAGATTGCACGTTGAAACTGGTGTACAGGTAACTTGATATTGCCGACTAGTTTGCAAGGCGGTAATCTGACCTTTTGGTCGAAAAGAGGAGGTCCTCAATTTGACTATGTTCTTTTATTTTTGGAAGTTTGTTACGATTACTCCACCAATTACGAATTGATTTTGATGATTCTTTCTTTTTTTTTTTTTTGTTAGGTCATGCTTAGCGGTGGTCTCATAAATTTTTTATTAACTTAGCTTAGGTAGTTTTTGAGTTAGCTTCAATAATACGCATTTTTTCCCACTTAGTATGTGGATGATATGATAAGTTCCTGTCACTGTTATTTACATAGCAGGTAGTGGTATTCAAATTTTGTGTGGGGTATCACAACAAAAAAGCGAAAATTAAAAAAAATTTACAAAACAAAAAAACCACCTCAAAAACAAAAAAAAAGTGAAAAATAACTTCAATTTCGGAAGCCGGTGTCTTTTGTTTTCTATTTTCGTTTTGAAAATATTTTTTGCATTGAAATTATTTTTCATTTATTAGTTAGTTTTAATTTTATTTTGAGAAGTTGAAAAAGAAATGCTATCCTTACATATTATAAACAAAGTCCCCCGCCGCGTCTGTCTGTCTGTCTGTCTGAACGCGATAAACTCAAAAACTACCGAACGGATTTTCAAACGGTTTTCACGGACGGAGTGATTCATGCGGAAGGTTTTAGTGTATAATTCATTAAGTTTTGTATAAATTGGCTGAAATTTGACGATTATTGTTTAAGATGTTGGAAAAAATCATGCCGACTGGGAGCTTTATTGGCGTGCGCCACGGAAATCGTAAAAGTTACATAAAATTTGTTTCACAGGATTGTTAATCTTAAAATGTTAACAAAAAAGTGCGCGATGGCATAATATGTCTTTCTTCTAAGGATGACCCACAGTAACCATTATTATCTTTCAGAATTTGATAAAAATTTTATTGTTAATTTCCGAAGCTATTTTGACCAGTATTATGTTAATCCCTATCCAATAAAATATGTTATTTAAATTGGGCATTTAATTTAGATTAAAATATGCCTCGACATCATATCGAGGGGTGAAAGGCTATTTGGTTTAAGCGACATTTTTGCAACTTTACAGGAGAGCCATTTAAAGTTTAAAATTTCCACTGCCACTTTGGAAACAACCCAAAAATAGAGTTGTTTGAAGCGCCAAAAATGTGCTCAGATTTAAATTAATCCGGCATCATCCGACGGAGAAAAAATTGCTGATTCCGAATATGTATATAACTCAATATCGCCCAAGATGTCGCTTAAACCAAATAGCCTTTCACCCCTCGATATCATTTAAATGAATAGTTTAAAAGATATCACAGATCCAACTACGACTACGGTCAACCATAATTATTTTGTCACGCGGGCGCAGCGGTAGGAGTCAATGACCTTTTCCTCGGCTATTAGGTATGTAATCCAGGTAGTACGTTCCCGTGGGTTGATTTCCGACATCCACGCGGGCGAAGCCGCTGGCAAAGGCTAGTTTATAATTTTTTAGTTTGTGTCTGTAATTTTTATGGTGTACATAATAAAGAATATTCTATCTATCTATCTAGTTTATGATATAATTAAAAAAGCTTTTTTTTATTCCTTAGGTGACGCCCATAGACGATATAAGGTACAGCGTGTTCGCGCCCTCACAAGCGGCTATGGACGAAGCTCGCGCTCGCATCGACGGCTGGCTGACCACTGAGAAGAAGCATGAGCTTGAGTTTGGTGCCATTTACAAGGCAAGAATCGTGGAGATCAAAGACATGGGCGTGTTAGTTACACTGTTTTCGGGAATGTCGCCCGCGTTAGTGCACAATACGCAACTGGATCATAGAAAGGTGACAACTTTTTTTCCATTTATAAAAACTTAATCATACACTATTTCTACAAAATGTAAATCAACTTTCACATGCCGTCGAGAAATATCTCATCTCTCTCTCACTCTCTGTCTCTCTCTCTCACTCTCTGTCTCTCTCTCTCACTCTCTGTCTCTCTCTCTCACTCTCTGTCTCTCTCTCTCACTCTCTGTCTCTCTCTCTCACTCTCTGTCTCTCTCTCTCACTCTCTGTCTCTCTCTCTCTCTGTCTCTCTCTCTCTCTCACTCTCTCTCTCTCACTCTCTCTCTCACTCTCTGTCTCTCTCTCTCACTCTCTGTCTCTCTCTCTCACTCTCTGTCTCTCTCTCTCACTCTCTGTCTCTCTCTCTCACTCTCTGTCTCTCTCTCTCTCTCTCACTCTCTGTCTCTCTCTCTCTCTCACTCTCTGTCTCTCTCTCTCACTCTCTGTCTCTCTCTCTCACTCTCTATATCTCTCTCACTTTCTCTCTCTCTCTTTCTCACTCTGTCTCGCTCTTTCTCACTCTCTATCTCTCACTCTGTCTCTCTCTCGCTCTCTGTCTCTCTGTCACTCTCATTAATTTTCATGAATTAATTTTGTTTTATTTGTTCCCATCTCATTATCACCTATTCTACGCCTGCCCCCCCCCCCCCCCCCTTTACAAAATCTTAGCTGCGCCCTTAATACGAGTTATAACTAAAAAGCTATATAAAAAGTAGATTCAAAACCTAAAACGTTTTCACAGATAATGCATCCTTCAGTTCTCGGGCTAGACGTGGGATCAGAAATCCAAGTGAAGTACTTCGGTCGTGACCCGGTGTCTGGTCAGGTGCGACTATCAAGAAAGGTACTTACCTCCCCGCCGCCCGGCATCGTGAAGAAACTCGACAAGAGCTAAGAAACACTGTGATAATATAATTATGTAGGTTACTATTAAAAAAGATTATTTCGTTGTGTATGTTTGTATTACAGATGGCTAATTCCCGTCTTTAAAAACGTTTAAAATCTAGTCGCAATATCTCGGCGACAATCGATGTCAAAAATGTAGACAAACTATACTCCATTGGTTTAGGTACTTAACTAAAGGTAAACAAATCGTAAAAAAGGTATTTTTATACTAAGTAACAATAATTATTCATTTATTATTACATAAGATTTGATATAAAACACAAAATTGATATAAAAATTTCACATGCACAATAAAATAACATTCAAATCAAGTAATATATATATATTATCAGTGATCGGAGTAGGTAGATTGATTTTACGTACTCGCATCATGAATAGTCATAGAAATCATAACATAGATAAGCCTTTATTCCGGGATTTCATTTTGGTACTTACGGGATTGAATCAAATATTGTAAAAGTAAGGATTTTTAAACTACTACATTAGAAATTTATAGAATGCGATAGATAAACATTTAAAATATAATACATTATTTGTATTGTTTTTATAGTATACCTATCCTTTTCTGGGAGTCCGATCACCTATATACTATTAATAAAAAGACAGCAAAAGGGTTAAACATGTCTTATTCATATTGATATATTATTTATTATTTACATTACATTTGAAATTCCTTTAAAAAATCTTAATAATTTCAAAATCCCGGAATCCCGGAGGCATATCCATACTAATATATACGTGCCAGTTCGTTGACCCCAAATCACTCTACCTACTCCGATCTATGTATATTATAGATGACACTTTCTTGTTTAAAAATACGTTATAACCAAATTAAATTTGTTTTCGATGTTTACGATAGTTTCCTCTTTTATTAATGTATGTTAAATTATAACATTTACATCTACTCTTCGTAGATTTAACTGCTTGAGCACAAGTTTTTATTTCGATTTATAATAATAATATAATGTAAGAGCCCAAAAAGACAGGTTCTCTAAACCTCTACGATTTATAACGTTGCTAAATTGAAGAGTACAACTGTGACGTAGCTTGACAATTGAAGCGACAGGTATTACATTTAGTCGGTTAACCAGACGCCTTTGACAGCTTTCCCGTCACGTGGTTTTGTTTACCTTTAGGTAACTACCTAAACCAACGGAGTATAGAAGATTGAGACGGATAAGAATACTCTTAAAAATACGGGAATTGCCCCTCAGAGCATGGAATCGCCGGCAGCGACTAGACTGCTTTACGAATAATAAATATGTCCGAATTTTGCGCTACTGAGCGGAAGCTCAAAAAACTCGCAGGGCATTGTTACAATCGGGATGATGCCTGGGTAAAAAAAAAGAAATTCTATTTAGTCCGTCGTCAGATAATAAAAAAAAATTGACACATATTTTTTTGCTTTATCATATTAATAAAAAATGTCTTAGATAAAACGCAATGAAGTTGGGGAGTGGGGGTCGCTATGTCATAAGTATAAAATCTACATACTCGTGACGTGATGGCATATTTTAACTCAATGTATCGCCGTAATCTTTTGATTACGTAAGAAATAAAAAATACGTGTCCAATATTTTTTAAGAATCCACATGACTGACAAAAAAATGTTTTGTCACCATCCCGATTGTCATGGGCCGATGAGTAAACGGTGACGTTCAATGACACGCTAGGTTTTATATCGATAGTGTCAACAATGCCGCCTCCACCAGCGGCCGTCGAGGCGTCATCGTATTCTGTGGGCTATATGTTATTACACCCACACTATCGCTATTCCTTAAGATGTCGCCGAAAATGGTCGATGATTGCGGCTTCTAAATCGATTAATCATCGAAAGACAATGTTCATCGATCGATAAATAATACACCATAGACATTGAATCGATCTCGTTGAAGTCGATCGGTTAATTGGTGTGTTTGACAGTGGTATGTGGGTGTAAATAAAAAGTTAATTGAATAGGATAGGAGTGTTTTTTTATTCAGAATTTTGCGTGAACGGGCAAAACGAATGCAAGTATGTTAATATTAAAATGAAAACTATCAATAGGGATGATAAACTGCGTAAACAAAAATAAATTCTATTTAATCCTTCAGTCAGATAATAAAAAAATATTAGACACGTATTTTTTGCTTTATCATATTAATAAAAAATGACTTAGATAAAACGCATTAAAGTTGAGGAGTGGGGGTCGCTACGTCACAAGTATAAAATCTACATACTCGTGACGTCATGGCACATTTTAACTCAATGTATCGCTGTAATCTTTTGATTACATAAAAAAAGAAAAATACGTGTCCAATATTTTTTAATAATACACCTATTATTAATGTATCTTCTGAAGCGGGATTCTTGTTGACGGTTAAGTTTATTGTTATTTTGGTTGTGCAATCATAATATTATTACATTAAAATTAATGTTCCAAGCCTGACCTTTGTAACCTTATACTATTATTGTATTTTTCATCAAGAGGTATGTATTCTATTTAAAACTGGGAACAGCATCTCTCTTCAATTACTTTAATAAAAATAATAACTTACAGTATTAAAAAACTGCTATTCTAGAAATCTAGGCACAATTCAAGTTATGTTGTATTATTTCTATATTATGTTTAGTATAAACTATGTCGACTGCCAAAAATTGTAAATAAGTAGTAAAAATTTAAATCGGTAGATTTTGTAGTTTCATTCATTGACTATCGAACAAGAACACAGACGGATGTCAAAAATAAAACCAAATTAATTTCTTTAATTGTATATTGAAAGAAATAATCTGTACATTCTATGAAAATATTATTATCACAAAAGGACGTTTCTTCGAAGGCACTACTCGACCCGAGCCGACGGACCAGCGCAATACACAACGTATTTATTTATTTATTATACATAACGACACCAGCCCGCCAACCCACACTTACACACTACAACAAAGTGTCAAAAAATAAAGAAATAACAGTACTTCTTACACAATAAACGATTAAATACGTAAAAAATATCGATACAAAAACGTAAACAATTAACATGTCAAGTTTCATATTTTTAATACTTGCAGTCTTTGATTTCGTTGTGACTACCAGCATTAAATTAACATTAATTAAATAATTATATTTATTAATTACTTACACATTTTTTCAAACTATTTACAAATATTCGATGAAAATATAAATATTGTAATTCGATTAGGAATGCTCTGCGCAGAGCGAGAATAACTAGAGATAGCTAACACCGTGCACAAAGATAATAAAAAGGTGGCAACAGGCCTTAATAAGGGTTAGGGTTGCAGTCCACTGCCGCGGGCATACACAGGCAAGACGATAAAGTTTGTCAACCGAGGCGAACCGCTGTACAAAATCCTTAATAGTTTAGTAAACAATTTATTTCCTTTCCGCCTCTAACAACAAACTAAAGGACTTATTCAAATACATATTTAAACACAAACAAAACGCTATCGTCCCTAAATATTTGGCGAAAAAATATCTATCTCAAAGTATCGCCTATAACTATATTTACGTACAAGTGTTAGTATCAAACATTGTTTACATTTCCTTACACTTAAATATTAAATTACAACTAAATAATATCACGAAAGTGGACTGCAACACTAAGTTAACAAAAATCGTCGAAAAACTCGTTGATTTACAACAAAACATTTTTCAAACGATGCTTAAATCCTGTTAGTGGAAAAATAAATCAAAATAAAATTCAAACACGGTAATATTTGAGATCAGTCTGACTACACCCGATTGCCACCAAATTTTAAAGGCGTGTGCATACATAAGCCACATTTCATAGTTAAAAAAACTTAATTATAAGGTCTTCGTATATTATGCAAAATACCAAGTACTTTAAATGGCAATAATTTAGACTTGGCGCGTATCAGGTACGCTTTTATAACATGTATAGCGTTTCAATCATTATTATGATAATTCTTTCATTTTTCAGCACATTTGAATATACTTGAGTGACTTAATAAAATACAATTAACCATAGTATAGGATAACAAAACGCCTCTTCACTGGAGTTATAAATCATCTCATTTTTACAATACTGTAACTTGAAAGTGAAACTAACCTCACAGACAATAAACAATAAATAAATATAAACGCTGAATAATCTGTAACGTTAATCTTCCTTCAATAATTTAAATCACAATCAAAATAGCTGCTTTAGTAATAATTCATAACATCGAGAAGACTTGGTCATCCCTTATGCAAATTGTTGCCAGGTCAAGTATATTCAAATATACCAACAACTCCCAAAAACTTGTAACATCTACTTTCGGCAAACTTAAGATTTAGAGAGGCAACATTTAATGTTAGTTTTATCTAATTCAATGGCAAGATATCATCGAATGTTTATAATCGAATTAGGACGAATTCTGCGCCGCTTCGACTCGATAAAAAATCTACGTCAAAATAAGTCGCAAAAAATGTCAATAGCCTCATTGTGCCACAAAAAATCTCTTATATACCAAAAAATCATCGTCGTCTTGTCATTATCGAAATGCACGTTTACAATGAACATGAGTATTTAAAATTTTCGAGGTTAGTTTTGTTAATATAATTCATAATTTTTTGCTATTAAAAAAATCACGAATTTGGATGACGATCGAAGAAACCACTTCATCAAATCTGAGTAAATATAATCATTTCATAAATAACTGGGAAGAGTGATAATTCGATCACTTAAAACAAAAATCTGATTTATATATTATTATTTCGGGACGTAATTGACTCTCATTGTAATCATTTATCAAGGCACTGTATGTATAGGCGCTTAAGGCACTAATTTTCGATTCTTTATAAATATAATTTTTAGGTCAACCCTCAACTTATTCCTTCAATTATTATTTTTAGTCAAAATGTAGATCAGCTTTCAACTTCTAACAACCCCTGTTTTCCTTGATTAACTGATCTTCAATAAGCAGAGGGCATACAATTGGACTCACTGGCTAAGGCCGAATATCTTCAGTGCGTTGAACGCGGTGGCGAGAGCCACATCCTCTGGCTTCTGACCCAGGAAGCCGGCGATCAGCTCAACGATAGCAGGCAAGGCGCACGGCTCGTTGCGTTGAAATGTGCAGTAGCGGTTCACGAAATTCATGGATCTGGGAAAGAAAAATACAAAAAGCATTATAATTAATTTATTTGTCACAATGTTGCCTGTTTATACAGGGGTCAAATGACATACCCATAGGTCTGAATCGGAAGGCAAGCTGATATTTATGACCTGCTAAGTCTTCAGAGGTTTGAGCTACATCAGCCTAGGGCCTAGCCTTTTCCCAACAATGTTGGGGTCAGCTTCCAGTCTAACCGGATGCAGCTGTATACCAGGAGCGACTGCCTATTTGACCTCCACAACCCATTTCTTGGGTAATACGATACCTCTTGGTAAGACTGGTTGTCAGACTTTCGGCTGGCCCCGCTATTACTTGCAGTAGGCATGTAGCCATGTAGGCACATTTTCGAGCAATTATTATGCAAACTCAAAGCATTTATTTCAATTAAACCATTTACAGGCACTTTAGAACTGTCAAGGGGTCGGTCAGTCAGAAAGATGAAGCCAGTTGCCCATTCCAAAGCGTAGTAGGTAGGTTCCTATGGAGAAGAACGGGCAAGAAACTCCACGGACACTCTTTTTAATCATAATATTGTTACAAAATATTGGTTACATCATTTGTGTTGAAATTATACATGTGAGAACAATGTAGAAAGACGTGCACGTTAGAAGCGTCCGTAACAAAAAGATAAAAAACAATTAAGAGCAATGCTTAAAGAGTAGGGATATTACCCAAGAAGGGTCTTGGGGAATATCCCTACTCTTTAAGCATTGCTCTTAATTGTTTTTAAAAAAACAAGTTTTTGTAAAATATCTTAAAGGGTTAAGATATTTTACAATTTTGATATAGGATTATCCTAATAGAGGCAAACTAATATTCTATATATCTGTGGTATCTGGGAGAAACCTGTTAAGTCCAAATAAGTTTGATAATATCATGACTAGTTTAGTTATCGAATTTGTAACAAACCATTAATAAAAAATCATGAATAGTCACGTTTTTACCGCTACGATTCTCCCACTCCTATGATAGTTACACTTATCAGCAATAGGCCAAAATAAAATAGATTTTTTTAATAACAATATAGTACCAAACTAAAAAATGACGAAAATGGAGTTATCAGGTTTCTCCCAGACACCACAGATATATAGAACTAATATTATAAATGCAAAAGTGAGTTTGTTTGTTATGCTTTCACGCTAAAACGGCTGAACAGATTTGGATGAAATTTGGCACATGGGTAGATCATGACCTGGGTTAGGACATAGGATACTTTTATCCCGATATTCCCACGGAATCGAGACTTGACGAAAAACCGCGGGGAGCAGCTAGTTTAGAATAAAGATTTATTTTATTTTTTACAAGTTACCATGTAAGAATATCAATAGAAATACAGGTCATACCAAAAATAGCACGTTGCCCGATAATGTTGTTATGTTATTTAAACTCTTATCAATAGCAGAAGCTTGTAATCTTATCATTATCTGCATTATCAGATATGGCCCAATAAACCAGCGTCTAGCGCCGTGCTGTAACGTTATCAGTCGGTAGATTTATCTAGATAACTTTTAGGTTTGTATTTATCGCAGTTTTATTGTATTTTTCAGTTATTTTTTACAGCTACCCTCAAGCATAATCAGCCTATAATATTCCCACTGCTGGGACACAGGCCTCCTCTCTTTGAGAGGGAGTGGGCCGTAATCCACCACGCGGGCCCAGTGCGGGTTGGTCGATGTCACGTCTTCGAATTTTTGGTTGTAGGATATGCCGGTTTCCTCACGATGTTTTCCTTCACCGTTTTGAAAGCAGTGATTATAAGTATTTATAAATAATTTCATAATTTTCATTTAGAAATTCAAAACAGTCCAAATCTTAATCGTGCGTCGATTTTAATTGCATTTACGGATTAGTCACGTCAATTTCATGGAACAATAT
This sequence comes from Agrochola litura, assembly GCA_949152395.1. Lineage (NCBI taxonomy): Eukaryota > Metazoa > Arthropoda > Insecta > Lepidoptera > Noctuidae > Agrochola > Agrochola litura. The sequence goes on along the minus strand of OX424507.1, from coordinate 3,746,470 downwards.
AAATCTAAAAATATCGATAGAGTGACGAAAATGCTAACTGTACCTAATAACGATCCTGTAATTATTAAAATACGTCATGGTATACATAGATACGCTTGAGAAACAGAACCATTCTTTGCAAACGAGTAAAAAACGTAATATTATGTTAATCTTACCTTTCAGTCAAGGAATCCTTTACATGCAACGGCAATTTAGAAGCCCTCATATTCGGGTACATGAAAGGCGAATCAGTTTCCACCAGCAACTTATCCAGAGGCAGCAATCTTTCAGATAAAAGCCTCCGAATTCCACCATCAGACTTGTCCTTACAGATATACCCTGTGATACCCAAGTAGAACCCCTTTTCTATATACTTAAGGCCCTGTTCCACTGAGCCGGTAAAGGAGTGAATTACAACGGCGGGCAAACGACTACCAAATTCGTCTAGAATTTTTATTAAGTCATCTTGCGCCTCTTTTTCGTGTACGAATAGGGGCTTCCTGAGTTCGCATGCCATTTCAACCTGCAACAAAAAGAAAGTTTGTTAGAATTATTATTTATAAGAAGCAGATTCCGAGTCTGAATGAGTGATTGATTGTCTTAATGGCTGACAAACAACGCAAACGCACGCAGACGAAACTATACTGAAGACAGATTTTTTTTATATTGGAACATAATAATAGATATTAAGAAATGCCTAGGTTTCCTAAAGGTTGTAGAGATGAATTAATTACCATTCTTTAATTACTTAATAGCGGGGGGGTCAAGCTCTGGACTGCCGAGGGGGGCAGTGATAATAAGGATATATTCAAATTGTGCATAAATATGTACTGCCTCGTTGGTCTAGTGGTCGCAAGCGCTACTGCTGAGCATGAGGTCCTGGGTTCGATTCCCGGGTCGGGAAAAGTATTGGGTTTTTCTATCTGAAATTTCTCAGAAGCAGCTCGGAGTCTGGATTTGTGCCCGGTTGATGGCAATAGGCTCGCCCCCTATTACATGGGACGACTTGAACATAACTGGCGAAATGTGGGTGTACCTGCTACAGGGACACCTCTGCCCAACCCTTCGGGGAAACAAGGCGTGATGTTATGTGTTATAAACATGCAATACAAACACAATTAAAGGGCAACCGACGTAGATGATCATCAGAAGTGAAGCGCGTCACAACGATTTCTGTATTAAGATTCTGGATTCTCACAATCCGGGGTAGGGAGGGGGAGTTGTACCCCAAAGAACCCCCTGCCTGTGGTCTTGCTAGTTACTAGAAAGTTTCGATTTTTCTTGAAACTCGCTGGTGCCTCGAATTCGATCACAACCTAATGTCCTCTGGTGTTTTTTTAAGAATTTTGATAATTTCTTATTAATGGATACCACGAAAACAATGTGTGAAAATTCTTAAAAATCTTCCTTATTCTTGCTTATAATATATAAGATCAAAGTTATTATTGTGTTAGTCATAGTTCTGTTTTACATAACACTAGAGTGATCTGACATACTTCAATAGTGACGTTGAGGCAAAACAGATGAATCAGCTTCTTATCAAACCACAGAGCTTCCCATAGTCAATACACTACTGTGTCTCATGTTTTAATACTATTCCCATAAGTATAAGCAGACTAGCTGTATATATTAAAAGCATATATGGACTTTCGTAGTTTTAACACACGAAGGGTTCACTTCGAAAACTGCATTTTTTTTTTTAATTCCAGTTTTCTTGTATCAGTAGTTCTAGCAGCCAAAGTAGAACACAGTCTGCGAAAATTTCAAGTATCTACCTATTAGTTGAAAAGACAGCCCCGTGACAGCTAGACGGACAGTGGAGCCTTGGTAATAGGGTTCCATTGGCACCCTTTGGTTACGAAACCTTAAAAAGATAATATTATATTGAAGTTATAATGACATACGAGTAATATTTTTTGTGTATCATCTTTTCTCTCGTTTTCCTGCAATCAAAATCAAAACCTAAAACAATCCAATCTGTGGGACTGATTTCGTGAAAAGAGACGAAAGTGTGTCACCGGAAGCCAGGGAAACACGCGCTATTTAATTTGACCAATGCTAGAGTTGGCCGTCAGAAATTACCTTGACGAGGCCCCGCCCCTTTAATGTTGCTTATTATCAAGGTGAGATGTCAGATGTTACACATCATATGCGACTATTGTAAAGGCTTGCTTGTATACAACAAGTAGATTCTTCAAATAATAAAAATAATCGGTTTTGTTGTGCACGAATCATAAGCGATTGCTCATAAAAGATGAAAGTAACAAGCTAAGTATCAGTAAATTGAAGATTAAAAAAAAACTGTGTGTGTGTGTGTCAGCTCCCACACACGACTGAAGTTTACTCCTTAATATGATTGTCTTTGAATATGCAATAGACAAAGAAGATAAATAAACGCACCTCTTAAAAAAAAACCCCGCTGTCTGAACGCAACTAACTCAAAAACTACCGAACGGAGTTTCAAACGATTTACACCAATGAACGGAGTGATTCATGAGGAAGGTTTAGGTGTATAATTCATTACGGTGTTTTGTAAATTGTCTGAAATATGATGATGATCGTGGAAGATGTCGGAAAAATCATACCGACTGGGACCTTAACGGGCGTGCACCGCGTAAACCAATAGATATTACGAAATTGATATATTTTGCCTGGATTAACACATAGGGTAGTTTTTATCCCGGTATAATTCCCGTGGTATATTTTCCGACATCCACGTGGGCGAAGCCGCGGACAAAAGCTAGTAATAACTAAAAAAATAAATCTTATAAATAAAAATCACCAAAAAAATGTCTTCCTCTAAACATTTTTTAAACGTTGAAGCCATCAATTTCTCACGTTGATCGCCATCTAAATTGATATGGGCGTGAGTCGTAAGCGTCTGGAGCGAACTAAATATAGATCAAAATTAGTTACCTCGTCCTTTGATCACGAGATTGGACGGTGATTCCGGCGTTCGTTGTAACAAATTAACATAACATAACTCACGGCTGTAACCCCCAAATGGTTAGGCAGAAGTGTAGGTACCCCACAATTCGCCATTTATGTTTAGCATAAGCATTATTAGCCTATAATTTTGATTATTAATTTTTATTAATTTTTTCTGAAGAGCTGGTGGCTAAGTAATAACAGCCGCACGGGTCGATCCATCAGGTTAAGCTACGCTTGCCGGGATTGGTCCGTGGATGGGTGACCATCTTTATATACCGAGACTCCTTCGTGCCTCGGAAAGCACATTAAGCCGTAGCCATTCATGGATCTTTGACAGTCGTTACGGGTCGTCAGAAGCCCGAAAGTCTGACAACTAGTCTCACCAAGGGGTATCGTATTACCCAGTTACTGAGTTGTAGAGGTCAGATAGGCTGTCTCTTCATGTAAAATACTGGTATTCAGCTGCATCCGATTAGACTGGAAGCCGACCCCAAAATGGTTGGGCTAGGCAGATTGAAGCATTATCAGCCTATAATTTTCCCACTGCTGGGACACAGACCTCCTCTCTGTGAGTGGGCCATAATCAATCACGCGGGCCCTCTGAAGGTTGGAGGACGTCACATGTCTTCGAATTTTTGGTTCTAAGACATGCCGGTTTCGTCACGATGTTTTCCTTCACCGTTTTGAGAGCAGTGGTGATGAAATTAAATATGCAAAGTGCCTGCCTGGGTTCCAACTCACGACCTTCAACTCGTAAGGCGAGGCTGATACCATTGGGCCACCACTGCGTTATGGGCCTACCACACGCATAAGCTTCACCACAGTTTTGCCTGCGCAGGCCGGTTTGTACACCAACCACACGCACGGTGTTCCGTGTACAAACCGGCCTGCGCAGGCAAAACTGTGGTGAAGCTTGAGCGTGTGCTAGGCCCATTTATGTTTAAGTCCCACGTAAGGGGCGAGCCTATTGCCATCATCAATCGGACACAAATCCAGACCCTGCCCGACTTGGATATCGAAACCAGGATCTCATGCTCAGCAGTAGAACAACGAGGCAGTCACCGTCTGTAGCAAACTAAATATAGTTCGACATTAGTTACCTAGTCCTTTGATCATGCGAGATTGGACGCTGTTTCCATTTTAACAAACAGATTAACATTCGAGATAGTAAGAAGAATTTTAATTTGTTTTAGGGATTTTGATGCTCAGAAAGACGAAGCCCAAAGATGAACTTTGTAACGATGATATGGCTAGAAAAGGGGTGACTATACTGAGATGACGACTAACAGAGAAGTATGGAAGAAAAAAACAGTGGCACTCCGGGAGTGCCGACAGAAGTGGAAACTTGAACAAGATCGCCTTGGAAAAATACTTGTATAGAACATTGGCCCGTAACCTTATCTAAATAAAGAGCACTATCGCGTTTACAAAAAAAATACTTCCAAACCTTTAATGTAAAAATACTTGCATAGAACATTGATCCGTAACTTAATATAAATAAAGAGCACAATCGCGTTTACAAAAATGAGGTGTCGGTAACGGTGTCGCGAGTTCAATTGTTTTTTCATAATTATTACATAATTATAAGATGTAACAGATGGCCATTTTCAGCAACGGACTGCTGAATACATCATCCCCCTGGCCATAGGCCATACCCCAATTTGTTTGTGGTTGTCCCAGCATGTTTTCTACATGCATCTCTTTCAGCCGACATGTAGTATTCACTCCCTTTCTAACTAAGATCATATTCCACACCATCCATACACAGTTTTTGAAGTGAAAACTTTTTTAGGCGCGTTGGGCATTTTTGAGATGGGACTAAACCATTGATTTTGCGACACTGTGGCGACACCTCATTTTTGTAAACGCGATTGTGCTCTTTATTTATATTACGTTACGGATCAATGTTCTATGCAAGTTTTTTTTACTTTAAAGGTTTCGGAAGTATTTTTTTTTTTTTGTAATCGCGATTGTGCTCTTTATTTAGATAAGGTTACGGACCAATGTTCTATACAAGTATTTTTCTTCCACCAAGGCGATCTTGTTCAAGTTTTCACTTCTGTTGGCACTCCCGGAGTGCCACTATTTTATTTTTTTTATTTCCCCTAAACCAGAATCCTCATTCATACTCGAAACTTTCCTTACGAAATGCTGTTATGTACAAACTTCCATTTCTACAGCAAATTCAGAAGTCAAGATATGTAAATAACATTATATCTGAATGATTTGTAAATATTCCTATCGTTGTTATCTTTATGATTCATTGTTGTGTGTGCATGTGTGTTGTGTACATAATAATATTTATTTAATAAACATAAACGCATTCCGCTTTCTAAGAAACATTATTATTATCGTTCATTAAGATAAGATAAAATAAGATAATTCTTTATTGACAACATAAGTTACAAAAATTTGTTTGAAGCCTCCTGAACTAGGTGTACCTGTATGTCAGGAATCAGCGCCCTCTACCATTTTATTTGGCTTAGATACTAATGTCAACATAAATGGACAAACATAAGTGCTATAAAATAAAATTTGAAAGCGGTAAAAACAAAATAAATACAATAACAGAAATTAAAAGTATTAAAAAATATAAACATTATTCTAAAGTTATTATATCGTGCTCTGTGTGTATGGGAGGTGTGTACGTGTACGTGTGGGTGGGTTCCCGTGCGTGTTTGTGTATGTGTAGGTGTATGAAAGAAAGGTATGTTCTATGTATGTGTTCCTTTGTAGAATGAGATTAATTATTTATTATTTTCTCTACATCCTCATAATCAAGAGTAAGGAGCCAGTTCTTTACTTTAAGTTTACATTCGTTTAGTGTTAGCGGATAAAAATTCAAGATTCTATTAATTTTGTTGTATAAATAAATAGAAAGAAAAACGTTTTGCCGTCTTGCAAAAGCTGTGCGACATTGAACAGATTCAATTACGTTTGGCGTTGTTCGCTTATTCTGAAGTTTACCTGAGTCATATGGGGTAGATACGTGTTTTTTTGTAATTATCTGGAAAATAAAAAGTTGTCTAACTGTAAAAACACGCGACAACTCGTATAATGTCTTTGTGGGAAATCTGTATGGTTTGAATGACATTGTTTTTAGCAAGGACCGTTGCGATCTTTCCAGGCGTAAGAGATGCGTTTTACATGCACCTCCCCAAACCCCAATACAGTAACCAATAACAGATTGTGCCAATGCATAATAAACTGAACGGAGGAGATCGCTGTCAGCTACATGCCTCAGATTTTTGAACACCCATGTAATTTTACTAACTCGTGACGAAACCATCTCGATATGTGGTTGCCAAGATATTTTCTCGTCCAGGAGAACCCCAAGGTATCTGACTGTCCTAGATTTGCTCAGAGTTGTACACGAGCACTGTTGAGTGAAAGGAGATTTGCATGTGTGAATCCGGACAGCCACATTGGGCTGTTTTATGCGAGCGTTAGTGAACTGTACAAATGAGGTTTTCGATATGTTAAGTGTTAACAGGTTATGCCACAGCCACAAGCAGACTTTATGGAGCCCTAACTCCGCATTTTGTTGGACTACATCCCAAGTCTCTCCTTGAAACACCAAGGCTGTATCATCGGCATAGGTAAATATTTGCCGTTATTCAGTGTCATTTGACATAAGTCGTTGATATAAATCAGGAAGAGACTGGGACCGAGAATACTACCCTGTGGGACTCCATAGATGACTGCGACATCCGAACTAATAGCACTACCCACTTTAACTCTCTGCAGACGGCCAGTAAGAAAGTCTTCGTAGATTTTAAGTACCGTTCCCCTTATTCCACACCTCTCCAGCTTGTCAATAAGAGTAGAGATCGAGACAGTGTCAAAGGCCTTGGCCAGATCCATAAAGACTCCGACACACTTTTGTTTATTATCTAGACCAGTTGTAATATAATCTACTAACGAGCTAACGGCTCCATCTGTACTTTTACCTACCCTAAAGCCAAATTGGGAGTCAGATAAAATGTTATTTTTTTCTAGGAATTTTATTAGTTGGTTATTCAATATTTTTTCTAGTAATTTAGAGAGCGCTGGCAATACAGAAATTGGTCTGTAGTTTGTTATGCTATCTCGAGCTCCACTCTTATAGACAGGAGTGATGAGCGCCCTTTTAAATACACTAGGAAAAACGCCCTGCTCTATACATAGGCCAACGTAAAAGTGTGGGACGATAATATGTTTTGACATTTTAGAAATCTGTTCGAAATAGAGTCCCAGCCCGTTGCAGAGTCATTTTTAAGATTCATTATAAGAGATTCAATTTCTGATTCGTTTGGTGGGAGCAGTACCATAGAATTCGGGACGCGAGGTCTGCTGAAATCATTTAAAGTAGGCAGGGCGATTTCGGGATTGTCAGAGCATTTTATCTTGTCGGCAAGTAGCTTTCCGGCATCCGCAAAAAAATTGTTCACAGTCTCAACAGCATCTTGGGGGTTATTACTGTTCTTTAGTAAATCATCAGCAGAAGATTTTTGCTTCGCAGTACCAGTGATTGATTTAATAGCTGACCACGTTTCCTTACTACTTCTTGCATTTTTTAAAGAGTTTTTTCATGATTTCTTTTAAGCTTCCGCAATAGAGCGTTACAGAAATTTCTGTAGCGCTTGTAAGTGACTTCGAGAACCAAGTTATTGGGATTTTTCCTAACCTTAACATGTAGCTTATCACGGTTTCGAATACACCGTACCAACCCAGGTGTAATATATGGTTTTATAATTTTTTTACGACCAGAAACAATACTAGACGTTGTGTTTGATTTGATTGCAGAAGTCAAGTTTACAGTAAAAAGAGTTGCAGCTTCTTCAGCATTAGCTGAAGGAGAGACAAAAGAGAAATCCATAGATTCTAATTGTTTTATAGTTGCATTAAAATCTGTCTTAACAATTATGTTCGATTTCCTTATTAGTTCACGCCTATACGATAGACTAACAAGAACCGAATCGTGATCTGTAACTGTGGACTCTATGACAGTGACTGTGGCTGACTTATTTGTTTTTATCATGATGTGATCCAAACAATTGCTTAATCTAGTTGGTAATGTATGCCCTGGGAGAAGACCCAGCTCTGCAGTGAGATTTAAATAAGGTGAACTGTTTCTATCAATATTATCAGGCTTAATGTCTATATTTACATCTCCAATAATAATGATATTTTTGCAATTAATTGGACGAAGTATGCTGTCAATTGAATTCAAAAAGTTGTCGATGCAATAAATTGACGGAGATCTGTACGTAGCCAAAATGGTGATGTCGTTGTTAACTGTAAGTAACAAAAAATTTGCTCCAAAAGGATCAGGTTCCTCCACAGCACACTTGATATCACTGGCGACATAAATCACAATTCCATCATTTTGATTTAGACTTTTCTTGGAAAAGTAGCATGAGTAATTATCTAAAAGTGGTGGATATTTGTGCTCCCTACAAAATAAACGGACGTTCATTGGCAGCTAGCTACTCGATCGACATAACAATAGCAGACATATAAAGGTTTTTAAAGTGAAAACCTTCTTTAGGCGCGTAGGGCATTTTTGAGATGATACTAAACCATTGATTTCGCGACACTAACGCAATTTACCGACACCGTAGAGTAAAAGACATCAACGCGTTGATTACCGCGGTGCCGTTTTTTTTTTTTTTTGCTTTTGCAAATATTAAAAGAGAGCAATAGCTGCAAACAGCTGCTGCTGGGAAGCTGCTTTTATTAAATGAGATTGGGCCGGAAATGTCTGCCGTATGTCAGATATGAAATCCAATGATCCCATTAAATTCTAAGCGACATCGCGGCAGACCAAGACGTAGATTGGGGGACGAACTTGACTTCTACCGAAAAGACTGGCGGGCAAAAGCAGAGGACAGACGTGTAGATAAAATGGAGAGGGAGGCCTTCGGACACTACGGGCTAAATAGATATAGAAATAATAAAAAGAAGAAAGGAAATTATAATAGAAGTTAGACCTCGTTTTGAATAGATAATCTCGCTAGCCCCGGATTTCCGCCTAAGCCTGCAAGGCCCCGGCCTGTGGGCCCAGCCAGCCTAGGGACCCCACTCACCCAGCTATCCCAGTCCCCAGCCAGATAGCTTGCCTGCCTGACGGGGGATGCTAAAAATGTTCGATAGTTTCTCTTATTTCTTCTGCTTTTCTGCATAAGTCAACAAAGCAACTCCTATTCCTGTTTAAAACTGTTAAAAGAAATTTAACGTTTGCAAAATTTCCAAAAAGGCTTCGGGATGGGGGAGTCTCAAATGCCAAGTGCCCAGGGGCCCTGGGTCTCTAAGTCCGGGCTTAAATCACGCAGTTTCGTCGCGTATGATCCTCCCAATTTCGCTTCTAAAACGTCGCTACAACATAGCACAAGTCAGTTCTATTCAATCGTACTACATATATTGAGTAGCACGCATACAGAATAACCGCCTCTGTGGTCTAGTGATTAGACCAACTATTTCAGACCCAGAGGTGCCGGGTTCGATTCGCAAAATTTTCTGCTCGATTTGGTTGGTGGTAGGGCTTGTTCTAAGACCGCCTAGCTAGCTACCCCCATCTTATCTAAGTCTGTCGCCATAACAACAATGTTAACAGCATTTTTGTGTTTCGGCAGTTAGAGGTAAGATAGCCAGTTTCTTTGTGGTTGAGGATTCCGGGTAAAGCTCGCCTCCATCTTCGGCCTGATTATTACTTAACACCAGGTGAGATGCAGGCCAAGAGCTTCCCAGTGAAGAAAAAAAAAATGTGCACTACGGGCTGACGAAATTCGTAGTGAACTAAAAGGAAGATGACAGATGCGTGACTTTCACCAAAAGGACTGGCCTACACTGCAAATATAAATGTGTGGATAAGGAACAAAGTCCCACAGACAGCCCAACGGTGGGACAATATGGAAAGGAAATTTAAAAAAAGTATACGTAAATGGGTCGATCCATCTTGCCGGGGCTGGTCCGTGGATGGGTGACCATCTTTCTATACCGAGACTCCTCCGTGCCTCGAAAAGCACGTTAAGCCGTTGGTTCCGGCTGTCATTCGTGGATCTTTGAAAGTCGTTACGGGTCATCAAAGCCCGAAAGTCTGACAACCAGTCTTCCCAAGGGGAGTCGTATTACCCAGTTACTGGGTTGTGGAAGTCAGATAGGCAGTCGCTCCATGTAAAATACTGGTATTCAGCTGCATTCGGTTAGACTGGAAGCTGACCCCAACATAGTTGGGAAAAGGCTAGGCAGATTGATTGACGTACAATATGTAAATGGAATCATTTCGTATTCTTCAATATTTTTACCTCAAGACTGATGACCTTAATAGTGCACACGGCACACGTCATGTTCTGGTTACAAAATGTGCAAAGAACAATTGTCTGGTACTTATCAATACGTAAATACTAATTAACACTAATAAACTTAATTAGTGAGCAATGTGCATCGCGAAAACAACGTTAAAATGTATGATGTTGCAATACGCTTGTTTTTTTAAGTGAAAACTACTTTAGGCGCGTTGGGCATTTTTGAGATGGGACTAAACCATTGATTTCGCGACACCATGACGACTCTTTTTATCTCTCTCTCTCTCTCTTTATTTATATTATACGTTACAGATCAATGTTCTATGCAAGTATTTTTACTTTAAAGGTTTTGTAAACGCGATTGTGTTCTTTATTTATATTTAGTTACGGATCAATGTTCTATGCAAGTATTTTTCTTCCACCAAGGCGATCTTGTTCAAGTTTTCACTTCTGTCGGTACTCCTGTAGTGCGACTGCCGTTTTTCTTTTTTTAAGATTACTCGACATTTAGGAGAAAACAGATCTTCACTAGGTGCCCTAGCTTTTGAAATTCAAATTTAGCCAAGCTGAGAAGATGCTCCCCAGATCGGCCACCTAAAAACCCTTATAACTTTTGAAACAGTGACCGACAAATTCTGATATTTGCCGACAAATTCTGATATTTGGCGACAAATTTCTACTAATTAGTGACATATTTTTTGTGTTATCAAAATTAAAATCCCTGATGATGCCCATGACATTGTCAGTCACACGACTTCGTCTGCGTATTTTAATACATATCCAGGATGAAAAGTCCTTCTCCAGGTCCCAGGCTACTTATCTGTCAAATTTCATAACGATCAGTTGACTGGTTTAGGCGTGAAAATGTAACATACAGACACAGTTACTTTAGCATTTAATAATATTAGTATGGATATGTGTTGCACAATTAGAGTAGCAGTTACGTCATATAAACATTATTGTTAGACTAGGTAGAAAAAGCAGTTGACATAGTCGCTGACATGCTGGCGTGTTGAATCACCAAATGATGTGATGATTAGCTGTAATTACTGGTGACTAATACCGCTAATACAATACTTATCAATTAAACTTTGTAAACAGCATGGCATAACAACGATAAGTGTCAGAAATGATGGACCATACTAATAGATAAATAAAAAATCACTGTTTGTCACGCGATACAGGACAGCTCTATTTCCTTCTCACACTGAAGTAAGACTTAATTAACACTGCTATAGGAGGCGGTGGTAGGCCCCCCGGTAAAGGTAAAATCAGTGCCGATCGTGAAGTGTATTTTTTACTTGAGGAACGTAACTAGCCTAGTAAAATTAAGTAACCCCGGATTTAAGGGGGGGGGGGGGGGGGCAAACCGGGCGCGTGTCCCGGGAGCCAACTTCAGGGGGCTACAAAGCACACCGCAACTTTGCAGTAAATGCGACACGTAGCACATATAATCTTCCTATTTTTTTTTTACTACAGTTTGGCGCCCCTTTTGGATTAAGCGCATTATCGATCGATAAAATTTGATTAAGCTGGCAAAATTTACATTTTGAGAAAATTTTAATTTCACGGGCTTACTTAGCGCATCTCCATAAAAGATTGGCGGGGGCGGCAGAAATCGCCTCAAAAAATTTTTAGATCCGGGGCTGAAATCAAGAATCGTAAACAACTAGTAATATCGATTACAAAACTAGTATTTAGATTTGGCTAGGTTTCAGAAACAGGTGCTTGAAATATCGCGTAATCCACTTCAATAAAATAAACAATACTTGTATGTATTTCAAAAACTTCCGATACCTTGCATTATCTTAGTATGTGACACACACAAGAAGTGATAACACATTCAATAAAGGTCTTTCGAATTAAGTAGTTGAAATAAACCAAGGTGACTTTGTTTACATATCAGTCTATGAAATAATAGTCTACATTCATAACATCATGCCTATTTTAACCTATTTAGGTGTTCAAAGTAACCATAGAGTTTCTTGCCGGCTCTTCTCCATAAGAAACAACCGTGCACCATCTGACGTTTCATAAGTTCCCATGTAGGCATAATTATGAGAAATAAAATATTTATAATATATTTTTGAGATGGGACTAAACAATTGATTTTGCGACACTGTTACCGACACCAGCTTTAAAAAGACATCAACGCGCGATACATTATTTCCCGCACAGTAAAATTGTTCAAGTTTTCACTTCTGTCGGCACTCCCGGAGTGCCACTATTTTCTTTTTAATTTGAATATAGTATACAGGCACCATGTAACACACATTTAGCCAGTTTTGTTTTAGTTCCATTTAATAGAGAGCGAGAGGAAGATCAAAGAAACTATGGATGGATTTTGTGACAGATGATATTATGGCTAAAAAGGGGGTGACTACTCAGACGACAACTATAATGATGTATGGAACAAGACATGCTGTGCCGACCAGCCCTTATTCTAATTGCATAATGTAATCGGGGGCAAGCCAGAGGTCCAGAGGACAGAAATCTAGACTCAGGGTTGCTACGGAGTTCCGAATAAGGCGGGAGGAAACACCCAGGTGTCACCATTGTGTAGATCGCCCGAATTACACGGTGGAGCATAAGGTAGAGGTCTGCCCGGCTTGGGCGGCTTGACTTGGTTCTCGTGGAGGCGGTGATCTCTCGCGTCCTGCCCTGGTTCAGGCCATGGTACGGAGCGAGAGGGCATGGCAGGTCGTCACCTCCTTCTGCGAAACAATAATGCTCGCGAAGGAGGAGGCGGAACGCATCAGGGAAAGGCAAATTTCGCGCCCTCACGCCTCTAACCGCCGCAGGAGACACGCTAGGCGTCGGGAATCGCAGGCCGATTCCCGGCCACCGTAGGCGTGGGCTTTCGGACGGTCAGGAATAGGTAGCTCGCCGTCCGATAAGGACCAGGCCCGGGTCGACGGTGCGTTGTGTTCCACGCGCGCCTCAAAGAGATGTCAGCAGAACTGACGGAGTCCGCTAGGGCTGATGCCTGCCGGGATTGCGGGAAAGTCCGAAAAGGATACCGTGGACCCTGGCAACATAGAGGCAACTGAAGGAACACGGGTGGGTTTTAGTCAGTAAGAGTCTGACACGCCCTCCCGCTCCGCCCAGAGCGGGAGAAGTTATTTAATAATTTACCACAAAAAAAACTGGTTGCTACGGAAAAAAATCTAGTGGAAAACTCAATGACACATTGCCTAACCTTAAAAAAATACCAGTTTATAACAGTGTGGAACCAAAATATTCATCAAATTAACAGGAACATACGATAAAAACGCTTTAACGATCTAAAACAGGTCATGACTGCATGCCTGACTCAGAACTTGAGCGTTGCAAAATGGGACCAGGCACTCGAATTAGAACAGTGCCAATGAACAAGAAGATAAAAATGTTCGTGTTTTTTTTTTGTAAGGTCAACATCAATGTCGAACGTTAAGGAAGGTCGGATGCATTAAAATAGCGCAAACCAGTGGTACTCTCTCTCACAGGGAGGAGGCATGTGTCCCAGCAGTGGGAAAGTTATATGATGATTATGCTACGAGTGTGATACTTAAATGTACAATCGACCAATCTTCCACAAGCTCACCTTTAAGGCGATAATCTCTAAATCTCTCGTCTCTAAATGGGCGAAACCAGCAGGGCTAACATGACAAGCGCGAGAACGCTCTTTTTCTCGTTTTATCGTAATTTGTCTACGATTCTGACGTCATTCTAATCCCTAACATGACCGCAAACGACGAGTAAACTCGACAAAGGCACTTTGACACTTCTTTATCGCGCGACGATAAACCGATGTTGCAAATTATTAAAAACAAATTATTTTGATGATAGCAACATCGGCTTGAAGTTCTGTTTCATTCATTCAATTTTATGCATGGAATTATGTACTTTAATGAATAAACGTCTCTCTCCCTTAATTATTCTCTCTTTTAATTATTAATGATTAGTTTTTTATGTAATTCCGACTTTTTGATTAAAATTAAATGATTTTTTGGCATGCTGAAATTAAAATACAAAATGACGGAAATTAAAATTAGGATAATCACCACAAATGACAAATGGGCCGACGATCGCAATTTGACAAATCGAAGTTTATTGTACAAATAGATATCGTTAATTAATGAATTAATTATTTAATCACCGTAATTGGCAAAGCGACTGGTTATTACTGAAAGTAATAGTCATCTACGTGATAGTGCTTCTCTCCACTACAGTACTCGTACACCGGTGTACACCCACATTGCAAAAAAAAAAAACAGCCGACAAAAAAAAAAAAAATTGCATAAAAAAAAAAAAAAAAAATTTGCCTACAATAAGTACGACTATGAATATGCCATCTTTTTTTCTAGTTTTTTTATGTATCATAATTTTGTCTTTTTGTCTACTCTCTATCGTCGTCAAAATAAACGACGACTAAATTCGACAAAATTACTGATTATATCGTGTTGAACTGTCAAAAATCGAGATAAATAACGTGTCATGTTAGGGTTTGTCGACAAAACATCAAGTTTGACAGAACGAGTCGAGTATTTTGTATGGCGTAGCTGTCAGAAAACGATAAAACTACAGAAATAGACAAAAATTTGTCGCGCGAGAGTGGATATATGTCGCGTGTGTCATGTTAGGCCTGCAGGAATTGGTGTGGTTTGTCACTAGCTGCGCTGCCGCACAAATATTTTCTTAACTGAGCATGCTTAATTTTTGTCGACTGTACTTTTGATGCGTCCTGGGTGATTGGTTCTGCAAACGCCATGGATATGAGAAAAGAATTTAGAAAAGTGAAAATTATGGCTACGGTAAAGATATTAATTTATCTATAGCTACATAAACAGTTCTTTGACCGACTAAAAGACAATGCACAACCGAAACTAACAAAGATAGGAAGGAACATGTAATCCTTAGACGGTGAAGAGGAGCATTCAATTTGTGCAGAATAAACAATTCTTCTTTCTTAATACATTTTTTAGCCAATCGCTTAGGCCTTTCCCAAGCTGCTCTACAACACTCGATTCCTTGCCTTCCGCATTCAGTTTGTATGAAAAAAAAAGAAGTCGCAGAAGTAGCTGGTCACTAAAGATCCTTCTGAACTATAGACAGTAAACTAAATGAGTTTTCAACAGCAGCTCAATGTAACACTGCTGCAACATTCCTTTGCTGTAACAGAGCAAAGCGTGGGCGCATGCACTGAACAAATTTAACCCGAACGGATCAAGTGCAGTAATGACATATTCGCAAGTCGTGTTTAAATGAAAATTAGCGTGCAATTGTGACGAGCGGTGATCGTTTAACACTCATTAAAAGGTGGTAATTCTATGCTCTGTGTAATGCGTCTGTTTTCAACGCAAGCGCATGAGATGATCGCTGTTTCTTGTCAACACAATTCAGCGGCTTACGAAGTATGACAAACACGCAAGTATCAGTTGCGTTACCAGATGAAGTACCTCGGAAGTATTCATTTTTTAATGTAGACTAGCGACTCGGCCGTGCTGCGCACTGTATATGGGACTTGACAAAACATCGTGATTTGTTTTATAATTCGACCCGTCTCTCCACTATTCCATTGCCTACTCTAGGATGCATATACGGTACGGCTCGCAAATCTTTCCATATCCTAAGGGCACGTCTTCCCTACCATTACCGAGCCCCCCGGTCTACTCCTTGATATGCAATGACCTCTGTAGCCCCATGAACCATGAGGCTCCAGGGGCTAGTGCAAATCTTGGGGTTCGTTTGATTTATCGAGTCTGGTTAAACCACGCTGGGGTCGGTGCATTCCATTCATTCATTCATATATGTGAGTTTAATATTAATGTTTTATACACATAAACCCTCCAGAATACATTCTCTAAATGATAGTAAAAAACTTTTTACAAAAAAAAAAAACAACCGACTTCAAAAAAAAAACACTACAAAGTGAAAAATAACTTTAATTTCGGAAGTCGGTGTCTCTGGTTTTGAATTTTCGTTCTTTGTCACCGACTTCCGAAATTAAAGTTATTTTTCACTTTGTAGTGTTTTTTTTTTGAAGTCGGTTGTTTTTTTTTTTTGTAAAAAGTTTTTATTTTTCACTTTTTAGTTGTGGTACCTACCCCACACAAATTCGAATACCACTACCTGCTATGTAAATAACAGTGACAAGAAGTTATCATATCATCTACATACTAAGAGGGAAAAAATACGTATAATTGAAGCTAACTCAAAAACTACCCAAGCAAAGTTAATAAAATTTATATGGGACCACCTCTGAAGTATGATCTACCAAACAAAAAAAGAATCATCAAAATCTATTCATAATTGGCGGAGTAATCGCGTAACAAACATACAAAAAAAACAAAAAAAAAAAAAAAAAAAAAAACATACAGACGAATTGAGAACCTCCTCCTTTTGGAAGTCGGTTAAAAACCGCATCACAATTCGTTGTGTTGTTTAGAAGAACACGTTAATGTTTGAACGCGTACTTCTACCGACACGTAAAGCGACTTTAATTTATATCATGTATAGATACTGAATTTGTCTCCTTTTCGTCGGGTTTTTGTTGTAAGATTATCCTAATGAATACGAGTACCGTTCGTTTGAGGAGACTGAAGGGTTATATTATGTCAGACCGATTCAAACTCCACGGTGTTTCACCTGCTCCCATGAGCCAGGAGTGCAGGATTCACTAGCACAAATACATCCTACAACGTCACCTGCCTTGCTAATTATCATAGCGTCTGTACAGTAAGGGGTTATTTTATAAACGTTGCTTAAAATTATGTACATACATACATTTATGTGTATAAATAAACTTTAAACTTTCTCATTCAAACTCAAACTCAACGCATTTATTTCAGGCACTTTTGAACTGTCAAGGAGTCGGTCAGTCAGAAACATGAAGCTAGTTGCCCATTCAAAGCGTAGCAGGTTCCTATGGAGAAGAACGGACAAGAAACTCACGGACACTCTTGTATATTGTTACAAAGTATTTGTTACATCATTACTCTTTTAACAGAGTTAATAGCCCTCATACAGGCATATCATTTATTACTGATCTAAATTATGTTACAAACTAAAATTTCCATTCTTTTGTAGTTATAAATTGAGGTATAATAAACACGCATTTTTACGTAACCGGCCAGTGGTTTATAAGTCGTAATAGCCGCTACAGCTCGATTTCTAGTTGCTATTAGGGTATTTAATTGTAAATTCTCTGTGACTAGCCTGGTTTTCTAGACATTGGCCCTGGTTATTGGCTTGTCATATGTACCTATTTATCTTTTTCTGCATAATTGTTCTATATTATTTATTCATGCGTTCTAAAATGCAGAGAGAAGGACTAAGTCCATTGGCATTATGGTCGGATTTTGGGTGATGCAGAGACAACAATTATATAGATGCATTACGAGGGTGCATTTAGATAGTTGGCAATGGACGCTAATAGCTGTCAAATATTTACATAATGACTAAATAGGCTCGCCCCAGTTACATGGGACTTAAACATAACTGGCGAAATGTGGGAATACTGTAGGTATAACTCTGCCTGACCCTTCGGGGAATACAAGCGTATATACATATATATTTGTACTCACGTTCTCGAAATCGGCTCTAACGATTTCGATGAAAGTTGCAATATAGGTGTTTACGGGGCCGAAAAATCGATCTAGCTAGGTCTCATATCTGGGAAAATTTGTTTTCTTCGTATTTTGAGCAGTGCTCGTTCGCCCAAAGTTTAGAACAAGATGGCTACCTTAGAATAATGACATGTCAGCGTGGAATTAGTAAGTACCTACTATCATGGTAGCATGGACTTAGTACGTACATGGAATTAGTATGAACTATCCTATACTACTAAATGAACATTTTCTGTTTTCACCCGAGCAGAGCTCGGTCGACCAGGTACTGTATTACTAAATGAAATGTCTTAGCAAAAGACGAGCCAATATATTTTTGTTAACGTATCAATCTATCTCTTTCTTTTATATTGTATCTCTCGTGTCCTATTTTGCGACTAATGAATGCTCTTCATTATTTTTCTCAGCGTATTAAAAACGCGATTCACGAACATGAGCCGATACAGAATCGATTAGCAATAACTAGTTTCTTGATCCATATCGATTTAGTTTCACTAAACACAATCTCTCTGACGCAAATTCATTTGGTAAACAAAGAACTGAGACGTGACCGAATATAGTTGAAACTGTAAATAGAAACCAGTGAAAACTATAATGTTTTACTGGAGTTTAGCTTGGCACCATGCCAGGGAAAATTATATGGAGAATACCGTTCCGTGAATGACAGACGAGGTACAGCCCACAGAGCTCGGAGACGGTTCGGCGGCCGCTGTTAGAGGGATATTGGTGTTCGGCGTACTAACCAAACATTAATGTCAATGTAAAAATGCAAGGCTGCAAAGAATGTCAATAAAATGCAAAGAATGTCAATGAATACTCAACGGGAATGAATCTAAATAAAAATGCAAGTTATCCGATTCAAACCACGTCTAATTGAACACTTATTAAATTATGTACAAAAACGCATCATCTAGACTCCGCCGTATGACAATGCACTTCCAAATGTAGGTCGCGATGGCGATTCCGTGCTTTGTGGTACACCCTAAGCCACAAATATATTTAATAAAGACTAGCTTCTGTCCGCGACTTCGTCCGCGTGAAATTTCGGCTCCCGACCCACCGCATCGTATCCCATCGCCCATCCGCGCTATTACTTCGTTTGCGATTTGCGATTGTTCTTTTTGCTCGACTCCTTAGTGCCATAGCGTGATGTTACATAGCCTATAACCTTCTTCAAGAATTGGGCTATCCAATGCAAAAAGATTTTTTGAAATCCGACAGGAATTTACGGAGATTACCCCATACATACAAACAAACAAATTTTACCTCTTCATAATATTTCTTCTTATTTATTCTACATACATAGATATTCTCTTTTGTGTTCAGTGTAGAAAGTTTAACTTATAATAAAAGAAACAATATACTTCTAGATATTTTTCAGCATTACTGGATTCAACTGCATCCCATTAAGACTGGGAGCCAACCCCAATATAGTTGGGAAAAGGCTAAACAGATATAATGACTGGGTTCTAAATGAGCCAATTCAGTAGCTCTGCGTAAACGCAAATTTTTTGTCCCAAATAACACCCCAATAAATTAAAGCTCGCATAATATCTATGTTTCCGGCTACGTATACCATACCATTCTGATAATTACATAAATCTTTGCTAGAAATTTCATTTACAGCCACTCATAAATCGTCGTCGAATAGCAGATTGCACTTTCCTTTTAAAAATGATGTCTAATGAGATTGACTAGGTACCCTGATCTCCTACATAAACTACGTGTTAATGTTCCTCAGAGATCAGTTAGATTTAATCCGCCTATCTCCATTCCTTTTACCTCTTCTAACTACAGGCAAAACTCTCTAAAGAGTTCTCATTTGACCCATTTACCACCAAAACCTATTTATTAACCGACTTCCAAAAAGGAGGAACCCTCCTCCTTTTTGTGTTGTGTTGTGTTCGTCGCGTATGTTTGTTTTTTTTTTCTTTTTTTTTTATGTATGTCCACCGATTTCTCCGTCAATTGTGGACCGATTTTGAAAATTCTTTTTTTGTTTGAAAGGATATGCTCTCGAGATGGTCCCATATAAATTTTATTAACTTTGCTTCGATAGTTTTTGAGTTAGCTTCAATAATACGTACTTTTTCCCACTTAGTATGTGGATTTGATAAGTTCCTGTCACTGTTATTTACATAGCAGGTAGTGGTTTTCAAATTTGTGTGGGGTAGGTACCACAACTAAAAAGAGAAAAATAAAAACTTTTTACAAAAAAAATAACAACCGACTTCCAAAAAACACTACAAAGTGAAAAATAACTTTAATTTCGGAAGTCGGTGACAAAAAACGAAAATTCAAAACCAAAGAAAGACACCGACTTCCGAAATTAAAGTTATTTTTCACTTTGTAGTGTTTTTTGGAAGTCGGTTGTTTTTTTTTTTTGTAAAAAGTTTTTCTGCACGCGCTCGTCTGAACGCTGACTTTTTTGTAAAGTGCAATGTGCTTATTGTACTTTATATATAATATGTACACTTAATCTTTTTTATCGTGCTTGTTAGTGATCCTAAGATTTCTACTACTTTTTCTGTTTTTTCCCCTAAGAACCTGTAATTGGCTCTATATTTCTTAAACAACTGTTATCCATTTGCTGTCTGAGGTTCTCCTATAAATAAATAAATATTGTTGGCTATAATGTTGGCAATTCAAAAGTATCTATTGCATTCTCTGTTGGTAAACTTGTTTTCTCAACAACTAGTAAAACAAATGTATATTGCAGAATCGTCAAAAGGCAAACTCTTGCGCTTACAAATAAATGTTACGTTACATAAAGGTATTTTTTTTTAATTGCATCTTGCTGTTGCCCGCAATTTCGTTTATCTACGTGTATTTTATCACTTCTAAAGGGTGCCAAACGGAACCTTATTACTAAGCCTCCGCTGTCCGTCTGTCTGTCAGCGGGAAAAGTTGAAATTTTCACATAATGTGTATTTCTATTGCCACTATAACAACAAATAATATATTTTTTATGAAGTTAATAATTAAAGGAGTCCACATACAAGAAACGTTTTTTTTTTCGGCGTTTACGTACGGAACCGTTCTTATGCAAGTCCGACTCGCACTTGGCCGGTTTTTTTTTTGTGTACTTCTCCGGGTCCCAGGCTACCTAACTGTCAAATTTCATAACAATCTGTTTAAAAAGATAACAGACAGACAGACAGAGGAAATTTCGTCCCACCGCAGAAGTAAAATTTGTATCAGTGTTGTACAGAAATGAAACAGTTTTTTGAAGTGAAAACTTCTTTAGGCGCGTTGGGCATTTTTGAGATGGGAAAAACAATTGAACTCGCGATACCGTTACCGGCACCTCATTTTTGTAAACGCGATTATGCTCTTTATTTATATTACGTTACGGATCAATGTTCTATGCAAGTATTTTTACTTTAAAAGTTTCGGAAGATTTTTTTTTTGTAAACGCGGTTGTGCTCTTTATTTAGATAAGGTTACGGACCAATATTCTATACAAGTAAGTGCCACTGTTTTTTTTTTCTCTCCTGGAAAGTTGCGTATTTTGACATCCGGGGTGTTAGAACATAAGCGTCGATTTGTATTATTAGTATGGATTGTATAGGCACTGATTACGTGTTCCAAAGAAAAGAACAAAAGAAGTTATGAATCAACAGCATTTGTTTAATAAAATACGCTATTTCTATAGACTGGGAACGTAGCAGCGCATCTCATTCGAAGCTGATTCATCTTTATTGAATGCAGTAAGTGTTCCTATTCAAAAGATTGACCGAACGACGGACGTATGCGGGTTGACGTCGTGTGTAGTTCTGGCGCAATCCAGATTAATGTTATTGAGTGTGTACGGATGTACAGACGCCAGCACATCAAGCTACTACAATCCGTCAAATTTGTTTAATAGATTTTCAACTTTATCTCTGAAGTTTAAGGTTCAAAGTTGATTGGGAAAATTTGACAGTTTCGGGTAGCTTCATATGCTGGCGGCGTCTGTGCCTCATGTAGGAAGATACTTGGTGTTCGGAATGTTGGACACAAAGCGAAGTTGGGGTGATCGTGGCCGAAGCCATTTTGTTTAAGTGAAATGATGCGTTATAAAACATTGAGCTGTACTATTACTGACAAATGCGTGCACTGACTGGATAAGTCCACTCAAATCTGTATGGTTCTTTTTTCAAAAGACTATTTCAGACACCAATCTACATGGTCCTCACATGATCTAACCAAGATTATGTTGATGTCCCTGCCACCCTGTGTGTCCCTTAGTTTGCGGAACAGCACCACCCAGGTTGGTCGTCGAAGCAGGGAAAACCTGCTCAGGTGGAGATTCATATTCATTGACTTGTATAAGACTGACCTGTCGTTTGAACACGTCTCGCTGCACGTGCGGCTCCGAGAAGTCCTTGCTGTAGTTGAGGCCGCACTCGCCCACTGCCACGCACTCCGGCGCAGCTGCGATCTCGTGCAAGTCGCCCCACATGTCCTCTTCTATCATCGACTTTGCATCGTGAGGGTGAACACCTGGACCAATGGATGAACGGTTTAATTTATGGTTAAAATACAATAAACGTGGACATATTTAGTAACCTGTTCCGCTTAGCTATTCCTAAAGAGCCATAAAAAACCCCTGAAAGAAATCGACACGTGTTTCACCTCTCACCGAGGCATCCTCAGGATGACGATTGACTTGTCGCGAACCCGAACACGGCGTGTTGCCACACCGACCACTGAACGCAGAGTGAGTGAGTGTGTTTCACTCTGCGTTCAGCGTTCGGTGTGGCCACACGTGTCGATTTCTTTCAGGGGTTTTTTTATGGAACAGGTTACTAAATATATCCACGTCTATTGTATTTTACGATGGATTTCCGCTCGTTGAAAGTGTATGTTTGTTACGCTTTCACGTTAAACGGCTGAACGGATTTGGATTAAATTTGTCACATGGGTTGACCATGACCTGGGTTAGGAAAAAGGATACTTTCTATCCCTATATTCCTGCGGGATCGAGACTTAGGCTGCATTTCCACCATAGATGTGCGAGTAGCTGAGCGGTGCGAGGATGCGTAACGAAGCTGGGAAACGATGTGAGTGTTTCCACCAGAGATGTGCTCGGACGCGGAGCGCTGCGAGGATGTGTAGCGGGCTCTTTTCAGATACGATTTCTCACTCGCGTCCATCTCTAACACATCCCTCGCACACATCTCTCGCACACATCCCTCGCACACATCCCTCGCTTGTTTTGTACGTACAAAAACCTCGCACCGCTAAGCCGTTTCCACCGGAGCTGCGCTGAGCGAGGCTAGGTAAATAAAGCGATTCCAATGGTTCTTAACAAACACATCCCTCGCTACGCATCCTCGCACATCTCTGGTGGAAACGCAGCCTAATGCGGGTGAAACCGCAGGGCGCAGCTAGTTTCTGAGAAATTATGAATTGCGGAGGATGCTGGATATTTTAGTTATTTTTAGGAAAAGTTTCAAGTAAGTAGGCCATTAAAAGTTACTTTTGAACGTCAAGCCGTCAAGAAGTATCTAAACAGTCTGAATTCAGCCTTCGGAACCATCACAGCGGAGAGGGTTAGATAAACATTCTAGTCGGAAACAGTGTTTAAATAACTTGCAATTCGTAACTATTTACTATCTTTACCTACATACACTTATTAAGGTTATGCACATGAATTTATAAAGAGAGAGTTACAAAATTTTAATTATACCTCTCGTAAAAGTAGGGCAATTAGCTTTACATACATTTAATTTAATTTTTGAATATTTACATAATCTAAAAGTACAATAAGGAAATGGTTATTTGTCTGCTTGAAGGCTTATGGTGTTCTAGAGAATTACTGGACGAATTTCGATGGAATTTTCACCAGCTATCTAATTACGTAACACATTTTCGCAAATGATTACGACTGTTTCATTTTGACAGTTCGACAATATTCATTGCGTTATTTACGTCGTTGGGCAGATTTTTGAAGTGAAAACTTCTTTAAAATAAAAAAATAAAATAATCGTTTATTTCAGACAAAAAAGTCCATTTGGAGTTTTTGTAAACTCGATTGTGCTCTTTATTTAGACATGGTTACGATCCAATGTTCTGTACAAGTATTTTTCTTCCACCAAGGCGATCTTATTCAAGTTTTCACTTCTGGCAGCACTCTCGGAGTGCCACTGTATTTTTTTTTTTGTTTTTATTCAGAGTAAAGTTTTATCAAATTCAAAACATATTAATCATCACTTTTCAGTAGGGACGGATCGATACGCATCTTGGCCGATACGATACCGATATTTACGAGTACATATCGGCGATACCGATACGGATGGTTAAATTAAAGGGACTGTCTATAAAAATAAAAAATAAATCCTACTGATATTATAAATGTGAAAGTTTGTGTGTTTGGATGTTTGTTACTCAATCACGCAAAAACGGCTGAACGGATTTAGATGAAATTTGGCACACAGATAGTTTATAACCTGGATTGACATATAGGATACTTTTTATCCCGGTATTACGTTTCTGTGGGATAATTCCCGACATCCACGCCAGCGAAGCCGCGGGCGGCAGCTAGTTTTTAATAAATTTCCAATCACAAAAAAACTCAGTAATTTTTTATTTATTTTTTGTTTAATCTCAAGTTATGCGAAGAAAGGCGATTTCGCAAGTCCGTTTGAACGAGGCCTGCTGTAGAAAATAGTCTCTCGGATGCGACAGGGCTCATTTGGAAACTAAAGTACTTTTGCGGTAATCCTAACTATCCCAACTAATATTATAAATGCGAAAGTAAGTTTGTTTGTTTATTACGCTTTCACGCTAAAACGGCAGAACAGATTTGGATGAAATTTGATACATGAGTAGACCAAGACTTGGGTTATGACATAGAACTTTTTATCCCGATATTTCCACGGGGTCACGACTTTTACGGGTGAAACCGCGAGGCGCAGCTAGTCTTTTATACGCGTTTACTTACGTTTTTTAAACGCGCGAAATTTGAAATGTATCGGTAAATAAATATCGTCGATACCGGTGTATCAGATAAATCAAAATTTCGCCGATATATCGGTATCAGATGCACCTCTACTTTTCAGTTTTCCCGTTCCTAGTCCAAGTTTCCCCAGCCATCTGTCGTTTCCCATCTTTTAACGGGTTTTCCTTTCTTCCTAGTTTTATTTTTTAAGGTATACAGGGTGGCAGGCACATCGACGCGCAACCTGTTACCATGGATTCTGGACCACACCGCGTTAAAAATTTTCGTCGATGATATAAAAAAAAAGGCTTTTCCGAACATTTAGATCGCGTAAGTGTTGCAATGTAGGAAACAGCAGATTTTTGATGAGAAGCATCTATAGCGGCGGGTCAGACCGACTGATGGCGTGGCGACGCCGCGTCTCCACGCCAACAGTGCCAATGCCAAACCAACACCAACGCCAATGTTGGCGTCGGTAAACTATCCTTTTATGCATATTACCTAAACATATTTTCTTATTTTATTTCGATATTTCACATCTACCAGAAGTCCCGCGACGGCTCATTTTTTTACAGGTTATTATATGTTATACTATGAACACGTCTCCTGTCTAGCAAAAGACAGAATTGTGTGGAAAATACAGGCTAGTTAGATTAGAGATACATACTCAAATAAAGCTATAAAAAAGAAACTCACCGGCTGTTGAGTAAATTGTGCTGGGATAGAGGCGGGTCAGTCGTAGGGCTTCCTTGCTGTTCCGCACTGAAGTACCCGTGACCATGATCTTTTGGACACCTGTACAAATAGATATAATAAGCTATTACTATATAAAAACAACTGGGTCAGAAAACATATCTGTGGATATCAATTTGTAGTTTGTAAACTTACAAGTTTAGCATGTTATTTGATTATTTCAATAATTTAACTCTTAAGAGCTCAACTGTCATCAATGAGACACAATAGAATTTTAATTGTTATCGATTTCCAGGAGAGCTTGTGACAGTCAAGGGGTTAACCCCTAGACTGTCACAAGCTCTCCTTATTTTATATCACCTTAAAGATGTGTTTCATTTGAGAATTGAGATTATTTTAATACCTCAAAGACGGTAATTTAACAATTACAATTTAATCATGTTTTACAAACAATAATTGTTTGAAAATGTGGTGAGATATAAAGTTGAAACCTTCGAAAATACATGAATGTATTACTAATTTTCTTTTAATTCCCTTTAGTGAGTGATTGCGTAATTTAACCTGAACAGGTGTGTTTACACTTTCATCAAAAAGTTTTGGAACAGATTGTAGACACAAATATAAGTAAAAAAATAACAAACATACTGCTCAAATCATTTTAGTCTTTGTTATTGAAGTTGAAGTAACACATGCATTCTATGCTTGCAGTAATATTTTGGGTATAAAATGATTTGTGATGATTCCATAATAATATTTATGGAAAGAAAAAATTATGTATATTTTTTTTCATTAATCTTCAGTGTTTGGATTATAATTAGTTTGTGTTATTATAGTTTTATGTATTACCATAACTATTGCTGGCCTACCATCAAGTAAAAAGACAACGGCCTGTGTATTAGTCATCGTTTATATTTAAAAACAACATTATTTCCTATAAACATTAACTTCATAAACAGTTTATAATTTATATTATCTTTATTACTAGAAAACTCGTCCGCAATAATAACTGCTTTCTTCACCAACAATTAAGTGTTGGATCATATTTCATTGAACACAAAAATAAATAACATTCCAAGCACAAAAAAGTATGTAGCATGACAATAACCCAGTAACTCGCGAGGTATTCAATGTGCAATCAATCTAAATGAATAAATTACTTTTAACACTAGTGTCGGCATTGTAACACCAAATCATTGTACACACGCAACCACATAGGTATATGTTTTTTTTATTTCTTTTTGTAACCAACCTGCATCTTTTGCCCTTTGCACGACGGAATCGAGATCACGGCCGTATTTCTTGTTCGTCAAGTTCGCGCCAATGTCGATTACAATAAGATTCTCGTAACATCCCTTCAGTTCTTCAGATACTTGGGTTTCTTCAGACGTCATCCTCGGTTTTGTATGAAGCTTATTAAACGGTGTTTACCTAAAATTTAACGGTGATATCACTATTTCTCCTCGAGATTTATGTTAAGCCGGAGTGGAAGGTGTACTTACAAATTGTATCAAACACTCCTGCTAAATAAGCCTCTGTTATTTTTATGACTAGTCGAGCGGTTCACCCTCTTTACTGAGCTGCCACCATGTTTTAGAAGCACGTTTTTCTTGACACACTTCACATAGCATGTGTCAAGTGTGTAATTTATTAATTCGGTTTGTGATTGGCTTAATCCATTTTTCCACATTTTTGATAGGCCATATAATATTGCAACAGACAACACACTTTGCGTTTAATTTACATAAACGCAGACGACACAGACAGAAAAACGGAAAATTGTCTTTTTAGGTACTGAAAATACTTGACAAATTCTCAAATATAGTGTTGTCAGAATGGCTACTAAATGGTTAAAACATTCGCATTACTATTCGAGTTTTTTAGAAAATAACAAATGCCCTAATATTCTTTCAGTGACTGTAACAAAACGCATGAGAAACATTCGAAACCTAGTTTCTCTAAACACGACAAATAAACGTAAATAAAAAAAAAAACAATTTGAATACCTAGTTTGTGTCGATGTTTGTTGATAGTATGCTTTATTGTTACGTATTAAGTGCATAGTTTTGGGTAAAAAGTGCTTGCACCAGTGGCTTGTACTGACTTATTTTTAATGGAATAAGACTGTTTGTAAAATAAAAGAATTGGTTTGAAAACAGAAAACCTATAGAATTTGTTATGGTACACATATATACAAGCAGTGGAAGTATTTAATTTTATGTGTACTACAATATCGCATTGGGTGTCGCCTGTAAGGATATTCGCATGTTTGGAGTGATTATATAAATAAACCGAAACGAAACTGAATATTGGAACGTTCCCCAAAACTGTCAATCAGCGGAGCGGTTGACATTGACAGTTGTTTACATAAACCGACCAAATAAAATATTCTTTGATGCATTGAAAAATTCAATACCCAAACTACCTCTACAAACAAACATCATTATAAATATCTCGAAAAAGACAAAAGACATCACTCCAAATTTCGTACATAACCAAAAAAGAAAATACTAAAAAAATTCTAAATTGTACAAAATGAAGGTGATACAGTTCCTTAAAAATAACATTGTCGTTATTGTAATGTTGCCCGGACTCATTAGTGCCCACTACGGCTGGTACAAACTGCAACATGTCGACTCATTGGTGTCCCAAGAGGAGAGGAATAAACTGCCGATTACGAAAGTAATTTCTGATATATCGTCGTCGTAGTTGTCTGACATGATAACGATAGTTCATGACTGCGTGTGCCCCGAATGTTAGTGTGTATGTTTTCTTAATAAATTTTAGTTAGAACCACAGTTCAAGTTAGTGTTTCTCATAAATAACATTCCTCAACTACTAACCGTGTTTTTGTACTTTATCGCTTGTTTTTTAGTAATTTCTTGCACCCCTCCTTATTTCCAGTATACATGTGGGTATATTATAGTTACTAGTCATCTGTCTAACCCTTTGGGGATTACAGTTGTGATGTTATGTAAAACTTAAGAGTCCACTTTAAGAATCCCTTGTAGACAAAAAACTAAAGACTTTCATTGTATTAGTAGATATAGTTTGACCGAGATCACTGTTCCATGCCTTAGGTATGTGCGTGGGGAGATCAGGCAGTGCACGCCCATTTGGCAGCGCTGTCTCATCATACAATCCTAAGGTGCGGTCTTTGTCAGCAAACAGCTGTCTTTGTCAAACTATATCTACTAATACAGGTCTTTGCAGTGGTTATTATACTAGCTAATAGTCTGGCCACGCTAAGTCTGCAATGGAATAAACGGGCAAACCCAAAAAGTTTTATATATTTTATACTTTTACATCAGTCAGTTATGTCAGTTTCGGGGTTGCAAGTAGATGTAATGATTTTGATATTTTGCCTTTTGATTTTTGCATAATAAATTATGTGTTATAGACTATGTCATACCTATGCTCTACCTCCATACAATGACAAAAGTGTATCAAATCCACGCTGAATCATAGTAAAGTGACTATTCTTTACCAAATCAGAATATAAACAAAATAACCTACCAAAAACGAAAAGACAAACAAAGTATCAAGTTATTTTTTCATAGGACAGGATGGTGTTGCCATCTATAGATTTTCAAATACCACCACTTTTATACTTATGCAGACTTAGCGTAGCCAGACTAATTCTTTTGTAAGTAATTTCATTTTTACTTCATTCTTTCAGGTATTAAAAGGATTCAGTATGTCTGATTGATGGCACCTATCACCTTTCCTTGTACATATAAAAAATATATTTAAGAAGATGAAAATCACCCGTTTATAATTTAAGGTACATAGCATAATGTTAATTATTTAATGTTAATGTTTTTAAAAATAAAAACAATTTGTTTCTGATGTTTTTCTTTGAATGCAGCCTGATTTGTTTTTTGGCATTCATCAAGAAGATGAATTTACTTTTATTTTCATAAAATAATGTTTATGCAGATGCGCTAAGGTAGTCCAAAAAATTTAAATTTTGTTAATTTTTTTGCAATTTGCAGGTGGTTGTCAGGTTGTATGTTAATTAAATTATGATTCGCGACCGTAACAAATTTGGCTTAACAGAATTAGAATCAGCAATACAACTCGTTTAAGTTAAAATTGGCCTCAAATGTCATGATTTCATGAAATAGACATTCAAGTCGCTTTTACAACAAACTTCCCATTGACATTCGAAACTTACCCATTAAACGATTTAAAATCTGTATTAAAACCAAACTTTGTAAAAAAGGGTACTATACAATTTCAGATTATTTAGAAGATAAAAAAGCTTGGAATTGAACTGCTCGCTCTGCTAAGCCTTGTGATAAAACCATAAAACTAGACATTTTAATTATTATGTAAAATCAACATAAATACCAGTTTTATAAACACATTGACATTGTTGAAAATTATATTAAAAAATGACATGATTACTTTGTAAAGTATTATATTATTTTAACTATTGTGAATGTGAGGACTATGTGGATATTGTTTTTATTTCTCAGCTAGTTTTAGTGATGGTCTGGCAGTTTGAGTAGTTTATGCGGCCTACCCAAATGTCCTTTCTTTGGTATTGTTCGTCGAGTTGAGCTCCTTAAGTTCTGAGTTGAGCTCCACGATTACTGACAAATGCTTGCACTGACTGGACAGGTCCACTCAAATCTGTGTGGTTCTTTCCTCAAAAGACCTTTTCAGACACTTATCTACATGGTCCTCATATGGCCTGACCAAGATTATGTCTGGACTTTAAAAGAGACTGCGACCTCTGAGTTTGTTTCGGCCTTTCTTCTCAGAGTACTCAGATAGGAAACGCCGAAGTCATCTAGCTTATTTTTAATAATTTTTTATATGACGTGTAAAAGTGATTTCGATATCCTATTTACAGAATAAACAATTTCATTTCATTTCATTTCAATAGAGTTATATGAACTTAAGAGAGTTGTGTTGATGATTTTAATTCTATAAATAAACTAGTAGTCCGTGCCTGGCGTCGCCCGGTCGTATTTCCAACATTTCTGGTGGATTTTCCAAAATTTTCTTTCATGCAAACTTTGTCCACACAATTACGATACAAGAAAAATAAATCAGCCAAGTTGGTCAAGCCATTCTCTAGTGATGATCTTTCATACTTGCGGCAATAGATTTTCATATAAAGTTTATAAAACATTACTAACCGTAAATTCATGCAAGCCTAGTATTTTTTGTTAGGTTACTGAAATTGTGCACAACGACAACGTCTAATGATTGAAATACTATTTCTTATGGATCTTATTTTTTTAATGATAATTTAGCTTTCTATTGGTGAAAAAATTATTAAAATCGGTCCCGGTCCAGCAGTTTCGGAGCCTATTCGGTACTTACAAACAATCAAAAAATCTTTCCTTTTCAGGGTTCCGTTGTAAACAAGGAACCCTTATAGTTTCGTCATGTCCGTCTGTCTGTCTGTCCGCGGTCTAGCTCCAAGACTGTTACTACTAGAAAGTTGTAATTTGGCATGGGTATACATATTAATCATGCCGACAAAGTGGTAAGATAAAATTATGAAAAATATTTTTTTTAGGGTACCTCCCCTACACGTAAAGTGGGGATGTTTTTTTTTTCTATCCCTTGGTGTGGGGTATCGTTGAAAAGGTCTTTCAAAAACATTGTGAATGTGTTAAAACCATTTTTGAATTCAGAGATCCGTTTGCGAAATATTAAACTTTTAAAGTGCAAATAAAGTCCAGTGTGTGTGTCGCCCCCCTGCCAGCTAAATGGTTGGTTTTAGGTATGTAAAAAATTCACGGCAGTAGCTTAGGTATATAACGAATTTAAAAGGAAAACTATCACAGCTGAGTAGGCTTTACAAGTTAACGAGTAATAATCGACCAACTTAAATTTGTGGTTGTAAAAACATGTTCTCCCATACATTCTGTATGAAATACAAAAAAATTCAAAAATATTTATTTCAACTAAAACATTGTTTCATACATAAATTGAGGAGCATGAAAGATTTATCTTTTTCAACTACAAAGTAAAGTTTGTTCTTGGGATAAATTAATCCCAACTACGGAACCCTACATTGTGCGTGGTCCGACATGCACTTGGCCGGTTTTTTTTATAATATTAGTATAGATATTTGATACGGCCACAAATCATTTTTATTAGATCAACATACAACAGTATCATACTGACATGCAAATTGCTAAAAACTTCGCGGGCTACCCTGACGCTTTCGCCTTAACTGATCCATCTTGAAAATTTGGAACCATAAATTGTTAAGGGTGAAATCTTGACAAGTGCTGACCTAAAGGCACCTGTCCACGAAGTACTGTCCCACCGGTGATGAGGATGGGACTGGCTATCAACGATTTTCTCACTCAAAAAACATAAGGTAGGTACAAAAGTTTGTACGTCCTATGTAAGACCTCGGTCTCGAAGTCAGAGGGCAGTGAGGCGGCGGGCGGCGGCGTCGGCGTCGGGCGGCGCCGCGCCGCCGCCCGCCGCCAGCGAGTACTCGTTTATCGCAGCGACAAGAATAGAACTATCAAAGAGAGTACTCGCTCGTTCAGTCGCTCAGAGACGCTCGCTTGACGGGCAGAACATACGCTGTGAGACACACTGGGTACATACGCATATACCAGAGACCAGCGAGCAATCGTCGCCGTCGCGCACTCGCTGCTCGCCAACAAGTTTCTAAAAGCGGTTACGCACTAGGTACGTCCGATCCGAATCCGAGAAATGTCGGTCCGAAGTAGCCATAGTACTATTTGTATGAGGGGTTGTGCACTAGATCCGAACTCTGTCCGTCTAAATTTAGAACATTACCAATTCGGATTGAACTCGGATCTTGAATTCGGATTCGGATCGGACGTAGTGCGTAACCGCTCTAACTATACTCCCTACTCGTTAATAGGCCTGTGTCCAATAATTTACTTTTTTGTCAGTCTTGTAGATTATTAAAAAAAATTGAACACGTATTTTTCTTTTTTGATGTACCTAATCATAAGATTACGGCGATACATCGAGTTAAAATGTGGCATGACGTCACGCCTTGCTAGATTTTATACGACGTTGTGACGTAGCGAGCCCCCACTCCCCAACTTTAATGCGTTTTTTCTAAGTTATTTTTGATTAATATGATAAAACAAAAAATACATGTGTAATATTTTTTTATTATCTGAAAGACGGACTAAATAGTTTTTTTCTTTTTTAACCGACTTCCAAAAAGGAGGAGGTTATATGTTCGACGCGTATGTTTGTTTATTTTTTTTTTTTTTTTTTTTTTTTTTTTTTTTTTATGTATGTCCACCGATTTCTCCGTCATTTGTGGACCGATTTTGAAAATTCTTTTTTTGTTTGAAAGGGTAGGGTCCCAAATTGGTCCCATATAAATTTTATTAACTTCGCTTGGGTAGTTTTTGAGTTAGCTACAAAATACGTATTTTTTTTCCCACTTAGTATGTAGATGATATGATAAGTTCTTGACACTGGTAGCAGGTAGTGGTATTCGAATGTGTGTGGGGTAGGTACCACAACTAAAAAGTGAAAAATAAAAACTTTTTACAAAAAAAAAAACAACCGACTTCCAAAAAAAAAACACTACAAAGTGAAAAATAACTTTAATTTCGGAAGTCGGTGGCAAAAAACGAAAACACAAAACCCAAGACACCGACTTCCGAAATTAAAGTTATTTTTCACTTTGTAGTGTTTTTTTTTTGGAAGTCGGTTGTTTTTTTTTTTGTAAAAAGTTTTTTTTACCTAGGCAATTACCCAATTGCCGGCGCGCGGGCGGGACAAACGAGTGCCATAAGCTTAGGGACCGTTCAAGTATTACGTAAGCACTAAAGGGGGCGGGGGGTCTATACTTTGCTTATTTTTTATGACATGGGAGGTGGTGGATCTAGATGGTAATTACGTCAGCAGTAAATATTTACTTTTTTACACATATGGCAACCCACACATTGTCTATGCTTGAAAACGAAACGCATATTCGGGGATTCCCACAAATAATGATTACGTTTAGGTACTCGCTTAAAACAGAGTAGGGGAATTACTGCGTGCTATTCACTTGTCTAGTCAATCTATTGTTGCGTTTCGGTACAATTAACGATTTGAAGTGTTGTACACTTCAAAAAGGTTAAGAGCTTTGTTTACTTTTACTGACAAGGGGAGGGGGGTAAATAATTTTAATAAATCTGCTTAAGTAAGACGCCAGCACATCAAGCTACCCGAAACTGTCAAATTTTCCCAATCAACTTTGAACCTTTCGTTTCAGCGATAAAGTTGAAAATCTACTAAATAAATTTGACAGATTGTAGTAGCTTGATGTGCTGGCGTCTGTACGTAATACTTGAACCAGGGACTTGAAAACGAAATTAATTTCGTTCCGATACACAAAATGTTATCTAATAACGCTCCAAATTTTGTAACGATACTAAAACCTAAAAATATTAATAACGTTACAAAAAAAAACGTTACAGAATATCATTTTTGTAGAACAAAATTTTATGTAACGTTATAGGTATCAGTAACATTATGCTTATATCCACTTGTAATAACGTTACAGATTCATTTGTATGACGTTATTCTTAAGAACTTTTCCCGCTGACCACCGCTCTGTCGTCGCCCAGCACCACCACTACCACTACCACCGGCCACCCCCGTTACAGCGGCCAGCGGCCGGCTGGTGGTAAGCCACCGCCGTATTCAAACATAAGTTCGTACGAAAGTGCTCATTTTTTACAGACAGTGTTGTGAATGAATGGTCTAGACACGCGATAGCGTGTCGAGCCAAGTTCCAGGCAAGACACGGCTGCAGTGTGTTATATTACACGAACCATTTGGAGCCACTTTTGACCCCTTAATAACTCAAAATCTATGTAACATTAGCACATGAAATTTGGTTTATTTATTAAAACCCCTTAGATTAACTAGAACTCCAAATTTCATAAATAAAGCTCAAACGGTTATTGAGATATTAACGTCTAAAAATCGGCATTTTTATCAACCACATAGCCATGGTCATCAAAAACCTTTAATCCACTTCCGGATGACCTATAAAGTTGAAAGGAGATTTCTCGAAAGCAGGCCCACGGTATGGTACTGTGTCAAAGCTTATTTATCAAAAATTATGTCGTATTTTTTTCAAGTTAAGTCGTTTTTTTTTTTAATTTCTTTCTGCTAGCATTAGAGAACCTAATTAATATTTATTTGGTTGACTAATTGTAATTTTGTACATCCGCCATTCAATCCTAACCTGAATGTTGCCAAATGACAGACTATTCCAAGCAAATAATTTGTAATCGATTGAAAAATCGATTCTAACCCACATGGAGTACGTGGAGTATCCACTACACGAGTATGTTTCAAATGCTCTATTGTTCTATGTTTCTAATTATACTCAAATACTGTAAAATTATGATTTCACAATAATTAAAATATTATCTGGTCTGAATATACTCAAAAACTTAAAAGTGTTTCGAGACAGTAATGTTATTTTATAAACTAATCACCAGTGATCGGAGTAGGTAGATTGATTTGGTGTCAATGAACTGGCACGTATATATTAGTATGGATATGCCTCCGGGATTCCGGGATTTTGAAATTATTAAGATTTTTTTAAGGAATTTCTAACCCTTAAGAAATGTAAATAAGAAATGTTTAACCCTTTTGCTGTCTTTTTAATAGTATATAGGTGATCGGACTCCAAGAAAAGGATAGGTATACTGTAAACAATATAATAATTTAATATATTTTAAATGTTTATCTATCGCATTCTATAAATTTCTAATGTAGTAGTTTAAAAATCCTTACTTTAACAATATTTGATTAAATCCCGTAAGTACCAAAATGAAATCCCAGAAAAAAGGCTTATCCATGTTATGATTTCTATGACTATTTATGATGCGAGTACCTACGTAAAATCAATCTACCTACTCTGATCACTGCTAATCAGCCAATCGATTTCGTCAATCGATTACCAAAATAATTAAACCTGGTAACATTGACACCATGCATAATGTCAAACTGTCAAAAAAAAATCTGTCAGATCAATGGCATTGTTGGCTGTTTGTTTAAGTTGATTTGAATTTATTTTTCCGTATTTACTTTATAGTTAAATTACGTTACGATTTAATACTGTTAATTTAAATTGAAGCCAGACGAACTATTGCTTATCTTTCCATGGCCCTGGGTAAGTTTAATAAGTTCTTTAAATATTTGTTGTAAACACCCGTTCACCTTTCACTATTTTAGCGTATTGTATGACCTCATTGATTTTAGCAGCCTATTAGTAGAAGGCCCATGTTCAGTCAGGGGTACGTCGCGCGTCGTCAGCTGTAAATTTCTATAGTATGATGTAATTATATTACATAAGTAAATACACTGATTTTTTTTACCTTTTTCAGGTATGACGATGACATGTGTTATTGCAAGACTTGAAATATTATTGATTATATTATCTACAACTCTATCCCAAGTATTACTTGCTCATGGAAATCTAAGCATATTATGTTTTGCATGTGGCATGTCAATTGCAAGTCACAGAAGTCATCAGGTTAGTGTTTTTAAAATGGCAGAATTATTATGAGTGATATAATTACTAAACAAAAGTAAATAAACAACAATAAGAAGTACTTTCTTTCTTTCTAGGTCATACATTTGGATAAAATTTGTCATGCTTGTTGAGAGAGGCTGCTACCAGAGATGTTTATAGGCAAGCAAGTGATGATAAAAACAGAGCCACCCTAGAGTTTAAGAGATTTACCCTTAGGTCAAAACAATAATCTGGTTAGGGCCAGAATCAAATCGTGACGTGTGAGCAGCAGGACTTGGTGTACATAATTATTGATAAGTTAGCAAAATAGGACAAATCGTTTAAGAGATCATCATTGCTTATTACTGTTTCGTGGGAAAGCGTACACCTACCACCTACTGTACCTACGCTGCTTTCATACAATGACTAAGTTATGAGAATGAAGCTGAAGCCGTTTTAAATTCTATGAGAAATAAAATGTTTTTAGTATTTATTGTTGTGTTATTTGTTAGAGTAAACCTTCCTATAGAAGCGCTGAAAATGCTGCTACCAATAAGATTATTCATCTTTAATTAAGAGAGTTGGCTAAAATAATGTTTATGCCATTAAATGTTTCATATTTAGCGCGCAAGATTATTAATTTACCTTTATAAAATTGCAAGTCTGTAAATGCAACAATCGCCATTTTGATGACAGTCGAGGTCGAGGCTAAAAAACATAAAAATTGGGGATTTCGAACATCCAAACTCCACCACAAGGACAGTGACTATTACAACATTTAATTATTTGACAAATTCATCTATTGTTCTAGTTAAATAAGTAGTGGTAATGAAGTTTTTTTATTATCAAAAGTCGAAGTTTCGCGCCAATCGTGTTACATTTTAATTAACACTCATACACATGTAGATATGATTTAAAATGTGACAAATATGATTAAAAATATTATAAGCAACTAGAAAATGCCCAGATCTTAACTTATTATACGAACACACGTTCAATAACACGTAATATTCATTACTACTACTCAATTTGTGTTAAAAATCGCCGATCATTGTTTTTTTTTTATTGTAATGATGTGCGAAAACGATTATGCCAAATGTTTTTTTTTTTTTCAATTTTGATTGTCTCGATTAATTTAGTTAAATGTCGAATGTCTGAAATCTATACTTGAAAATTTAAATAAAATTGTTTTAAGCATTAAATACAATAAGCATTGTTTAAAATAATTATTTATACTTTTCTAGTGTAATTTTAATCGTTTTTAGGACATTCAATATAAAACGAGTCAACAGACAGGACGTGGATAGATACTTACCTCATTTATTGAATTTCGCGCCGAATTGTTTCTACATTTGAATTCGGAACGTTGTTCAAAATTATTTTTAATTTATTGGACAATTATTTAATGTGGATTTTATTTTTGATAGTTTGCTACAGAATGCCTAGTATACATTTTTTAGGTAGGCAAGAAAATTTTGTTCGGGAATGATGTTAAATTAATTCTATAAATTAGGTAGGTATTCCGCAAACACTTTTAAATGACGTCTATATTTTTTGTTAGTTGTATGACTTTGGTAGGATTTTATTTTTGATAGTTTGCTACAGAATGCCTAGTATACATTTTTTAGGTAGGCAAGAAAATTTTGTTCGGGAATGATGTTAAATTAATTCTATAAATTAGGTAGGTATTCCGCAAACGCTTTTAAATGACGTCTATATTTTTTGTTAGTTGTATGAGTTTGGTAGTATTTGTTTTTAATAGGATAATCTTACTCGAGTAATAGAAATTGCTTTTTTTTTGAGGTAGTTTCAAAATGAAATTTAAAAAACTGCCCAAGTGTATGTTGGACTACGCACAGTGAAGGGTTCCATAATTGGGATGAATATTTACGCATAAACATTGCATAGTATCAATTTTATCGACTGCAAAAATAAGTTTGTGTTTCTCGAAAAAACTATAAAAAACAAAGTTAATTCTGCGGTTGTAACCGAAAATAAACTGTATCTCAAAAACTATTGACGTCAAAAGCAAAGTCACTTAGAAACATCTTTAACATTTTAATTATGAGATCCAACAATACACGCTTTATATGCATAGATTTTTTTCATCTCTCGGTTATATGTAGGTATGGAGAATGCCACCCCCACTATTATGTTTATCGTAATTTCATTACACCATTGTTTAACGGTGCTAAAAATACACCTTTTTTTAAATTTTCTTTATTTAAAATGGCTGTATCATCCGGACACACGGACAGACGAACTTGACGAAATTAAGAGGTCCGTTTTTTTTACGGATTTTGATTATCAAGTTTACAATCGGCATGCAATTGATGTCTATGAGAATTGATCTACAATATTATTATTATTTGGAATAGCCGCCATCTTAAAATCCAGAATTTCCATCTAATTCGATATCAGCACTATCTCCCGAAAATGACAGTCATGACGAAAAATTTTCAAATAGTGTTAAAAACTGCCACTTGCTCACTTCAGATGGCGCTGATCTCCAGCGTCTTATAATTTGACAGCTAACTATACATTTTTGATTCGAATGCTAAAAGTTGATGTAAATTCCTGAATTTCATGACTGAATTCAAAACACCCCGTCGAGTCAACTGATGTGTCACGTGTCAAAATCTTGGTCCTTAATGTTAGGCGGTAGTGAATTCATTTCATTCATTCTCTGATCTCGAAAAACGTTGTTACAAACCTCAGGTTGGTATGATCAAGGTAGTTTGTAGGTTGGTACTGTGCTTGAGACGTTTTTGAATTGATAGATCGTATGATTATTGTTTTAGGGACTATTGTCGTTTAATATAGTAAATAGTTAAGGAACTTTGTTCCTGACGGGGCTCCCCGACTGCACAAGTTTTTTTAAATAATAATACTTACCGCGCCGGCTCAGCGACCTGACATCATTGCGGACAATTGTAACAATTGTTACGAAAGAAATACCTACATTCTTACACAATATTGCTACGCATATTTGCAAAAAGAATTTTATAGATCACGTTTGATTGACAAATAATAATAATTTCTTTACAAAAAGTAATGATATCCCATCAAAAACATAAATGTGAAAATGGCAGCCAAGTTCAATAAATATGGTTGTCGACTTCGCCGACAAAAGAATTGAGATCTAAATGGGTGCCAAGTTCTGTAGATAATCCTGAAATTTATTTATAAGAACATACAACTTTCTAAAATAAAATTAAAACACAAATTCTTGTTTTTTCTGCTATAACAATGTTTGCTATTTAAAAATATAACTTCTTAAATTTGAACAGTCGAATTATTTACACAAAGCACTTAGGATAAATTGAAGCTCAAGATTTGACTTGGCTAGTTTTTACAAGCAAGCTGAAATTTTAGAGGAGGAAGATATTTTGACCTTACAGTTACAATAAGACACAGTATCTTGCGCATAATATAAATATGCCTAGGCAGACAGTCAAAGCTGTAAACAGTTATAATAAGAAACAGTAACTTGCGCATAACATAAAGAACAAAGATATCATCATTTTATTTTATTTATTGGACTCACCAACAATTGAGTATACCGATACAAAGATATGAGATACATCCAATAAACTTATAGACTAGAGTACCAATTTCTTAAAGGTCACATCATGAATGACTTATTTGATGTTGAGTGCCTACTTAAAATTAAATAATAATAATTAAATATGCCTAGGTAGACAATCAAAACTGTAAAGTCGATGAAAAAAATAGCATCCAACTGTTAGCCGCTTAATGCACGCACACTAGAAAAGTAAAATTACAGCACAATGACGTGGCGCGAGTGTAAGACGTAGCTGTAACGCACACCGGCATAAAAAAGTTACCCTGTTTGTTTTAGTTCTTTTGCACCACGACACTGTAGACAAATATAAAATCAAATATAAAGTTGTAAGATAACTTGTATGTAAAAACTAGCCAAGTCAAATCTTGAGCTTCAATTTATCCTAAGTGCTTTGTGTAAATAATTCGACTGTTCAAATTTAAGAAGTTATATTTTTAAATAGCAAACATTGTTATAGCAGAAAAAACAAGAATTTGTGTTTTAATTTTATTTTAGAAAGTTGTATGTTCTTATAAATAAATTTCAGGATTATCTACAGAACTTGGCACCCATTTAGATCTCAATTCTTTTGTCGGCGAAGTCGACAACCATATTTATTGAACTTGGCTGCCATTTTCACATTTATGTTTTTGATGGGATTATTGTTACCTACCTACTTTTATTTTCATGTGATAGTGTCATGTTCACAATTTTTTTTGGCAATTTTGCGTATCGAAATGAATAACGTTATTATTTCGTTATACCGATATATTAATAACGATATATTTTTAATAATGTTTTTAAACAGTTTAAGATTTCGTTCCGTTTGTTAGTAGGTATCGTTATAGTCAATGAATTAATTTTGTTACGATCCTGGTGGAACGGTACAAGTTATCGTTACCGGAACTTCACGTAACGTTATTTTGAGTAACGTTTCAAGTCCCTGACTTGAACGACCCCTTAGTGCCTACTGCATATCATGCAGATGTAACAAGTTTTGTTACTGAAACAAAGGCACTATGAACCTCTCACTAGTCATTGGGGGTGGAGTTATCACAAATAAAATACAGTCTGAATATGAAGAATCATTTAATAACAACGAAGGTGGTAAACGCATGCGCAGCGCTGGTCAGATGGTCAGTAGGTCACTTATGAAGTACAGACGCCAGCACATCAGGCTACTACTATCTGTCAAATTTATTTAATAGATTTTCAACTTTATCGCTGAAGTTTAATGTTCAAAGTTGATTGGGAAAATTTGACAGTTTCGGGTAGCTTGATGTGTTGGCGTCTGTACCCAACAAATGATGTCAAACAGCTATCACAAATAAAAGACAGTCTGAATATGAAGAACCATTTAATCACAACGAGGGTAGTAAGCGCACGCGCGGCGCTGGTCAGATGGTCGGTAGATGACTCCTGGAGTCGAGGTCTGACTTCTTATTCTTGGCGGGCTGGCTCCGATCTGTCACTATCAGTTGGGGCAGCAGCGGTGATGATTGTACCTGCAACGAAACAATTGTTAAAATACAATAGACGTGGATATATTTAGAAACTTGTTCCGCTTAGCTATTTCTAAAGAGCCATAAAAAACTCCTCAAAGAAATCGACACGTGTTTCACCTCTCAACGAGGCATCCTCAGGATGACGATGGACTTGTTGCGAACTCGAACACGGCGTGTTGCCACACCAAGCGCTGAGTGCAGACTCTGCAACACGTGTCGATTTCTTTCAGGAGTTTTTTATGGCTCTTTAGAAATAGCTAAGCGGAACAAGTTACTAAATATATCCACGTCTATTGTATTTTATAATGGATTTCCGCAAGGTCACGCCTGAATCAATTAATTATCTGAAACAATTGTTTCTAAAACCATTCTTGGAAATATCAATCTGAACCTTTAACTAACGATCGAAGATCTGAGCAGACAAATATTCTGCCGGTCTGACTGGATGCATGTTTCACGAAACGATCAAACAATTTAGTTTCAAATATTAGCTAATTGTTGTGACCGTCAAGTCGATGGCGGTTT
Source organism: Agrochola litura (assembly GCA_949152395.1). Classification (NCBI taxonomy): domain Eukaryota; kingdom Metazoa; phylum Arthropoda; class Insecta; order Lepidoptera; family Noctuidae; genus Agrochola; species Agrochola litura. The sequence continues at coordinate 3,704,965 of OX424507.1, read as the reverse complement.
ATTTTGAGGATTGTAACAAGATACTCTACGGATTTTGGTCAAATCAGACGGGTCTGAAGGTAAAACTGAAAATGCATGGTGGCCAACCTGTATCCATTGTAACATTACTGTACAGAGGCCAGCACATCAAGCTACCCGAAACTGTCAAATTTTCCCAATCAACTCTGAACCTTACTTTGCAGCGATAAAGTTGAAAATCTATTAAATAAATTTGACAGATTTTAGTAGCTTTATGTGCTGGCGTCCGTCTGTACTTAACCTATTTTTTTAAACTACCTACTCGAGTACCTAACAATTCATTACGGAAACGTGTAAATACCGACCTACTTACAAATAGTTTCTCATTCCTACACGCAATGTTATACTAAACTACCCAATTTAATACTTTTTGCAATACACATTAAATTACTCTTTACAACTAACTTACTTTCAAACTTCAATACGAAAAAAACTATAGTTGGATCTTTTGGCACGTGGTCGAAATTGGAACTAACGCCGCCATCTTGTTTTATCAATGCATTTTCTGTGACAATTACAAATGTTTACCAACAACGCCCCCCTGTCAATGTCATTCAGGCGCCAAAAGATCCTTGTACCTAAAAAGCACTTTACTTATGATCGTACTTTTGAGTTCATTTCACGACACTGCTACACTGCTCTAGCGTTAATATAGCGCTTCTTAGATAGAGATCATTTTTTCTTTTTGCCCCCTTTCTTTGAACCGGACGCAGTGCTAGCGACAATCGAATCAACAGGAACGTTTTCGGTCGGATGGGAACGCTGCGTGAACTCTTGCTGCAGAATTATGCATGATAAATGGTTAACAGGCCCATAGGCCTATAGAAAGTAAGTAGTAAGAATGAGGACTTTTAAACGAAATACGTCAAGATCAGTCAAGCTGCTTGCTTTTTTTTAGAAAAGTTGGTACTGATGTGATCTTTTTAAAACGCTTAAGGGGGAAGCGTCAGGGTAGCCCGCGAAATTCAAATTTTCTTACGTTTTTTGCATTTTGCAGGTCAGTGTCAGGTTTTATGTTGTGTGTCATCAATGTCATCATTTCATGAAATCAAGACATTTGACACCTTCGCTAAGTTATGGAGTTGTATTGCTGATTGTAATGATTATAATTGAGTAAAGCCATACTTGTAATCATTACAATCAGTAATACAACTAAATAAGTTAGCAAAGGTGACAAATGTCATGATTTCATGAAATCATGACATTTCAACACCTTTGCTAACACTATTATAACACTATTGCTGATTGTAATGATTATAATTGAGTAAATCTACATACAACATGATACTGACCTGCAAATTGCAAAAAAACATAAGAAAATTTGAATTTTGCGGGATACCCTGACGCTTCCCCCTTAAGGCGAAAGTGACCGGGTAGCCCGCGAAATTCAAATTTTCTTACGTTTTTTGCAATTTGCAGGTCAGTATCATGTTGTATGTTGATCTAAATATGATTCGCGGCCATAAAAAATATGGCTTTACTCAATTATAGTGATCAGCAATAGTGTTAGCAAAGGTGTTGAAATGTCTTGATTTCATGAAATCATGACATTTGTCACCTTTGCTAACTTATTTAGTGGTATTACTGATTGTAATGATTATAATTATAAAAAGCCATATTTGTCACAGTCGCGAATCATATTTTAATCAACATAAAACCTGACACTGACCTACAAAAAGCAAAAAACTAAAGAAAATTTGAATTTCGCGGGCTACCTGAGCGCATCCCCCTTAGGGCAAAAGCGTTGATTGAACGACGCCACGAACATAGCGTCTGATATTATTTTATTCCGTAAAGTAATAAAACAATCATACCTGTGCTCTTCTGGCCTTTTCATACTCCTCATGGTCCGAATGTGGTACTGTGAAGAGGAAGTTCTCGAAGATGGGGTGCCTCAGCAGCTGTTCGCACGTCCACCTCACCATAGGATCTTTGTCTAGGCATTTCTGGAAAGGATACGGCCTATTATCAAAATCCTTCGAAATATATAGGTGTGAAGGGAAAGGCCGGTCGGAGACGCCCTAGGAGGACTTATACTGACCTTATTGGTGATGTTCTTCAGAAAGGCCAGGTGCGTAGTACTCGCAACCGGCGTGCGTGTATGACCAGATGTATGAACGTAAACGAGGCAAAATGAGTATGTAAGGATCGTAGCAGGTGGCGTTCTGTAGTTTATGCCTACCCCCATGGGAAGAAGGCGTGAGTTTATGTACTCGTATGTATATTTATAGGTAGGTAAGTACTTGCCTTATTCAAAGTTTCGATTGACTCGAAACTTGATACTGAGCAGGACTATCTGAATTGGGAACCTAGAAAGCGTAAGCGCTGCCTCAAAAAAAATCAGCCGTTTCCCAATTCCGGCTCGGCTTCTAGTCTAACCGGATGCAGCTGAATACCAGTATTTTATATGGAGCGACTGCCTATCTGACCTCCTTAAAGATTTTGGTTCAAAGACTATAAACAGAAAAGTGTAGTTACTCTTCGGGTCGTATTGTAAGGAAGTGCCTCTGTCTGGTACTTATTGAATCTTGTACCAGATGCTGGTAAACTATTTAGGGTGACAGGGACGTCAGGTTTGCGAAGAAGTCCGAAAGGGATATCGTGGCCCCGGCAATATGGCAACTGGAGGAACACGGGTGGGTTTTAGTCAGTAAGAGTCTGACACGCCCTCCCGCTCCGCCCAGAACAGGAGATGTTTTAATTTGATAAATTCCCACCCAAAAAAAAAAAGGGTGACATCCTACATCGACGCGAAAACTGCTACAATGGATTCAGTACTTGATGCACCCGTCTGCGCTGAAATTTTTCGTCGGTTATTTAAAAAAGAAAAACTGCTTTTCCATACTGGTATTGCGCTTTTCTATGAAAGAGCACATATTTTTTTTAAGTGACAGCGAAATTTTTCAACGCAGGGGGTTCAGTATCGTGTACTGAATCCATGATAACAGTTTTCCCTGCCAGTATAATTTTCTACTATTCAATGTTCAATACACTCACATTCATAAAATCTAACACCAGCTCGTTGCACGAGTACCGCTGCGGTATCTTCTTCTGGAGGGGTTCCACCGTGCTCGGCTCGGGCAGCTCCATGCCCTGCAAGTATTGCTTAACACTTTATTCTTTTTCAAACTGCAGCGTTTGGGCCTGACAATTTTGACTTTTTGTATTCCGAAAGTATCTAATATGTTTTATACCTTATATTTTCTTTATATTCATGTAATTTATTATCATTTAATTGTGTGCTATTTCTTTTGTGTGCACTAAATAAATGGTTTATCTGTGTATCTAATTTTTTATGTGTAACAGCTTTCCGCTCGGTTTCCTGCAATTTAAATCAAAGGGGCTGTTCAAGTATTACGTAAGCAGATTTATTACAATTATTTACCCCTCCCCCTTGTCAGCAAAAGTAAGCAAAGCTATTACCCCCCCCCCCCCCCCTCCCATGCTTACGTAAACATTGGTATATGCATTCATTTGCTTTGCTTGGTTTGCTTACAACACGTCTAATCGTCAATCGTACCGAAACGAAACAATAGATTGACGGAAGATATTTAGACAAGTGAATAGCACGCGGTAATTCCCCTGCTCGGTTCTAAGCGAGTACCTAAATGTAATTATTATTTGTGGGAATCCCCGAATATGCGTTTCGTTTTTAAACATAGACAATGTGTGGGTTGCCATATGGCAAACACACCACACACATATATATTAAACAGTAAATAATTACTGCTGACGTAATCACCATCTAGACCCCCCACCCCCCATGTCATCAAAAATAAGCAAAGCATATACCCCCCCGCCCCCCTATAGTGCTTACGTAATACTTGAACGGTCCCAAAGCTAAAAAATCGAAATAATCAAATCTGTAGAAGTGATTTCGTGGAAAGGGACGGAAGTGCGTAACAGGAAGCCGGGAAAGAGCGCGCTATTTGATTTGACCAATGAGCGCGCGCGGAGCTAGAGTTGGTCAAAAACGACCTTGACGCCCCCGCTCCTTTAATGTTGCTTAATACCTTTATTCACGGCAATGACACGTACAATTTAATCGGAGAGGCAACCGGATGGCGAATGGTTACCTGTGTCTTGAAGTGATACCAAACCCCTTCGTACCTACCGTCCGAATGGACCCCAAATGGACGGGGGCAATGGGGGATGGGGGCAAAAAAATGTTTGAAGTGAAAACTTCTTTAGCATCGTTGTGATTTGAAAGTCGATGAAACGAAAAAACGACAGTAAAAAGAGACAGACACATAAATTCATAAGATTTGATAGATTTAACGTGGGAGAAAATGAGATAGGAAGCATTATACCTACAGTGTTTCTTATGTTCGTAGTTCTCTTTGTGCTCTGCTTCGTACCCCCTCCACTCGTGTTTACCAAGGAATAGTGGGAGTTTGCTTGGGCCTCAGCGTTGTGCGTGTTTATACGTGTTTGTGCACGTAAAATTTCGGTAAGGAGTTTCAAGAATTGTATACATTAATTTAATTATAACGATGTTGGGGGGTGGCAACTAGATGGTATTATACACACAAATTACATGCATACATCTCCGCCCCCGTCCATTTGGGGTCCATTCGGACGGTACGGGGGGGGTTCGGTATCACTTAAGACCCAGATCACCATTGGCCATCCAATTGCCTCTCCGATAAAATTTTACGTGCCATTGCTTTTGTTGCTGATTACCAAGGCGAGATGTCAGATGTTACACATCATAATTATGTGACTAAAGCTTGCACGTTTTTAAAGTACCACAATCCTTTCAGCTATTTTACTCTTACGTAGTTATAAGGTTAATAATAGGTTGCTGTCAGATAAAAACAATTGTTATATACCGTGAAACCGGCCAACATTGCCCTTAGCGGATATCTTTGCCCGAACACGAAAAATATCTAAAATCTTGAATTGTAAATAAATGTATGTAGCTGACAACATTATTTAATCTTTAGGGTAAATTTGAATATTTTTCTGGTAACACTAAATATTAGTTACGTTGCTAAGTTCACTCAGTTGTCGGCGAGACATGTTGGAAGTTGGACTAGTGTGAGGTGGTGCCAAAATTTTGTTTAACGTTTTTACACATTGTCAGCGTACGATATCACTCAGGTAAGTTATTTCAATATTAGAGTAATAATAAGTATCGCGCTTCATTTCTATGTTATTTTGAGACCATTAGAACATCAAATCTTCAAGATAATGAAGTGGGCAATGATTCCCGAACTTGCGTGAACATAGGAGTGACAACATTGCCCACTGCAAAAACAGTGTTAGGGTTGACACCCACTATGGTATTTTAAATTTAAAATTTCTGTCTACATAGGTACCTACCTAATTTATTAGAAATTGGTTATCATGGTATAAGCATTTGATGCAGAGGACTGAGAAACATGTTACGGGCAAAGTTCTAAGTAGGTATGAGTATAAATGCGGATGGCTATATGAGTATGTAGGAAAAGACCAAATAACCGATGGAGGGATTGTGCAAATGATTATATGACTGGAATAGAAAGGGGGTAAATACTAAGATGATGGCTGTTACCAAGTTTTGGAAGAGGACATGCTACGCTGACCCCTAATAAATTGGGATAACGGCAGGAAAATGATAATATTCCTGTATTTTAGTCTAGACAAGTAGTCATTTAGTTGACAAACAGAAACTACATTTAGATACTTAGATACATTTAGTCTGTTTGTTTGCAGTTTGGAAAAGCCTGTGAAAAGAAGAAATCGGAGAGTCCTCGGGTCTCGGCCCTATAAAAATTATTCAGAGGAGATGTTGCACCTCGCGGTAGAAAATGTTAAAGAAAATAGGATGTCCTCAAGATCTATATTATGAATGTTGTTAAAAGTAAATATTATATCTTTTCGTTACAAAGTGGCTGGCATGCGTTGCAATGCTTCTTTTTTTTTTGTAAGATTTGTTTTACCATTTTTGAGAGATTTCTATAGATTTATTTTGTTTTAGAACCCTTTATTTTATAAAGCTCATAATACTCATTGTCTCATACCTGCAATTATAACTATTGTACTTGACTGATTATTAATAATAAAGGAGTTTATATTTAAACATATTATTATTTATCACATTAATATGTATCAACCCTAACCCACCGTTTTAGTTTGTATGAAAAAGTAGCTGGTGTGTAGTGCATTGCCCACCTCAGAAAAATAAAAAAATAAGTGTGTTTGACATATTGATCATGAAGGATGGCAACTTTGCACAATTCACTAAAACATACCTTATTGCCAAAGCCTTAGAACTGATAGTTATAGAGAAAATAAGGGTGAGCAATGTTGGACGGTTGTGCGTATAATTTTGCCCGGCTATTTAGGCGCCTTTTTCTAGGATTCTGTTAAAGCTAGAAGCACCACATTTTGCGATTTAAAGCCTTTATAGTACTTACTACCATAGTCGACTTTATTACGCGTTTCCGGAGAACATTTTTTGCAAAATCTCAAAAATAAGTAAAAATGCGGGCAATGATGGCCGGTTTCACGGTACTGTAAATGGTCCTCGACTAAATTGAAGTGGCAGTGGTACAATGTTTGAGGCATGGTCGACATTGGTGCCGATTCCCTTGTTCACAAACTAAACTAAATTTAAGTCCAGTGCATCTTTTTCTTTCTATTTCATTAAGAAAAGGACAGAAGATAAATTTTAGTTTAGTCCTGTCAAATTAATCAGCGCTTGACGTAAATTGACGTAATTTTAGTGGGCAAGTTTTTAATCACATCTAAACTTGTATGGAATAGTGACAGGCGCTGATTAATTTGAAAATATCTACCAATTCCTTGTGAGTCGTGACCGTCTATCGACTATCGAAAGAGTTTTGACCGACGACGGGCAGTTATCCCAAAATAATGAATTGACTAGTTTCCATTTCTCAACTAACCTGAAAGAAAGTATTCTGTGAGAATATAGTCATATGCCTGGGCAGGAGATCCCCGAGAGTCTTCCGTATAAGGTATAGCTGATCGAGGTCACTCTTGCCCGGCCATAACGCTTCGCCTGACAGAAGCTCAGCAAACACACAACCTGGAAAGACGAAGCGCCTGATGAAATTATAATAGGACCGAATAGTGACTAGTGAATGTGTTAATTGTGCCAGGCGCTCGGCAGTAATTTACCCACCAAGTTTATACAAAGAATTCTGTTTTAACAATTGATACTTTTAGTGAAGGATCAATCAATCAATCATTTATTTTGTTAAACATAGGTATGGTTACAGTATAGTGGTGCCGATTCCCTTGTTCACAAACTAAACTAAATTTAAGTTCAGTGCATCTTTTTCTTTCTATTTCATTAAGAAAAGGACAGAAGATAAATTTTAGTTTAGTCCTGTCAAATTAATCAGCGCCTGTCACTACTCCATAGAAGTTTAGAGGTGATTAAAAACTTGCCTACTAAAATTACGTCAATTTACGTCAAGCGCTGATTAAATTGACAGGACTAAACTACAATTTATCTTCTGTCCTTTTCTTAATGAAATAGAAAGAAAAAGATACAGTGAACTTAAATTTAGTTTAGTTTGTGAACAAGGGAATCGGCACCATTGTCTAAAATATGCGCACTATGTTTTGCCAATATTTATGGCGTACAAAATTAAGCTATTACAATTAAGGTGGCATGCCAATAGATTACATTAAAAGAAATAATAATATCAATTTAACATAATTTGTCAGTTATGTAAACAGAATTTTAGACAAATTAACAATCGTAGTCTAGAACGATGCAGAGATGCTTAAGCACGAGATTCTTGGTTGAGTATCATTCGACGACACTGCAAAGTCGAACTTTTTCTGAAACACGATGTGCCGTATCTATTTAGGCCGAGTACCAGTACAGTCAGCTGTTGAGCTGGCCTAACGTAGTACGGAGGTTCAATAGACTAAGGCCCGTATTACAGAACCTCGCTCAAGACTCAAGCATTACCTACTTAAGAGCGTTTATTCTAAAAGTTGGCAGTGGTGCCGATTCCCTTGTTCACAAACTAACTAAATTTAAGTTCAGTGCATCTTTTTCTTTCTATTTCATTAAGAAAAGGACAGAAGATAAATTTTAGTTTCGTCCTGTCAAATTAATCAGCGCTTGACGTAAATTGACGTAATTTCAGTAGGCAAGTTTTTAATCACGTCTAAACTTGTATGGAGTAGTGACAGGCGCTGATTAATTTAACAGGACTAAACTAAAATTTATCTTCTGTCCTTTTCTTAATGAAATAGAAAGAAAAAGATGCACTGAACTTAAATTTAGTTTAGTTTGTGAACAAGGGAATCGGTACCAATGTCGCAAATAACTGTCAAATATTTACCTGTTTTGATTGATTTGGAAATATTAGGTACTGTATGGAAATATGAAATGTGGCTAACTAGCGAACTAAAATATTGATTATGAAATGCAATAATTAATATCGTAAAAATAAAAAAAATTGTTTTAGATTTTAAAAAAGTATTTGGAAACTTTCCAAACGCATTTTTACACCTAAAACGGTTACAACATCAAATTCATTATTAATATTCTAGTTCGCTAGTAAGCCACATTTCATATTTCCATATCGTAATATTGCCAAATTAATCAAAACAGCGAAATATTTGACATTTATTTGCGACGTTGCCAACTTTCAGAATAAACGCTCAAACTAGTTTCAACCAATCAGAAGAAGACTTTAAACATGCTTGAGTTTTGAATGAGGTTCTTTATTACGGGCATAAGAGGCCAGTTTATACTGGTTTAGTTACCACTGACCGTAAGCCCACCGTAAGTCTGATAGTATGATGATGGAAAAAGCTTAGGGACCACGGCCTTCTAATCTTGCTAGTCCTCACAGTCTACATACCTATAGCCCAGACGTCGACCGGCGTACTGTACATGGTGTCGCCGACCAGGAGTTCTGGCGCGCGGTACCACCGCGTCGCCACGTAGTCTGTGTAACTCTCCCCGGGACCTGGACATGTAGGGCAAAAAGAGGCTGTAAGTTACGTATAAAAAAATAGTGGCACTCCGGGAGTGTCGACAGAAGTGAAAACTTGAAGAAGATCGCCTTGGTGGAAGAAAAATACTTATATAGAACATTGGTCCGTAACCTTATCTAAACAAAAAAAAAAAAAACTTCCAAAACTTTTAAAGTAAAAATACTTGCATAGAACATTGATCCGTAACGGAATATAAATAAAGAGCACAATCGCCTTTACAAAAATGAGGTGTCGGTATCGGTGTCGCGAGTTCAATTGTTTTTTCCCATCTCAAAAATGCCCAACGCGCCTAAAGAAGTTTTCACTTCAAAAACAAGAAGCAGTTCCGTACAGCAACTGAAGTGTTTTCCTAGAGTGACGAAATTAATCAGCGCTTGACGTAAGTTGACGTAATTTTAGTAGACAAGTTTTTAATCTCGTCTAAACTTGTATGGAGTAGTGACAGGCGCTGATTAATTTGACAGGACTAAACTAAAATTTATCTTCTGTCCTTTTCTTAATGAAATAGAAAGAAAAAGATGCACTGAACTTAAATTTAATTTAGTTTTTGAACAAGGGAATCAGCACCATTGACCTACAAAATGCTAAAAACTAAAGAAAATTTTTATTTCGCGGGCTACCTAGCGCATCCCCCTTAACATCATTCCTGCAATCATTCTTGCAGGTTGGAATTGGATGATTCAAATCAATTCAAATCAAAACATTTTAGTTCACATAAACCTACCTACATAAAATGTGCACTTATAAAACGTCAGAAGCTAGTTGCACGGTTCCAGTTGGTCGTTTCCTATGGAGAAGAGCCGACAAGAAACTCGACGGTTACTATTTTAAAAATAAATGGCTTTTACAACGTTTTCAAATTACAGTGTTCTTAATAGGTATGGGAGGACAAGGCAGGGCTGTCAACAAGATGAAGAAAGATTATAAAATACTTTGTATTTTCATCAATACTGCTACAAAGTACGAAATAACAACACCTAGGCAATATACCAAGCAACCTTTTAATATTCTACCTAGGTACCTATTTAACATTACAAAAGGCTTTTTAAAGGCCAAAGGTAAAGGCTAGGCTACACGAGCCACGAATAGGTGGTTCTTTGTTGATAGTTTGATTAATGGCCGAGGAACACCCACACAGGATGTAGGTAACTTGGGACTTATAGCCTATAGATAGACGGAAGACCTTGCAGGTTATTTATAGCTTTCCGTGAGTGTGCGCTAGATGGTTTGCATAAATACTTCGTGAAACGGTAAAACAAGGGTATTTTTGCACTTGATCAGATGCTATTAAATCAGAAAGCTAGTTGTCCGTTCGCAAAACTAGGTCTTCATGGAGAAGAAGGACAAGAAACTCCATGGAAACAGTATTACAGTATTCTATCAATACATTTCTTATATTTTCTTTTTTCTTATTTTGAAGCACCAACAAGCGATCACAACAGTAATTCAAATAGAATTCATCGCTCGATCAACCTGACAATATTATTGAAAACTGTATTCAACAAACAACTGGCCACTCTGACCACTCTTTACTTTGGAAGTCAAAACTTTAAATAATGATTTCACACAGACCACCAATAATAAAAGAAAAAGAATATGTGATACTAATGTAGAATTAATCGAAAGTATACTAATTCCATATAGGTACCTAAGATTACTTTTAATTTCTTCAGTAAAATATCTTGGCGAAATATTTCGTAAACATCAGAATCTAATTTAAGTAATTATTAATTAGGTACCCTAGTATCCTTGGACGTTTAAAAAGAAAAATGTTGGTGACAGAATTTCATCCATTACCACAGAATATTAGTACAGAAGGCGCACTTCGCATTTTAGGTGTGAAGCTACAAGTACGCGACGGGCTCGTCTTGTCGGGTCAATTCAGTGAGCGTTACGTAGTCAGAAGAATAAGAGTTACGCGATAAAAAGAGAGGCAAATTCTAGGTAAATATAACTGTAGGTAATTAGCGCTGTGCGACCTGAATTGCGCTTTACTGTGTCGTAGCAAGAGTCGCTTTTTATTTAAATGATCTTTCGGCGTGAATATTACTGTACTATCACAAAGTGAGTTAGCACGTTAAAGAGAAAATTTGAAAGATTTTAGGGTGTTTAGAAAAGCAACAAGAGCGGATTATTAAAAAATCAACCTTGAAAGAGTTTGACGTTGCTCTCAAAACCTATAATAGTCCGATGTCCCTTCCCAAAATTCAAATTACAATTTAGTTCCCCGCTTACAAAAAATACTATAGACGTGGATATATTTCGGCCGCGTTCCGAGTTACGCTAAAAGTGAAAATATCGCGAATCCGACCAAATTTAATAGTCACAAAATATAAGGGCTATTGACTAATATTTGTGACTATAAAATTTGGTCGGATTCGCGATATTATCACTTTTAGCGTAACTCGGAATGCAGGGTTAGTAACTTCGTTTAGCTACCATTTCTAAAGAGCCATAAAAAACCCTGAAAGAAATCGATACGTGTTTCACCTCTCAACGAGGCATCCTCAGGATGACGATTGACTTGTCGCGAACCCGAACACGACGTGTTGCCACACCGAGCGCTGAACGCAGAGACTGCGAGATATATCCACCTCTATTGTATTTTATAATGGATTTCCGCAAGGTCACGCCTGAATCAATAATTAACTATCTTTCCCCCATTACTTAAAGCAAGTTCATTTACGGACGAAGTCGCTGACAAAAGCTAGTTTATTTATGTCCCTAAACAAAATTAGAGTTAGCTTTACCCTATAATTTAGTAAGACCATGAATTATTAATAGCTTGTTACGTTTTGTAACATGTAGCTACTGTCCGATAAAACCTTGCCCTTGACAATGCGATGGTAGTCAAGGTCGATGCGGATTTTTATGGGTTTTGCAGTAGGCAGGTAGGTACAGACGCCAGTACTTCAAGCTACTACAATCTGTCAAATTTATTTAATAGATTTTCAACTTTATCGCTGAAGTATAATGTTCAAAGTTGATTGGGAAAATTTGACGGTTTCGGGTAGCTTGATGTGCTGGCGTCTGTACTTAAAATGCGGTAAACAGAGGGGCAATTCTCGTATTTCTAAGAACATTACCAAATAAAATACCAAAAATACTCGATTCGTCTTAAAGTTTTTGACATTGATTGTCGGTGAGATGAGATTACTTCCAGATTTTGAACGTTTTTAGAGTTTCGTACCCGAATGGTGCCAAACGGAACCCTTTTACTAAGCCTCCGCTGTCCTTCCGTCCGTCTGTCTGTCAGCGGGCAGTATGATGTAAATCATGAACCGTATTAGGTAGATAGTTGAAATTTTCACAGATTGTGTACGCTATAACAACAAATAATAAAAAAAAAAGTTTAAATAATTAAAGGGGGTCCGCGTACAAGAAATTTTTTTTTTTCGGCCATTTTTTTGCTAAATATTCAAATCAAATTCAAATTCATTTATTTTAAAAGACAACTTATTGGTCCACAGTAGGTGTTTGTAGTATGTACATGTAATATAAATTTAAAAACTATTCACATAATAATACGGGTGGTACGGAACCCTTCGTGTGAAATCGTGTGCAAGTCCAACATACACTTGGCCGATTTTTTAAAATAAGGCCTTCTGGTATCTGGAATGCATTAGTGGTGTTCTTATCATGTTGCTTGTACTAGTGGTATAAACCTAGTGGGTTTTTCACCTGGAATTTTTCAGTAGCTGCTCGTAATCTGGATTTTGTGTCTGGTTAAAAGCTCGCCCCCTATTACATGGGACTTAACGTTTACTGGATAGTAAACCGGATGGCCGGAGCAATCGAGGCCGGCCCAAGTTCAGATGGTTTGATAGCGTAGACCAAGATTTAAGAAATTTGGAGTGAGAAATTGGAGAGAAAAAGCCGGAAATAAGTCACGTCGGAGAAATATACTTGACCAGGCTAAGGCCCACCCGCGGCTGTAAAGCCTTAGAAGCCTGAGATGATGATGAAAGGCAATCAGTACTTTGCACGGGACTTCAACATAACTGGAGAACTGTTCTACGTGCTTCGGGAAAAAAGGGTGTGATGTTTTGAAGTATAGTAGAACAATGCTCAAGCAATGAATTGCAACTCAAACAAAACTGAAATATTTTATACAAATCTCGACACAAATCGAGTTTTAAATCGACATTCATGCTCGAGCATCGTTATAGAAAGCAGCAATAAATTCAAGATTTATTTGATGACATAACATCACGATTCACGCCAGAATGGATGGGGTTGGGGTGTGCAGAAGTAGAGAGCGAGTCTATTGCTATCAGCCGGCCACAAATCTGGACTCCGGTTTCTTAACACGTTTATCTGGGATGCCGGGAGTCCTCCCGGAGGGCTCATTTAAAATATAGGTTTTTCTTAGCGAATACAGCATTATAAACCATGAAAATAAAATCTGATGTATATTTTAACAAGATTTTATTAGTTTATGCGTTGGTTTTAAAATCACAGCATTTTAGTAATTATTAAAAATTTTATTCACGGTTACAAATATTCACTACAGGTTTGGAAACTACGTATAGCGACAAGACCCCCTGAAATATTTTACTTCGGTTTACAGTGATTTATAACACAGTTTTAAACCTAATGCCGTTGACCGTCCGCGATAGTTAACTTTAGCGCAAATGTAATGCCGGTAACCCTCCCAGAGGGTTCACTTCCAATATGTATGGCGGCATGGCGTATGAGTTCTATGAAAAGTGGGTGGAGTTGAAAGTGTTAATGGAAAGCAGTCGCGACCACTCGACCAACGAGGTAGTCAAAAATACTATAGGTTTTGGACCCATACAACATCGTAAAGTCGTGGTAAACTGTTTTGCATATATAATTAAATAATCCTTCTACCATGGGGGTAGGCAGAAACTACAGACCACCTGCTACGATCCTTACATACTCCTTTTGCCTCGTTTACGTTCATACATCTGGTCATACACGCACGCCGGTTGCGAGTACCTACTACGCACCTGACCAAAGAACATCAACCAATCAATCTGCCTAGCCTTTTCCCAACTATATTGGGGTTGGCTTCCAGTTTAACCGGATGCAGCTGAATACCAGTATTTTACATTGAGCGACAGCCTATCTGACTTCCACAACCCAGTAACTGGGTAATACGATACCCCCTTAATAAGACTGGTTGTCAGACTTTCGGGCTTCTAACGACTGTCAAAGATCCACGAATGACAGCCAGGACAAATGGCTTAAATGTGCTTTCCGAGGCACAGAATCTCAGTATGTAAAGATGGTCACCCATCCACTGACCAACCCCGGCAAGCGTAGCTTAACCTGATGGATCGACTCGTGCGGCTGTTGTTACTTAGCCACGAGCTCCTCATAAGAACATCACCAAAAAGGTCACTATAATAAGTCCTATTTCATATCTGCCTGGTTGCCAAAAGTACCTAACTGTTTACGATGTAATATTTTGGGAAACAATTAACAAGCCACACGTCCTACCTCAAGACCTAATAGCAATGTGTTGTGCAACTACAAGTTGCAAGTAATCCACTTAGAATCTGCGCTCCAAGCATTGCGAAAGCTTTTGACATTCGAATCCGTTCTTACAAGTATGTCAGGGTCGTCAGGACTTTAATTCATTCATGCTTATTTCTAGATTTTAATTCGTGGATATTGATTAATATTGGTGATAGTTACAAAGCTATTAAATAATGGGTTAGTCAATGACTTTGGCGAGCGATATTTCAATCGGAGTTCAAAAGGTCACAATTCAAAAATAAAGTCGATTTGCAGTTAGGTTGAGGGACTACCGAGTTGACGAATATACAATGTCGCCCATGGGCATGTGACCGCCCGTATTTTTCTGAATATTCATGAAAAGTTATCGAAAATTAACTTTAAAAGGGGGTCTATCTTATTTATTTAGTTTTTCTTATATACATTTTTTTTTCTATATCCCCCTATGATTTTATGGACTTACACTTGTGTTTTTTAAATAAATACAATTTTGGCGGCAGTGATCTCTCGCGTCCGGCCCTGGTCCAGGCCACGGTAGCCAGTAGCTCCGTCACGGCCGTCACCTCCTTCTGCGAAGCAGTAATGCTCGCGAAGGAGGCGGCGGAACGCGTGAGGGACAGGCAAATTTCGCGCTCTCACGTCCCTAACCGCCGCAGGAGACGCCCTGGGCGTCAGGAGTCGCAGGCCGATTCTCGGCCACCGTAGGCGCGGACTTGCGGACTGTGAGCAATAGGTAGCTCGCCGTCCGATAAGAACCAGACCCGGGTCAACGGCACGTTGTGTACCACACGCGCCTCAAAGAGACGTCAGCAGAACTGACGGGGTCCGATAGGGCCGATGCCTGCTGGGGTTGAGATTTTGTCCGAAAGGGTTACCGTGGCCCTTGCCAATACAGGCAACTGAAGGAACACGGGTGGGTTAGTCTTAAGGTGGCTTAGTCAGTAAGAGTCTGACACGTCCTCCCGATAGCATATGTATATATGACTTATTAGCTCGTGGCTAAGTAATAACAGCTACGCTTGCCGGGGTTGGTCCGTGGATGGGTGACCATCAAAGAAATTTAACTTTACACATCGAGACTCCTCCGTGCCTCAGAAAGCACGTTAAGCCGTTTTGGTCCCGGCTATCATTCGTGGATCTTTGACAGTCGTTACGGGTTGTCAGAAGCCCGAAAGTCTGACAACCAGTCTTACCAAGGGGTATCGTATTACCCAGTTACGGTTGTGGCGGTCAGATAGGTAGTCGCTCCATGTAAAATACTGGCATTCAGCTACATTCGGTTAGACTGGAAGCTGACCCCAACATAGTTGTGAAAAGAGAACTTTTGCTTACATGATTTGGTCATGTTAAGAAGATGAATGAAAGGCGACTAACAAAAGGTACTTATAATTACAAGGCAGATGTCATTGCAAGTGGAAAGACCAGGAGGGACGCCCTAGAAGGACATATTATTACAGTGACCGTATTGATGATGTTTTTCAGAAAGGCCAGGTGCATAGTACTCGCAACCGACGTGCGTGTATGACCAGATGTATTCAAATTCAAAAGTCATTTATTCAAACTAGGCTGAGAATCAGCATTTTTCGAACGTCAATATTACATAAGAAAGTCCCCCAAAACGCCCACCCTTCACCACTTCCTAGTGCTTTAGCTGGGAAGAAGTGGCGCAACAAACTCCCCAGCAGCACAGCTGTCTGTTCAGTTAGAAAAAAATGATTCTATATAATAGTATGCAAAATAATTTACATTGCAAAACATTATGAGCCATATGTCAGCTAGCACTCGCCAATATACCAACCATGAACTTGAAGCAAAAGGAGTTTGTAAGGATCGTAGCAGGTAGCGTTCGGTAGCTTCTGCCTCCCCATGGGAAGAAGACGAGAGTTTTTGTGTGTATGTAAGTCATAATAACTCATAAATATCTAGGGCTTGCCAGTCATTTCCTTCTGGGAAGCAGTAATGCTCGCGAAGGAGGAGGTGGAACGCGTGAGGGAGAGGCAAATTTCGCGCCCTCACGCCCCTAACCGCCGCTGCCGCAGGAGACGCCCTGGGCGTCGGGAATCGCAGGCCGATGCCCGGCCACCGTAAGCGCGGGCTTGCGGACGGTGAGCAATGGGTAGTTCGCCGTCCGATAAGGACCAGGCCCGGGTCGACGGCGCATTGTGTTCCACGCGCGTCTCAAAGAGATGTCAGCAGAACTGACGGGGTCCGCTAAGGCCGATGCCTGCCGGGGTTGCGGGAAAGTCCGAAAGGGATACCGTGGCCCCTGGCAATATATAGGCAACTGAAAGAACACGGGTGGGTTTTAGTCAGTAAGAGTCTGACACGCCCTCCCGCTCCACCCAGAGCGGGAGAAGTTATTTGATAATTTCCCACACAAAAAAAGGGCTTGCCAATCATTGCGTAGTTTCGCACCGCAATCCTAGTGGCAAGTTGACTGACCTTAGTCAACAGTTCAGCCATGAACCAATAATGACGGTATTGGCCTATTGGCTTCAAACATTGCGAGAGAATGCAAATAAAGACGCAACGAGAACTAAATGGCCCTGCCACGGCTGCACTGTCACCAAATGTGATGTGAGTGAAACTCAGCCGACGCAATGGGTATCGATATCTAAACGAGATAAAACAACAAAAAAAAACCGGTTAAGTGCGTGTCGGACTATACACAATGAAGGGATCCGTAGCAAACTTAACATTGTAGTTGAAATACATGTTCTCCGATACATTCCAACTGCAAATGTAAGTTTGTTCGCACAATATTGAGAGATTTAGCATGTTATTTTAAGAATATAGACTTCTTAGAGGTTTTCCTGTAATTTATAAGTAAAGAACCATTCCCTGTAATTTTTTCAAAAATTTAGGCTCAGTAGTTTTGGAGATAAGGGGGGAAGTTCAATTTTCATCTATTTTCTTAAATATCTTTAAATGTATATTTACTTTAAAACTATAAAAAAAATATTTGATATTTTCGCAACAACCCCTTTCGTTTGATATGTCACACAATACAGTTTGAAAATAGTTATTTATGCTATAAGTGCGGAAAGTAGATGATTTCCGACGAGTGGCATTTTTATTCACGAGCGAGTGAAGCGAGCAAGTTTATAAATCGACACGAGTCGGAATTATCATCTTACGCACGTATATCATACAACGTTTTACTATGCATTGTGCGAGGAAATAACAAAACGAGCGAACGTTACAGTAGACGCATATGATGTATAACAATCTGACATCTTGGCTGACGTACATAAATAATATAAACAATATTCTTCGTCATCATCATCGCCATCGTCATGAAATTGGCTTTGATTTTGACTTCGACCTTCGACTTTGACCATTGTCATCGCCATTGCCATCGCCATCGTCATCGCCACTGACGCTATCGTCATCATCATCATCATCTAATTTGTAAAAGTTTTCTCTAATAATAAAAACTCTTTGCGTCGGACTAACGACGGAATTAAAAAATAAAAAAAAACAGAAAAGTAAAAAACACTAGTCAAAAAAAGTGATACTCTCCGCCCAGTTTGGCTGCTTGGAAAACGCTCTTTTAGAGCAGATGCAGTGTTAACTTTTTTTCGTAATTTTCTTAATTGCCCCCAATTGTGACCCCCATATTCAAAATTAATTTATTTAAGTTACACGTCCGTGTTTGGGTCACAGAAATACATACAACTTAATCGGTTAATTGGGTTCGGAGTAATTTGGCTGTGACAGACGGACAAATAGACAGTTCCTATAAGGGTTCCGTTTTTGCCTTTTGAGGTACGGAACCCTAAAAACACATTTAAAGTTCTTTTTTTACTTTGGTAACCCAGGTACCCTACGTGAGATTGTCAGTGACACCAAGGCGTTGCTGGCCTTCTTTGAGGAGCTGGGGTGGATCGAATAACAGATTTTCCCACCCGTACGCAAAATACGCGCTTTGACGTGGAGTTGCGGATACCAGCCCGTACCTATTACCTATTACCTAAAGTTCTTTTTTTGGGGTCAACGACCGCTTGAAGTATGAGTTGAAAAATAAGAACAAGTCTGTGGAGTTTTGCTAGGTAAGCTCCCACACAAAACTGCGAATTCGCATCGCATTGCAAAAATCTGCGAGCTCGCAGAGCCCACAGCCTAGGTCGAGCACGCAGATTTGTGTGGGAAAATGGTGATTGCTCAGTTTAGTAAAATGTAAAATACAGGGTCAAGTTTGTATTTTACTTCTCCGTGGTAACCCGGAGTCTGCATTTTGTGCCCCGTGAGATGGCAATAGACTCGCCCTTATTAAAAGGGACTTCAGCATAACTAGCGAAATGTGGGTCTGGGTAATCATCATCAGCCTATAAATGTTCCCACTGCTGGGACACAGGCCTCCTCTCTGTGAGAGGGAGTGGGCCGTAATCCACCACGCTGGCCCAGTGCGGGTTGGTAGATGTCACATGTCTTCGAATTTTCGGTTCTAGGACATGCCGGTTTCCTCACGATGTTTTCCTTCACCGTTTTGAGAGCAGTGGTGATGAAATAATTTACACAAAGTAAAGCGCCTGTCTGGGTTCGAACCTACGACCTACAACTCGTAAGTCGCGGCCGTTACCACTGGGCCACCACTGCTCTCTGTCTGGGTAATAATAAACCTATATTAAAAAAAAAAAAAAAAAACCATAAACGAAGGCAAATGACAAACTGTTTATAACTTAATTTTTTACTTTTTTTTCTCTTTAAAATTTAAACTTAACTATAAGTAATACCTAAGATTGCACATTTTGAATTTAATTATTTCTAAGTAGTCCGTTCGCATGTTTTATACTTATCCTAGTTATACAGGGAAACCTATTTATTACCTTTAACACTGTAACACAAACTCAAACTCAAAGCATTTATTTCAAATAAACCAATTACAGGCACTTTTGAATTGTCAAGGGGTCGGTCAGTCGGAAAGATGAAGCTAGTTGCCCATTCCAAAGCGTAGTAGGTACCTATGGAGAAGAACGGACAAGAAATTCTGTAACATACTATTATGTATCGCTGTTGGTTGCCTAAATAAAGAAAATAAATAAAATAACTTCTGCCTAACCCTTCAAGGACAATCATATTATGAAATATTAGGGGTCTAATAGAAGAGCATCACCGTGTCCTCGTGGACGCGATCGGCGGCGGTGATCTCTCGCGTCCGGCCCTGGTTCAGGCCATGGTACGGAGCGAGAGGAAATGGCAGGCCGTCACCTCCTTCTGCGAAGCGGTAATGCTCGCGAAGGAGGAGGTGGAACGTGTGAGGGAGAGGCAAATTTCGTGCCCTCACGCCCCTAACCGCCGCAGGAGGAGACGCCCGGGGCGGGAATCGCGAGCCTATTTCCGGCCACCGTAGGCGCGGGCTTGCGGACGGTGAGCAATGGGTAGCTCGCCGTCCGATAAGGAACAAGCCCGGGTCGACGGCGCGTTGTGTTCCACGCGCGCCTCAAAGAGATGTCAGCAGAATTGACGGGGTCCGCTAGGGCCAATGCCTGCCGGGGGATCGAAGAAAACCGATAGGGAAATCGTGGACCCCGGCAACCGAAGGAACACGGGTGGGTTTTAGTCAGTAAAAGTCTGACACGCCCTCCCGCTCCACCCAGAGCGGGAGAAGTTATTTGATAATAACACACCCAAAAAAAAAAAAAAAAAAGGTGTCGGTCAGTCAGAAAGATGAAGCTAGTTGCCCATTCCAAAGCGTAGTAGGTACCTATGGAGAAGAATGGGCAAGAAACTCTGTAACATACTATTATGTATCGCTGTTGGTTGCCTAAATAAATAAAATAACTTCTGCCTAACCCTTCAAGGACAATCATATTATGAAATATTAGGGATATAATAGAAAAACATAAAAATAATGTGTAGAGTTAGGTGCCGTTGGTAGGTAGTTAATCAAATTAACTGATTAGTATCTAACTCAATGGTTTATGTTCAAACGACATGATGGCATGATTTGATTTGTGTGTTTGTCTGCTTCGTAGTCAAGTCACCTTTGATTAATTACCATGAAATTATTAGGAAAAAAATATTTTTGGAAACTCAACGCCGTCAAAAAGTGGGTGCCATTCACTTGGCTGAATGCAGCTGTCTGAATGAATTTTTTTGAAGATCAAATACAGGATTTTTTTGACGTGATAACGTCTTATAAATCGATGAACACCGGCTGCACGCACGAAAAAGTGTCACGTTCCGCCTGAGCCGAGCGTGCAAGCGAGAGCGCGGAACAAGCGATAGAGAGGCACGATCGGCCTAAGCGTTCGGCTTGTGGCGTTATCACGTAAAATTATCGTCCGTAAGCCGACTTTGCAGACAACTAATTTTAACCAGTGCGCAAACTTAAACACGTGAGTTTACTCATCATTGTGAACAATTTTTACTATGGGACTAAACCTGAAATCGCGAAAATAAAAATCAGCTGTTCCCTACATTTATGTTCGCATAACTCGTCAAAATGTAGGAAACAACAGATTTTCTTTTTCGCGATTTCAGGTTTGGTCCCATAATAAAAGTTGTTCTTAATGATGAGTAAAGTCACGTGTTTAAGTTTGTGCAATGATAAAAAAAATCCTGTATAGAAGAACTCTCTACGCTTTTTTACGAAACCGATTTCCAAATATCAAATCCAGACTAAATCACCCAATCTGTGGACTTTAAAAGGTGGAATCGATAATGTTTTTTCATGCTCACGTGCTCAACAAATAACGTGGGTCATGCGACGTATGTATTTATTTAATGTACGTGTAGGTACGGTATGGGACCACCGTAAATGTCGAACATAACTTATTTAAACGTACATTACAGAATGTCTGCAGCTATTTGAAGGTAAATAGAAACGAGTATTAATTTGCCCATTTTTCAGTACCTCGTAGTAATAATTGTTCTAAAAGCTTGAAGGTTGGTTCGAAGTACAACATAAAATGCAACTACTGAAAAATCATGCTCTAAAAAGTATGAAACAAGAAAATATTTCAGACAGAAGTCAAGACAGGTACAAAAATGGTCAAGGTAAAGCCGTGGTCGCATGCCATTATAATTGTGTAGATATACACTGTACAGGTATGACTACGTAGACAATATGATTTAATAATACATATTTGTAATGTGCTTGTCAAGCCCTTTCATCTGATAACCAACATGACACAATAAAAATAAAAAAAACATGACTTTTGTACTAATTTTAAGATTTATTGATCGAAATCAAAATTGCAAGAGCAAACTTTTAGTTAATTCTCAGTCCATGATGTGGTTGATTCCTATCAACCACTTCTTTTATATGTAAATACACTGTGCAAAATATTTGTTAAGTCTTCTAGAGGTCGCCATATTGCCAGCGGACAATTAAAACGCTTTCAATGATACCTCATTTGTCTAATTATCATCTGTAGTTTAGAAGTTATGAGGTAACAAATGAACATACTTACATAAGTACCATCGAAGAAACCCATACCTATACACCGTAAGGACTATTTCTGCTTGCAGCGCTCGGCCACTATAGTAACGGTTACCTACGAAAAAAAAGGGTCGTGTGCACGGGATTTTGTTTTCAAATTGCTTAGTTATAGGTTTCTTCGATGGTACATACTGGTCAAAATCTTAACCCTTCTTTTTGCTTCGCCGTAGTCGGGTAAAAATGCAATGAATATTTGAATTTAAAATTTTATTCAAATTCAAAAGGTCGTGTTGCGAGTTGTAACCTAATTAAGGTGTAGGTACAGTTTTTAATTGGAGACACTAATTGCCAACCATGAGGTTTGCCGGTTATCTGTAACTCGGGAGTCAGGACCCTCTTACCTCAGTCAGACACCTTTCTCGTTTTAACATTGTACATGTTTTTATCAGTTTTATGTGTTTTAAGATAAATAAAGTTATGGTTATGTAGCTCAACATTAATTTTATAAATTACTTAGATACTTTTTCCAACCTCGGTATGATCTTTTACCCTGGCACCCGAAACCAATATTTTAAATACCCAGTACTTCGGATATTGACTTTCAAATAAAGAATATTAGAATACTTATTAATAATCCAGCGCTCATTTACATTCCCAAACAGAAAGAATACATTACCATTTTTTCGAAAAACATTTCCTTAATTTTGAAGACATCGGGGTAACAATAAAATTATGCACATGATACAAAATTATGCGTACCAACGTTATGCCGTAATGCCGTCGATATTATAGCATGTATATGTCGGTTAAATCGACGAAGGAGGCTGATTGACGATAAGCCATAGCCTGGAAAACGGTCTACATAGCTTATCGTTCACCTAGATCGAGGCAGGCAGGGAAACGTGGACAGGTCGACGGAGTTTGAAAATATTTTATGAGGGAAACTGGAGCAGAATCGATTAGTTTTTGGAGTTAAAAGATGATTAATGATGAATAAATTATCGTTGTTTGAAACGCGTTATTATAAGTTCCCCAAAGGGTTATAGGCAGAGGTATAAGTACTTAACTATAGACTATTGTACACCTATTTGGCCAGTTATATTTAAAGCCCTGGTAACAGGAGGCAAGCCTATTGCATTTTTGCGTCTTTAACCTCTCGAATGCCGTAATTACAGAAACAATTAAAAAACCATTGTGTCTCGCGTGGATCCACGTACATAGGGTAATAGTCATACCAAGGGTTAATAGTCTAATAATGTAATCACCCGGTAGATTTTTGGTAAGATAGATAACCTTACCTACCCGATAAGGTTACCTATCTTACTAAAAATAAAAATAAAAAAACAGTGGCACTCCGGGAGTGCCGACAGAAGTGAAAACTTGAACAAGATCGCCTTGGTGGAAGAAAAATACTTGTATAGAACATTGCTCCGTAACCTTATCTAAATAAGGAGAACAATCGCGTTTACAAAAAAGAAATACTTCCAAAACCTTTAAAGTAAAAATACTTGCATAGAAAATTGATCCGTAACGTAATATAAATAAAGAGCACAATCGCATTTACTAAAATGAGGTGTCGGTAACGGTGTCGCGAGTTCAATAGTTTTTTCCCATCTCAAAAATGCCTAACGCGCCTAAAGAAGTTTTCACTTCAAAAATAAACAATATTATTTTCTTATTCTTTCAACTTATTGACTTCAAAGTAAGACGTTGCTACTTCCCAACTTTTTTATTCCAAATTGTTTGACCAATCGATACGTCTCGTAAGGCGTTGACCTGCGCGGTGTATGCGGTAAAATTTTCAGTGTTTTACTTGTATGGCATACATAAACAGCCTTTTGTGTGGTTGATATTGCAGTGCGGCACACACATACATAAACTAACGCCGTTTTTGCCAGAATCTACAGAACGCGAAATACCATGCAATCTGCTCCTTTTTCTTTGCCCATAAATATTTTGGTCAACACAATTGCTTTGGTTTTAATGCAACAATTTAGGAATGAAATCAAAATCAAACTATTTTATTTCACACAAACCTACAAGGGCACTTATGAAACTTCAGAAGCTAGGTGCACGGTTCCAATTGGTCGTTTCCTATGGAGAAGAGCCGGCAAGAAACTCGACGGTTACTCTTTTAAAAATAATTTCTAAATTGAAGTGTTATGTGTATGTCGGGTTGCCAACATAAGTATTTTCGAAAACATTGCCTGTAAAAATATAGGAGATTCCGAAAAAATATAGTAGATATTCGATACCCTAGTTCACACTCGTACTAAATACATTTAACACCAATTTTACAGGAAAGCAATTCTTATGTTCGCATATGAATATCGTAGCAGTGGTTAAAAAAACATTAAAAATTGAGTTTTTATATCATAGAATAGCTTTTTAACTTTTTTTTTTGCGTGTACCTACTACAGATATACCTCTGCCCAAACTCTTCGGGGAAACAAGGCGTGATGTTATGTTATGTTAAGTACTCAATTTCTTTTGAGTACAATAATACGCGCATCCGGAGTAGGTACTTAATATTATCATTGTGACACTTTTTTTTTAATAGAAGGAGAAGGCTTTACGTAACTCTGGTAAGATAAAACGACGCAGAATTTCATTTAGGAATAAAAAAGTAAAAAATGAAAAAAATGTAATTAGTACGCGTGTGACCTAGAGTATCGCATGTTTCAAAAACATTTTCAACTAGGTATGTTTAAATGCATACTTTTAACTACTATGAGTATCAAATCAACTTTCAATAACAAGTTTTTTTTTAAGTCTCTTAAATAAAGGTTACAAAATACCATTACTTCAGCTTATATGAGTTAATACTCTCATTTCACTCTCATAATCTCTCCATTTTGTATTGAAATAAAAATATTGTAGTTTCGCCTTCCATATTTTTTCTAAAGAAATATAGTATTTATTTACTTAATAAGGCACCAAGTCCCAATACACTAATCACAAATACATACAATTCATTAAATTCATTACACCAATACAAAATAAGTACATTACAATTCATTAGACCATTAAAATTCAAATTCAAAATTCCATGCAATCACAAAATAAATTACATTAAAACTGAGTAGTCATTAAAATAAAATTTCATTACATTATCACTATTAAAAAAAAACAAACCAAAATAACACAATCTCTATCGTCTGTGGCACTCCGAGGGACTTCGAGCCAATACCTGTGGATCGGACTGCTCCAATCCTTACTAACGACCCTCAACAGGTGATTAGTGGATTTTCGCAAATTGCCTAGGCCTCCAATATAGCAGAATACTATATTATATAGTAGGGTTGGCAACCCTATGTGTATGGTAGGACACTGTAGTCCTATGAAGAAGATACTTAACAAAAAACTTTTTACAAAAAAAAAACAACCGACTTCCAAAAAAACACTACAAAGTCAAAAATAACTTAATTACGGAAGTCGGTGTCTTTGGTTTTGAATTTTCGTTTTTTGCCACCGACTTCCGAAATTAAGTTATTTTTGACTTTGTAGTGTTTTTTTGGAAGTCGGTTAAAAATAGAAAATAGTCAAGAAATCGAATCCGTCTGTGATTCTACAAAGATGATGGTAAGTGGTAGTATCAGGCAGAGGATGAGTAGTTCATCCACGCCCTGAGGTCACTCACTGTTGGGCATAGGCCTCTTTTTGCTAAGTATTCTACTACAGAAGTTAAACTAGGGGCTAATCTTCACCAAGAAAAAGTGAAAAAAAAACTTTAAAAAAAAAAAAACAACCACCTTCCTTAAAATACACTACAAAGTGAAAAATAACTTTAATTTCGGAAGTCGGCGTCTTTAGTTTTAAATGTTCTTTTTTTGCCACCGACTTCCGAAATTGAAAGTTATGTTTCACTGTTGTGTTTTTTTTTTTTTGTAAAAATCTTTTATTTTTCACTTTTTAGTTGTGGAACCAACCCCACACAATTTCAAATACCACTACCTGCTATGTAAATAACAGTGACAGGAACTTATCATATCATCCACATAGATACTAAGTAGAAAAAAATACGTATTATTGAAGCTAACTCAAAACTACCCAAGCAAGTTAATAAAATTTATTTGGGACCACCTCTGAAATATGACCTACCAAACAAAAAAGAATCATCAAAATCAATTCATAATTACAAAACATACATACAAAAAAAACATACAGTCGAATTGAGAACGAGTCGGTTAAAAACTGAACACGATCAGTACATCTAAACCACATTCAAGAAAAAATTTAAATTCATTTATTTCAGGTACCATATAACCCATTTTAGAAAGCATATTTAAATTAGCATCTTCAAACATAAATGAAAACAAACGAATAAATAAGTACAATATAAATTAGTGTTGCCCAAATGCAAGAACAAGACGAGACTTAGCCAGTCTTGGTCTTGGTCTTGCGCCAATACACCTGGTCTTGGTCTTGGTCTTGGTCTTGCGCTCCCAGTCTTGGTCTTGGTCTTGGTCTTGCAGCAAGAGTCTTGCAAGTCTTGCAATTACCTATTAGTCTATTACTATTTATTAAAGTTTACTTTAAATCTTAGAAAAACGTATTAGAATTGGAACATTGTGAGCTTGAATTAACATAGCCATAGTAAAGATCAAGCAGATTAATAAATAACTGAAGATTTGATAAGAAATTCGAAAAATCAACTGACCTATATGTCGTTTTCCATGGAAGTAACTGTTTCTTAATAAACATTTATGATTTATAAGCTTACATTTGCTAAAACATGTAAAAAAACAAATTAATTACAATAACTTGACTGTATTTTAAAGAACAATACTTATCTGTCTAGAAAGAGATTGAACCCTCAACTTATAAGAAATTTAATAAAAGAGTTTTACGATTGATGTATTCATTTTCATTCTAAGCACTCTGAAACTTATTTATTCTTTGGAACACCTGTAGGTACTCTTAAAAAAATTCGAAATTATTTTGCATGAGTATACCTACGCCCTATGGCGGCAATCAAATAGTGTCACAAATGTTATGATTTCGGCGTGGCGGCAACGATTGTTTTAGATTTCAAAAGAAGCCCCGGCGCGTGTATCATAACCATGTACTTCCGAAAAGCGGCAAATTTCTTTGAAAAGTAAGTACAAAACCTTTGATGCCGCATTATCAAAGTGCCGATGGTTAAAACATAACTATGCATGCACTCAGTTTGATTTTAATAGATATTTTTTTATTCGCTATGTTTATGGTATTAGTCGTAATGCGCATAGGTCCAGTTTTTCATATTCTTTGATACAGTTTTTTGCGTCTCATAGAATTCCTAAGCGTACCTACCTATACACCGAACTGTTACACCTAACTACTCAGTGAAATAGCGCTAAGTCCTAGCTGCAAGACGCAAGAGTCTTGCAGGCTATGTCTTGTTCTTGCTCAAGTCTTGCACGGTCAGTCTTGGTCTTGGTCTTGCTAAAAATACGCGGTCTTGTTCTTGGTCTTGGTCTTGCAAAAACGCAAGAACAAGACCAAGACTGCAAGACCAAGACTGAATTTGGGCTGAATTTAATGTATCTTATTTGTGTGTATTTATATTATAAATACACACAAATAAGATACATTAAATTAAAATTACATTCAATCATAATTCATTCATTCATTCATCAAGAGTGGCATCGATGTCGTGGAATATTGACACTGATATTTCTTAAACGGACTATGAATGTGGATGGCTATACGAGTAGGGGAAGACCAAAGAAACGATGGATGGACTGTGTAGGAGATGATATGGCTGATAAGTAAAAATACTTGCATAGAACATTGCTCCGTAACCTTATCTAAATAAGGAGCACAATCGTGCTTACAAAAAAAAAAAAAACTTCGAAAACCTTTAAAGTAAAAATACTTGCATAGAACATTGCTCCGTAACTTAATATAAATAAAGAGCACAATCGCGTTTATAAAAATGAGGTGTTGGTAATGGTGTCGCGAGTTCAATTGTTTTTTCCCATCTCAAAAATGCCTAACGCGTCTAAAGAAGTTTTCACTTCAAAAATATATGTTGCGCCAACCCGAAATAAATTGGGTTATGGGCAGGAGAATGTTGAATGGTACACCTTTTCCTTCGGTTGCCCTGTTGCCGGGGGCCACGATTTCCCTTTCAGCCCATATTCGCAGCCCCGGCAGGCATTGGCCCTAGCGGACCCCGTCAATTCTGCTAACATCTCTTTGAGGCGCGCGTGGAACAGAACGCGCCGTCGACTCGGGCTTGGTACTTATCGGACGGCGAGCTACCCATTGCTCACCGTCCTACGGTGGCCTGAAATCGGCTCGCAATTCCCGCCCCGGGCGTCTCCTCCTGCGGCGGTTAGGGGCGTGAGGGCACGAAATATGCCTCTCCCTCACGCGTTCCGCCTCCTCCTTCGCGAGCATTACCGCTTCGCAGAAGGAGGTGACGGCCTACCATTTCCTCTCGCTCCGTACCATGGCCTGAACCAGGGCCGGACGCGAGAGATCACCGCTGCCGATCGCTTCTACGAGGACACGGCGATGCTCCGCCCAAGCCGGGCAGACCTCCACCATATGCTCCACCGTGTCCTCCGGGCGATCATGCCATGCGTCATGTTTTGCGTCATGTTTACCGCAAATAAACGAATTTTCTTTCTTTCTTTTCTTTCTTATCCACATAATGGTGACACCCGGGCGTTTCCTCCCGCCTTATCCTGAACAGGAACCTCCCGAAGCAGCCGTGTCCGGTGAGGACATGCGTCAGGTGAAAGGTGAGGGCACCGTGGCGCCTCTCAAGCCACTCCTCAAAGAGGGGTCTTATCGCCGCAATTGTGGCGTGCCCAGCGCTGGGTTGCGACAATCGCACTCTCCATGACGCCATGAGATCCCGCCAGAGCTCTGTCCGCTGTGCCGCGATTTCTTGCGGCATCGGAATTAAGCCCCGGCGTTTCGCCTCCTCGCGCCACTCCCAGATGTGCGCGAGAACCTTTGCCTCCAGATCCCATGGCGGTAATCCGGCAAGGAGGCTCGCCGCCTTGCAGGAGACCGTGCGGTATCCTCAGGCCAGCCGAATGGCCATGACCCTCTGGGACGCGTTCAACCGGCGGGCTGGCCGCAGCCTCAATGAACGCGCCCACTTGAATGGTACACCTACAATTTAATTTCAACTACTTTTAATGGCTTTTGTGGACATAATTATTCAGATTTGTTACTTACAGTTGTAATAGCAATCATGTCATTTCGTCTAAAATTGGTTCATATTTTTATTTATTATTTATCATTTAGATAGATTATTTTTTATTTTGTGAATGTGAGAACGCTTTAGGCTTATGGATTGCAGATTTGTTGACCATTTTCTGTTTTGTTATAAGCTAATTTGTTGAAAGACCGCTACACTGTCCTCCCATACCTATTAACACAGTTATTTGAAAATATTGTAAAAGCCAATTATTTTTAAAAGAGTAACCGTGGAGTTTCTTGCCGGCTCTTCTCCATAGGAAACGACTAATTTGGAACCGTGCACCTAGCTGCTGATGTTTCATAAGTGTCAGTGTGTAAGGTTTATGTGAAATAAAACATTTTGAATTATTTTGGGTTTAGATATATGCGCTTTCAGTTTCATTATTGAAATTCGCATGTGGGAGGGGGGGAAGCTACGGGGGCGCAAGTCGCGGGGGTAGCGAGGGAGTCTGTTGGGGTTGAGTTTGAGTTTACGGGAACGGGTGAGGAAAGGGCTGAGTCAGAGTATTCGAGCGCTGCGACCTTACTGGCCTGGGTCGAATTCTGCCTCTTATTCTTCCTTTTCCTCCCTTTTCCTTGGACGGCTATAAAGCCGTCGTCAGAGTGAGAGGAAGAGGAAGAAGAAGAAGCGGACTTTGCCTCGTCCTCATCCGAACCATATGGGTAAGGGGTGGTAGGCCGCTTTGAGAAAGAAAGAAAGAAAGAAAAGAAAGAACCTAACAGATCAGTTTGGAGTGCGGCGAATCGAGCTCCATACTTCTCTTTGAGTGCGGGCTCCTTTTCAAGGACACCGAAGAATTGAATAAAGAGCTGAAGGCATCTTTCGTAATCTTTCATACTGAAAGCGGGGGAGGGAGGGAGGGACTATATCTCCTATCGTTTCCTAAACCTATCTCCCCGGTGGGTATGCCGGGGATGTGTAATCCCTCCCTGTAGGGTATAGACAGGGAGGATGAGTGCCTAGTGGTGAGCCCTTAGCACATTTCGATATTACACATTTATTTCGGTAAAAACAAATAAAAAACTTATTTAACATAGTGCATCAGATTGACCTTTTAAATAAGTACAGAACAATTTAAATGAAAATTAATGTTAAATTAATGCCGTCGGGTATTAGTAAATACCTGACATTGGCATTATTCATAAAATATTAATATCTGTAGGTAAGTGCTCAAATTAAACTAAATTTTAAATATTTAAATTAAACTTATTTAAAATAGTGCATCAGATTGACCTTTTATATAAGTTCAGCACACTTTAAATGAATTTGAATATTCAAAATGAATAGTGTTACGGACAAACGAAAGATGCTCTTATGACGTCCTACATAAGTGCGAGAATGAGACCAGCTGGCGCACACACATACGCGTATGCCACACACACCTGCGCAATGTCTATGGACTACGCTGCGAGAGAGCCACGGATGCCCTTATATGGTATCGTTTTTGGACATCGCGAATTATTTCCTGGAATTGTGGCGTACGTGACCGGCGGTCGGCGCTGCCATTGGTTGACGTTCATAAGGGTGAAAATGGCAAAACAGGAACAACCAATAGGAAGCCACCCTCGCCAGGGAAGCTTCCCTCGCGCCTCACCCCCGTCGATAAAGTATAAAAGACCTTGCGCGGCGGGAAACGTTGTCATTCTGGGCGGACGCGCGCGCGACACGACAAAACACAGCAAGATTGGGCCCTGTGGTACCTGGGTGCTCCGCCCTACGGCCCGTTTAAGTTTTCTCCCGTCTAAGTGAATTTAGTTTCTGCTGTTTTCTTGAAATAATAGAGTCATAAGTTTAATAAAATCAGGTGAATAAATCAATGTGTGACGGTTAAATTTACAAGTGATTTAGAACAATAAAAAGGTGTTACGTTGTAAATGGATCATTGTTTTTATTCTTGTCGCCCCACTGTCCCTTACAGTGGAAGAATGGTCCTTCGATAGCCGGATTATGGTCCTTCGACAGCCGGATCATGGTATCGGCATGTGCGTCTTAAGGGAGACGTGAAGAGTATTATTTCAAGAAAGAATAATTATTTTCAAGAAAGAAGCAACGTATCGCTTGTAAGTGTGAAGAGGAACCCTTTAAGAAGATCCCTCTTTACGGTGTTCAAGAAAGAAAAGGAACACAGGAAGGCAGCAAGTCCGACCAAGTAGCGGCTAGGAAGGCGGTATGCTGTTAGCTGCGTAGCTTCGTGTCTTCGTGTCGTCGTCGTCGTGTTCGCGCCCGCCCAGAGTGTCCACTACGGGTCGCGCCCATACGTAGCGGGTGGACCGCGGCTCAGTCGGGTACCACCTCACGGTGCCAAAGGGTACACGACTGAGTTAACGCCGTTTCAAGGCGGTGCGACAAACTTGTGCGCTGTCGCCAACCCGCATCACGGGTTGAATAGCACTACTGCGCCTGTACGGCTGTGTATATTGCGGGGGCCGGACTGTAGGCACTGCCGACGCGGCCGGTCGTTCCCACCGGTCGCTGAGCACCCCGTAATTGCATAGTTCTCTGCAGGGTAGTCCCCACCTTTCCCTTCCTGCACGATATCCATCCCTGCCGGAGCATATCCCGCTCAACGGGCCCTCCGGTAGGTCAGTTAGGGCCGCTAGGGCTGATAGGAGTAAATAGGGTACCACAGGGGGAAAGATGCCGACTACGACGAGAAGCCAGAAGAATGAAGAACGCGCACGGGTATTTGAAGAGCCCCCTGCGTCACCGTCGTCCCGCGCGACCATCGTCACGCGCGCGCAAGTCGAACGGAACCCGCGCGCCGCGATTCCCGCGTCTGTACCGGTTCCTGCAACTATGGTAGGAAACGCGCCCGAGTACACTAGCATGGATGCTATAACGTCAGCCGCTACCGCCGCCGCCGCAGCCGCAACCGCCGCCGCCGCCGCCGCCATGCCCGCACCCGCCGCTGATAGGACAAATAGTAGGTCGCCGCCGGCACAGTCCGTCCGGTCGCGCCAGTCCACTGCTAGTGCAATACTGCGCATTCGGCAAGTAGAGTATGAAGCTGAGGAGCGACTCGCCGCGATACGCCGCAAGGAGCTACAACTCGAGGCCGAACTGGTTAGGAAGAAGCTAGCCGTAGAAGTACAGACGATACGTGAGGAAACGGATCGCTATAGTGACGTCGCGCCCGGTGCTGTGGACGACGACAATCGCGTTTCTGACTGGCTGCTGCGAACGCAGCAACGGGTGGAGGAACCACCATCGCTGACACCGTTCGATCCGGTGTCATCAGTGGCACGCGCGCCACCCCCTTTCGACATACGGGGGGAGAGGGATAGATTAGAGGATATGGGACCGCGTGAAACACATCAAATGGATTTAACACGCACGTATCCGCGAATACGAGAAGAACCTCGTGTCAATCATGACGACCCGCCGCGACCCAGGTCACCTGCGCCCCCGCGAACGGGAGATAGAGACATCGAAAAACTCGCCGAGGCAATAAATCGAATGTCACATTGTCGACAGCCGTCGCGTCAAGCACAAGAGCTACCCATATTTACTGGAGCGCCGCACGAGTGGCTATTGTTCAAAACTGCTATGCGTGATACAACTCGTATCTACGAGTTCTCGCGATCCGAGAATCTAGCGCGCCTACGTAGCAGCCTCAAGGGCGAAGCGAGGGAAACAGTATCCGCGCTATTATACACCGCCGCCGACCCAGCGATTATCATGCACACGCTTGAACAATATTACGGGCGTCCGGAAATTATAATTGATAAGGCGCTCGACGATATAAGAAGATTGCCGCGCCCCGGTACATCGGCCGCCGAGCTCAACGCGTTCGCTATAAAGCTGCAAAATATAGTAAGCGTGCTTATGTGTCTGGATGAAAGAGGGTACCTACAGAACCCGATGTTAGCACGGCACGTAGTTGAAAAGTTAAGTCCACATATGCGTGCGAGATGGTGTGACTATGCTCAAGACTATGGTAGTCGAGCGGAGCCGGACATTGTCACACTATCACGCTATTTGATGAGAGAAGCGGACCGGGCAGTGAGATTCGCGTACTCGACGAACGCGGCGACGTCGACAAAAGAAGCAGCGCGACAACAGGCCCCTGCAAAAATACAGGGCGCGTCGGGCAGAGTCAGCAAGCGTGTACCCGCTGCGTACACGGCAGCGGAGCGTCCCAGCGAAAAGAAAAAGAAGGGAGCGTGCTTGTGTTGTGGCGAGGAGCATGCCACGCCAAGCTGTAAGAAGCTCATCGCTATGCCCGTTCATAATAGATGGGAATGGGCAAGAGAGACCGGTGTGTGCTTCCGGTGCCTAGCGAACAAGCACCGTCGATTCAAGTGCGCCGCGAAGCAGTGCGGGGTAGGGGAATGTAATAGACCGCATCACAAGCTTCTCCACACTGCCGACAGAACGTCGGACACGGCGAACACAGCAGCAAGCTGCACAGAGGGTGAATCGGCGACCACGGCCTCTGCTCACGTCGAAAACGACATAGGCGTGGTGTTATTGAAAGTGTGTCCGGTAACGTTACGCGGTCCGGAAGGAAAAAGGGTAGAAACATACGCGTTGCTAGATGAAGGCTCTACCATAACGTTACTCGACGGCGAAATAGCAAAAGAAATAGGCGCGACAGGGCCTAAGCGTGCGTTGCGCGTGCACGGTATCACGGCAATGCAGGAAGAACCGGAGAGCCGTTGCGTGGAAATTGAGATTAAGGGAAAACGCACGGAATATCACAGTATACGAGCGCGTACTGTAAATAACTTATCCATAACCGGTCAGTCAGTAAGAGCGAGCTACTTACAACGTGAATACTTGAAGCAGCTGTCTTCAGAGGGATTATGTTACGAGGACGCGAGGCCACGCCTACTCATAGGCGCAGATAATTGGCATTTGATTGTATCGCGTAAACTGCTCACCGGCCGTAAGGATGAGCCGGTCGCATCGCTAACCCAGCTGGGGTGGGTCGTACACGGTACGGTGCCGCGTCGTACTATTATGGAGTACGCCGGCTGCAGTAGTTTGGTTCTGCACGTACGCCCACAAGAATTGCATGAAGATTGCAGACGGTTAAAAGAGTTAAAGGACCTCATCACGTCGCATTTCTCCATCGACGCGCTGGGAATAGCTAGCCGGCCGAGACCGGTGCAGGCAGACGAACGAGCGAAGGCAATTTTCAAGAAGACTGCACGGCTGATTGACGGTCACTATGAAGTGGGTCTGCCATGGACCAAGGATAACCCATGCTTGCCGCCAAGTTATGATATGGCGTATCGTAGATTGAAAACGATAGAAAGAAAAATGGATAAATGCATCGAATTTAAAAATGCATACATTTCGCAGGTCAATAACCTTTTGACGAAAGGTTACGCGGTCAAGGTCGCTGAATGCGACAGTAAGGAAAGCGACTCGCCAGAGTGGTACCTCCCGCACTTTGCCGTGACCAATCCGAACAAGCCGGGAAAGGTTAGGCTTGTATTTGACGCCGCAGCGACATCTAACGGGAAATGTCTAAATGACGAATTGCTCGCGGGGCCCGACTTGTTAAACACTCTGTACGGTGTAATGTTTAGATTCCGTGAGAGACCGATTGCACTCACAGCGGACGTACGAGAGATGTTTCTCAGAATTAAGATACGCCCGGAAGATAGAAGAGCACAGAGATTCCTGTGGCGTGGCGATGACCGGTGCGGCCCGCCGGTAAAGTACGAGATGGCATCGATGATCTTTGGTGCTAGAAGCTCGCCGTTTCTAGCTCACAGCGTGCGGAATATGAATGCGGAAAGTTGCCAAGAAAGCCATCCGCACGCGCTGTATGCGATCACACGTGCCCATTACATGGACGACTGGGTAGACAGCTACGACGACATAGAAAGCGCCACCCAAGCGATTAAGGAAGTAATCGCCGTACATTCGCGAGCCGGGTTCGAGTTAGCAGGTTGGCACACGAACGAAGATAGCCTGCTGGAAGGTATTTGTGAGCCTGACAAATCTAGTTCGCCGAAGGAATTGGGTTCGAATGTACACCCCTACGGAAAAACATTGGGAATAATGTGGCTACCCACCACGGACGAATTCGCATTTAATACAACAATGCCACGAGTACCCGCAGACGTGAAAGCGGGTCAACGTACGCCGACAAAGCGTGAGACATTAGCGGCAGTTATGTCTATATTTGACCCTTTGGGACTGCTTAGCCCCTATACGATAACCGCTAAGATAATGCTACAAGATCTGTGGCGAAAGCAAACGGGCTGGGACCAACCTTTGCCCACTGAGGAAGCGGCCGTATTCGAAGAATGGCTGGCTGACATAAGCTACGTAGCTAAGCTACGGTTACCTAGATGTTATACGAAGGATTCGGTAATAAATAGGACTTTACATGTCTTCGTAGATGCGAGCGAACAAGCGTACGCTGCAGCTGTTTATTTACGAATGATAACGCCTGATGGAAAAGTAATAGTTACTCTCGTCGCGGGGAAATCACGCGTATCACCTCTTAAGGCGCAAAGTATACCCCGATTAGAGTTACAGGCGTGTTTGATTGGCGCGAGGCTAGCTGATCAAGTAAGACGTGAACATCGCTTCCAGGATATGGAAATTACCTGTTGGAGCGACTTCAGACGCCCTGTAAGGAGGCTCGTTGTCCTTGCCGAAGGAGTTTAGGCTCGCAGGCTACGCCGGGGGGAGGATTGTTACGGACAAACGAAAGATGCTCTTATGACGTCCTACATAAGTGCGAGAATGAGACCAGCTGGCGCACACACATACGCGTATGCCACACACACCTGCGCAATGTCTATGGACTACGCTGCGAGAGAGCCACGGATGCCCTTATATGGTATCGTTTTTGGACATCGCGAATTATTTCCTGGAATTGTGGCGTACGTGACCGGCGGTCGGCGCTGCCATTGGTTGACGTTCATAAGGGTGAAAATGGCAAAACAGGAACAACCAATAGGAAGCCACCCTCGCCAGGGAAGCTTCCCTCGCGCCTCACCCCCGTCGATAAAGTATAAAAGACCTTGCGCGGCGGGAAACGTTGTCATTCTGGGCGGACGCGCGCGCGACACGACAAAACACAGCAAGATTGGGCCCTGTGGTACCTGGGTGCTCCGCCCTACGGCCCGTTTAAGTTTTCTCCCGTCTAAGTGAATTTAGTTTCTGCTGTTTTCTTGAAATAATAGAGTCATAAGTTTAATAAAATCAGGTGAATAAATCAATGTGTGACGGTTAAATTTACAAGTGATTTAGAACAATAAAAAGGTGTTACGTTGTAAATGGATCATTGTTTTTATTCTTGTCGCCCCACTGTCCCTTACAAATAGCGTAAGGTCCGTACCTATTACTGTTGATTTAACGTCTGGCAGTGGGGACAATGCCCTGTACTAGCGTAGGGTTTACATATCGTCGCTCGGCATCCAATACCGCGAATGTGACATTTTCGACGAAAATCAAATTTTTGTTTTATTTCATTCTACACGTTCAAGTACGTGATCCTGCATTTAAAAATGATTTTCGCTAAAAATGTCACATTCGCAGTATTGGATGTCGAGCGACGATATAATTATGCTGCCGCCACACAGTGGAACGAATGTATGGGAGCGGTTGGACGTAGACATTTCCGAAAAAAAAGAGTAAAATTATGCCAAACTAATGATGCCATCTTATTCGATTACTTAATGCCTTCATAACTTGTGGTGATGAATTTCTTCATAACTCCCATATTTCGGGAGTAATTTGAGAAAATGTGAAATTTTACTATGAAAATGAGTGTATCGAGCTCTCTCCCTCCTGATTCCGGGCTTGTTTCAAGTAGCGGTCTCTAATATCATAATGCTAATACTAAGAGCTATATTTAATACTAAGACACATAGTGCGCCAAATGTGCACTTTCTGGGATAAAAGGAAATGAAAATTTAAAAAAAAAAACGTTTTTTCCCCATTTGTATTTACTTTAAACCGCAGACAGACTTATTAAGAGGTCTATAAATATATTATATATATACAGAAATATATATTAACAAAAATATTCACAAGAACTGATGAGAGTATGACTTTTAAGTAAGTTGATAATAAATTACCTAGTTTCATTAAAAGTACAATAAATAATTAAGATGTAAGCTCTAATTTACTAAGTTACACATTTTAAAACAATAACATCATTTAATTATCTTCGTCATCATCATCATCATCAATTAATTCAAATTCAGAATCGATGTCCGCTAAATCATTTATGTTAACAAATTCGATATCACTTTTCTCAGAATCCGTAAGCTCATAAAATTCCTTAAAAGAAGATTTTTTTACAAACTTATTTCCTTTTGGACGGATACTTGTAACAAGTGGATCAGAAGACAGTAAAAGATTGTGCATAATATCTTCATTGCATGAGATACTGCTATGCTTTCGAGAATGCCCCTCTCTATATTTTCTAAAATCTTTATTTCTAGCCTCAGATGCCTCTTCGGATAGAAAACCAATGGGCACAATTGACATGTTCTGAACTATGTCTGGCCCATGCATTAAAATTTTATGAAGTGAAGAAGGCATATAATACCATGGGTATAACTCCACGTAAAGCTTAGCAGTATCAAAGCAGAACTCTCGGAATTTAGTTACGTTGATCTTCTCTCCTGATGAAATACACTGCAAGATCACACAGATTTTTCTTAAAAGCATAGCATCTATTCCGGTCAGTTCAGCAGATTTAGTGTAGTTTTCAAAAAATCTCCTTGCCGAGTTGCCATTGTTGGTGGATCCACTGCCTTGTTTCACAACATCGAGAAGTAAGCCCGTTTCTCTTCTTACAGCCTCTTGAACTCTTTTCTTCCTGTCATCAACTTGCCTTTTTGCTATATCACCCCTTACTTGCCATGATTTTATGTCTAATTTGTAGGAAATGTGTAATAAGCATTCCATTGAGCGAATCCAAGCGTGAAGGGTGCTTAAGCTATATTTATACATGTCCTCGTTTGCGTGTTTATCTTTGATTAACTCTAAATTATTCATTTCTTTAGGACAAGCCTTGCATATGTCACACACTGAAGCTGCTGTATTGGATATAATGGAATGAATTTTACCATCAATCATTGTCAACAGCAGTTGGTGTTTGACACTAATTCCATCAGTGATGGTGGATGGAGTTAAGGCTTCAATCTCTGCTTCGATTTCAGCCATCTCTCTCTGCACATTTTCTTTGGTTTCCTTTATAAACTTAAACAATATTGGCCGGCAAAATGAAGTGGAAGATGGTCGCTCGTTTTCCCAAATTGTTACACCTTTTGAGACGAGCCGCAGTGGTACAAGACTAATCATAAAATTACTAGCAAGATCGATTTGCTCATCTTCACTCGTCCTTTGATGATAAATGCTTTGGCTAGATGATCCGTCAAAACCCCATTTGCTGGTCAATACGAGCTGTTGATTGGGATCAACAGGGGTTTCTAACGACCTAATAAGTCTTCTTGAGGTTAAATCCATCAAGGCTTGTAATTTGATTTTTGCAGAGCTCTCTGTAACTGTGAGATCTTCTTTGGCCGGATAGCACTTAATTTTTTCTTTAACCAACATGTAGTAACTCGGGTATTGAAGAGCTCCTTCTTGAGTGTTGAAATCCCGAAGAGTGTTATAGCGCCATTTCGATAAGTTCATCGATACATAAAGAGCCAATGCCTTCAAAGGGGATATTTCCCGTACCTGAATTGATTTACCTTCAATGAAGGCTTTGATTTTTGAGGCCTCTTCTGGATTCTCCGTCAAGTATTTCATAACATAAGCTGTATCGCTTTGTCCTGCCTTTTGAAGCGCCCTTTCGGCCGAAAACATAATTTCAGCGCTGCTACTGCTGCATGAAAGACTATCTTCAGTGCGTCTTCTTTTTTGCCGGTTACTAAGGTCCTCAAAAGATTTACGAGGACTAGGATGTGTACAAGTTGAAGCATCAGATTTAGCAGGAGAAATTATGGGCTCGATGACGTCACTTATATTTTCTGTAGAAGGTTCCATATTTTCATTCTGTAATTCCGGCCATTGAATTGCAGCCTGTAGCCAAATCTCATGTTTCTTCCGAAACTTATCTGTGCTTCTTCCAGACTGTGTCCATTTTGCATAAATGCGGTAGCAAAATCGACGACACCAGTCTTTTAAACTTGTTTCAGCACTTTCACATAACTGAACACAACTGTTATCTTTTAAAACACTGAACAAATAGTTAAAGTCGCGTAAATCTTTATGTGCGCGTGCGCATAAAGCAACGTGAATATCAAGATTTGTATTAAAATTTGGAAAATACATTGCGAGATTAGCTTGGATACAACGAGGTGTAAATCAACACTGATTTTAAAGTTACTAATAGTGACCTATTTATATAAAATCCAGGTATCCCAGGTATCCTTTGTTAAATATTGCAAGGTAATTAGTTATTGTGATAATTAGTAAATGATGCATGCTAAATTAGTGTATTTAAGAGCCATTTAGTAATTAAATAATAGCAATGTTCTTATCAGTAATCATTAGTGCATCAGTTTTATATGTAAACCTTAAGTCCCTAATTATATATCCTAATTAGCTTATATCTTCTCTAATTGGCTGCTCAGAAATGTTATTGTAATAAGGTAAACCTTTAGAAAAACGGTTTTAATCAACAAAATAAACAAAAAATAAAAAAATTGTGTTATAAAATAAACATCACTCTTTATCCCAGAAAGTGCACATTTGGCGCACTATGTGTCTTAGTATTAAATATAGCTCTTAGTATTAGCATTATGATATTAGAGACCGCTACTTGAAACAAGCCCGGAATCAGGAGGGAGAGAGCTCGATACACTCATTTTCATAGTAAAATTTCACATTTTCTCAAATTACTCCCGAAATATGGGAGTTATGAAGAAATTCATCACCACAAGTTATGAAGGCATTAAGTAATCGAATAAGATGGCATCATTAGTTTGGCATAATTTTACTCTTTTTTTTCGGAAATGTCTACGTCCAACCGCTCCCATACATTCGTTCCACTGTGCGCCATTGACGCGGAGTGAGTCATAGTTGCGTAGGTATTTATTTTGTATTTTATATAATACTAGCTGACCCTGCAAACGTTGTTTTGCCAAATGCTTGGGGTGCACCATCTTTATCATTTATTACCTACCCTACCTACCCTACCTACCCTACCTACCCTACCTACCGTACCTACCCTACCTACCGTACCTACCCTACCTACCCTACCTACCCTACCTACCCTACCTACCCTACCTACCCTACCTACCCTACCTACCCTACCTACCCTACCTACCCTACTTACCCTACCTACCCTACCTACCCTACCTACCCTACCTACCCTACCTACCCTACCTACCCTACCTACCCTACCTACCCTAAAACCTTGTCCTAAAAATAACGAACATTTAAAAAAAAGAATTGGCCAAATTGGTCTAGGCGTTGTTGAGTTATGCGCTTACCAACACATTTTGCGATTCATTTTTATATTATAGATTAATATTTTTTTTTCATCGATAACAGTGAATAAAACTCTCTTTTACTCACTGAGTGAATAAAAACATTTTTAATTTGGAACAAGCACGAATTGTACGAATTATGTACAAACGATGAATGAAACGTGCTGAAAGTACATACTGGCTGACTAAATGGAGCTACAGAGCTATTAATTTTTTTTTTTAAACCTGCCAGTTTTGTTATCGTGGTTGTTTTATGTTATTGGAAAATCTACACATAATTAATTATAATAAAATGAGTTCTTCCAGTGACGATAATGAGATACTGACTTCGGAATCATTTCGTTCTAAAGCAGCAATTCAATCAATCTGCCTAGCCTTTTCCCAACTATGTTGGGGTCGGCTTCTAGTCTAACCAGATGCAGCTGAATACCGCTATTTTATATGGAGCAAATGCCTGTCTGACTTCCACAACTCAGTAACTGAGAATTAGGATACCCCTTGGTAAGACTGGTTGTCAGACTTTCGTGTTTCTGACGACCCGTAACGACTGTTAAAGATCCACGAATGACAGCTGGGACCAACGACTCAATATGTTTTCCGAGGCACGGAGGAGTCTCAGTATGTAAAGATGGTCACTCATCCACAGACTAATCCCGGCAAGCGTAGCTTAACCTGGTGGATCAACCCGTGCGGCTGTTATTACTTAGCCACGAGCTCCTCTAAAGCAGCAATTATAGTAGATAATTTTGCTATCGCCAAAAATGTGATTTATAAAATACTATTACTACTATTTATTTTCTCGCAGTCAATGGTAAAAAGTAGAGTAAACAACTCGTGAAAAAAAAATTAAACGAATTAAATTCCCTTTTTATTCACTTGTTGTATAATCTACTTTTGTTACATTATAATTAATAATATCTTAGTGTTATTTATTTTAGAAGTATGTATGTTTGTATGTAAGTATATTTTCATATTATTAGTTTTATTTCATTAAATGAATTGTTTTGATTTTATGTATTTTACTTTCTCTTTACACTTTCTCTTTGCTCGTGGCTAAGTACTAACAGCCGCACTGGTCGATCCATCAGGTTAAGCTACGCTTGCCGGGGTTGGTGCGTGGATGGGTGACCATTTCTACATACCGAGACTCCTCCGTGCCTCGGAAAGCACGTTAAGCCGTTGGTCCCGGCTGTCATTCGTGGATCTTTGACAGTCGTTACGGGTCGTCAGAAGCTCGAAAGTCTGACAACCAGTCTTACCAAGGGGTATCGTATTACCTAGTTACTGGGTTGTGGAGGTCAGATAGGCAGTCGCTCCATGTAAGTCGCTGGTTAGACTGGAAGCCGACCCTAACATAGTTGGGAAAAGGCTGGGCAGATTGATTTGACTTGCTCATTACCCTCACACACGGTGTCTACATCTCTTTTTATCCTCTGTCCTATCGCAGGTATGTTGGAAGAGATTTCATTAGAAATAAGCATCACCTTTATACCTATTTTTCTGTTCCTTTTGTTTTGTCTGTGTATTATTTGTGTGTACATAAATGGTTAAATAAGTAAATAAAATTTCTCTCGCTTTTCTGCAATCTGTGGGAGTGATTTCGTGAAAAGGGACGGAAGTGTGTAACAGGAAGCCGGGGAAGCGCGCGCTATTTGATTTGACCAATGAGCACGCGCGGTGTTAGAGTTGGCCGTCAGATGGTACAAATCCATTTTCCGAGAGGTTGTAAACAGGATTATGATGATAATGATGATGGTGGTGATGGTGGTGGTGGCAAGGACATCGACGCGAAAACTGAAACCATGGTATCAGTACATGATTCTGAACCTGCGTTGAAATTTTTCGTTGGTTATTAAAATAAAATCTGCTGTTTCATAGAAAAGTGCAATACCTACGCGGTCAAAATGTATGGAACAGCTTCAGGTTCAGGTTCAGAATCATGTACTGAATCCATGGTTTCAGTTTTCGCGTCGATGTCCCTGCCAACCCGTATATGTCTGCCAAGATGTCAGATATAACACATCGTAAGCGACTACGGTAAGACACGCTCGTTTTTTTTTTTTTTTCTATTGAACAATACCTACTAATCAATAATTTCGACTTAGTCCGGACGAAACCTTAATGACCATTTTAATGCGTAAATAAAGGCGTGCTATTAGACTTTCAACTTTCGGCACTGAGGCGAGCGTTGAAAATTCAACAACGTGCTCTTGTTTAGGCTTTTTAGGTGTCGCACAGTGTTACTGAAAACAGGCATAATGTTATTTTCATTATCGAATGGTTTTTCGTTCTTTATCATTGTGTTCATGACTTCATTGACATTTCTCTCCAAATGATAGGTACTGTTTATATGTCTTTATCTACTCTCATAGCGTAATATTCGAATTATGAACTTCAAAACGAGTTTATATTGACATACTTTATAAACAGAGTACCGAAATTTAAAAATAGAATCAACTTTTTGTCTAACAAAATAATACTATAAAACATTTTTTTTTCTATTACGATACAGCGCTAATCCAAGAAGTTAATATCACCAAAGAGCTTCCATCAACTTTTGGCGGGGGACAGCAGCACCCGCTGTAGCGCATGTGCGGTGATGTGCTGGTGCAGGCGACATTCATTTGTTTTGTAGTACTTACTGAATTTCGTGGGATTTTTAAATTTATTCTTGATCTTTAACTTTGATTTTTTATTTAGTATTTGTTTCAATCCCAGTGTTTGAGAGTAGATAAAGTAGTGTATGAAACTGCACATAACTAGGTATTAAAACATTCGTGTGATACTATTAAAAACCTCGCCTTCATGTTGTTTTAATACCCCTCATTATGCAACAGTTTCATAAACTACTATTAAATACTGTTGTGGGTAATGACTTACTAAGTACGAGTTATTATAATGTAGGACAGTAGGTACTTAGGTAGTGTGAACTGCTGTACACTATTTCTATTTTCTTAATGTCCCTCGGGAATCATCGCATTTCCGAATACAAACGAATGCTAATTTCCATGTCCAACAATTATTAGATTTATCGTGTATAATAATTTGAATTCAGAATTAAGTACTTTATTGCTGTTTTGTTTTGATTTTCGTGTGAACTATACAGAGATGTAAAACTATTTTCCTATCTGTCGTGCCTGCGACTTTAGCAGCCTTCCAACCATTTTTAAAATAAATTACGTTAAGCTAAAAGAGTATTAACGACTTTATATACTTCCAAGTCGATTGAGAGCGTCCGGTCGGTCAACAATTGCAAAGGGCAACTGATAGAAATCCGACGACTGACGAAACATAAAGTTTGCCGAGGGACATTAAGAACATATTTGTACTGTACGTACGTACTTACTGTTATTACTGTGAAATGTCAAGTAAATAATAATGATGTTTAACAACTGACAACTAAACTTTATCGAACTAAAATAATAAGTAGGGTAGGTACTGTTAATCAATTATTTACAGTAAACTGCTAAAGCTATCGATTGAGAATCATTACGAATGAATAGTCCACCTCGTAATGGTTTTATCACCCTTAAAGTTGAAGGTCACTTGCACGTTATGTTGTCAAGGCAAGGCAGGGTTTTGACTACCCCGTTGGTCTCGGTCGGTCATGGGAAGGGATGTAAAACGGTAAAATTACCCTGCTAAAATAGGGTAAAAAAAAAATTACGTAATTTACAGTATTTTACGGTAAAATATTATTTTACCGTAAAATACTGTAAATTACGTAATTTTTTTTTACCCTATTTTACGTTTATACCGAAAATTACCATATTATGGTAATTTTCGGTATAAACGTATTAAACGTACTCATACAGTCATTAAAACACTACAAATACGGAAGTGAGTATGTTTGTGTGTATCATGTGTTTGTCACTACTTCACTATTAACGGATAAATGGATTTGAATGAAATTTGCCAGAGATACTCGTATA
Organism: Agrochola litura; assembly: GCA_949152395.1. NCBI lineage: Eukaryota > Metazoa > Arthropoda > Insecta > Lepidoptera > Noctuidae > Agrochola > Agrochola litura. The sequence continues at coordinate 3,660,550 of OX424507.1, read as the reverse complement.
AGCAGTATTGGAACATAAAATAAATTAATAGTTTAAAAAACACTAGAAAAACACGCTTTTATAAATGCACGAGTGTCTATCTTCCGGTTTCATCATCAGATCTTGAAACCTAATGGTGGTCAAAGTTCATTACAAGACTTTTCTAAGAAATCCAAAACAGTTATGATACGATTTTCTATCATGAAGTTCCAGTTCATATCTTCCAGCTCCATCATCAGATCAGTTCGACAGTACCATATTATTGTATTAGCATCAGAACTACATACAGCTGCCAATTTTCATTACGCTACGACCCTTGGAAGATGGTTAAATTAGTTACCTTAGATTCCATTACATAGTTAGTTACATACAGGTCGACCTAATAAAAGCATGTTAAAAACAGAAAACTGGGCTCGTGCGACTCATGCGTACCTACAAAAAATCCCTTAAATTGAATTCTCAAGTCAAGAATTCAAGATATGAATCACACCATGTCATGGATTATAATAATATCATCTATGTGCAGAGACAGAGCAGAGGACAGCACAAATTAAAATTTAAAACTTCATAAGTCGCCAGTAATTTAACCGTAAATACCCGTATTTTACCAGCAAAAATCAATCTACCTAGCCTTTTCCCAACTATGTTGGGGTCAGCTTCCAGTCTAACCGGATGCAGCAGAATACTAGTATTTTACATGGAGCGACTGCCTATCTGACCTCCCCAACCCAGTAACTGGGAAATACGATACCCCTTGGTAAGACTGGTCTGGACTTGTCAGACTCTCGGGCTTCTGACGACCCGTAATGACTGTCAAAGATCCACGAATGACAGCCGGGACCAACGGCTTAACGTCCTTTCCGAGGCACGGAGGAGTCTCGGTATGTAAAGATGGTCACCCATCCACAGACCAACCCCGGCAAGCGTAGCTTAACTGGATGAATCGACCCGTGCGGCTGTTATTACTTAGCCACGAGCTCCTCACCCGTATTTTACCAGCGTTTTCCGTAAAATTACATAATTTTACAACCCTAGTCCTGGGTTCGACTCCCAGGTCGGGCAAAGTGTTATTAGGTTTTTCCATCAGGAATTTCTCAGTAGTAGCCCGGAGTTTTGGAAGTTGACGGTGTGATACCGCGCTGTAACTCGGTGCCCACGTGGCCCTGTGCCTGATCTCTCTCCGGCCGTGTCGGTTTGCCGTCCCATCTGACTATGAGAGTGAGGGAAGAGAGAGTGCACCTGTGTCTGCGGACACACTTATACACTATAATATCACCCGCGCCGATGGCTTGTCTCCGCTAAAATTGACTGCCATGACCGAAATAATATCTTTAGGATTATTTTTATCAAAATTCAAAACTCAAAAGTCATTTATTCAAACTAGGCTGAGAATCAGCACTTTTCGAACGTCAAAATTACATAAGACAGTCCCCAAAAACGCCCACCCTTCACCACTTCCTAGTGCCTTTAGCTGGGAAGAAGTGGCGCAACAAACTCCCCAGCAGCACAGCTGTCTGTTCAAGTTAGAAAAATAAAATGATTCTATACAATAGTATGCAAAATTATTATGCAACACAAAACATTATTTTAATTATAAATTACTGGCCATATGTCAGCTAGTACACGCCAATATACTAACCAAAAACATCGAGAACTATACTCAAGCAGCATTTCTATTATCAAGCGACAAGGTCTATTTGTAAGTATATGTGACATACTACAGGCTGGCAGGGACATAGACGCGAAAACTGTTACCATGGATTCAGTACATGATTCTGAACTCCCCTGCGTTGAAATTTTTCGTCGGTTCATCATCATTTCAGCCGAAAGAAGTCCACTGCTGGACATAGGCCTCCCCCAAGCACCGCCACTTCGACCGATTCTGTCAACAAGGTCATCGGTCCATCTTGTGGGAGGCCTTCCAACGCCTGTCCGGACGTCTTCCGGTACGTTATTCTTAAGTCGGTTTTTTTTTTTTTATTGTGCTGTTCCATACGTTTTGACCGCGTAGGTATTGCACTTTTCTAGCAATTTTTTTTTAAATATGCGACGAAAAATTTCGTCGTAGGGGAGTACTGAATTCAACGAAGAATCATGTACTGAATCCACGGTAACAGTTTTCGCGTCGATGTCTCTGCCACTCTGTAGATTCAATCTTACTGAAGTTTTTTTTTTTTTGGGAATGGCTGTCAAAAGTGATAAAGCAAATTACCAGGTCAGGTACAGCTATGAATAAAGAGGCGGTTTAAAAAAAATAGATATTTACTAGGTTTCCTGCGGACATCAACGCCGAAGGGGATCATGGTGTGGACGGAGTACTCCGACGAGCAGCTGCCACCTGGTGGAGGATAGGATGTTAAGGATAGGGTAGGATAGGTGCTAGGAATTGGTAGGAGGTTGGTCCTAATGGGGATATTGTTTTTCTGCTTAGCAGTTGGCACCACTGGCGAGTAAATTCCTGTCAGTACTTTAGTTTGAATATTTTGCATACTCGTAAGTCTAAGTTCCCATTTTATAATGTTTATTTTAATACATTTGAATGCTTCACATTATAATATTCCTAAAATTGAAACAAACATGAAGCAAACAAGCTACCAAATTAAATCCTTAATTTGAAACTTAAAACCCCAAGCTAATTAATTAGGAACGGCACAATCTTTACAAAAACTATGAATAATTAATAAAATCCGCCAGAAGAAAACCCACAAACAGTCAAAGTTCAATATGACATTTGATATTTCTAGAGTCCTTACTCTATACTAGCGCCTCTAGCGGCGAATTCAAGCGTTATAGGAAATATTCGAAGTTTAAGGATAAGTATCATGTGCAATCACAGAACACGGAATTGCCGCACCAGCAACACCTAGACACGGCAGTACCAATAAAATTCGTGTCGCAGAAACGTTGAACACACAACTTCTGTCAAGGACCGTCTTCAAAGCCGTCAATGTCTATAGGTAGGTACGTCACTTGTAAACGGTGCCAAACTTGGTTTGTATGGAAAGTGTTGACAATGTCGTCTCTATCAGCGGCTGCCGAGGCGTCTCCGTGCGCTGCGTGTGCAATAAATACTATTATAATAATACCCATACCTAACACCATAACGCGGGTTTAGGCTGCCTGTCCATTGACGCAGAACGAGGCAGTGGAGCGGAGCGAGGGAGTAATGCGGAGCGGAGTTGCGAACTGTGTCTGTCCATTGATGCGGAGCTAGGTAGTGCGGAGCTGGGTTGCGAGCTGTGCGGAGCTAGGCCGAGTACACGCGACTAGTAGTTTCAGCGGGCTGCAATAACCCGCGGCCGGATTTTATCCACTTCCCCCACTCCGCTCCGCTCCCCAGCTTCCTCGCTCCGCTTCCGGGTTTTGTATGAATTTATAAACTAGTTCTCAAATCCCTGCCCACTGAAGCTGAGCGGAGATTTTATGCAATTCCATTAGGTTAATATTGGCACAGCTTCGCTCCGCTCTTCTCCTCTCCGCTCCAGTGGACAAGCAGCCTTAAGGTGGATCCGCAGTGGTAGTCCGCGAAATTCAAATTTTCTTACGTTTTTTTGCAATTTGCAGGTCAGTGTCAGGTTGTAACTTTGATCAAAATATAATTTATGACTATAACAAATAAGTATGTATTTACAGAATTAGAATCATTAATACATCTCTCTAAGTTAGATTTCTTCCATTGAATGACTTTTTCATGAAATCATGACATTTGGGAACAAATGATACCGACTCGCAAATTGCAAAAAACGTAAAAAAATAATAATTTCACGGGGTATCACTGCGGATCCACCTTAAAGAAAATATTTTGGGATACAGGTCTCCTCTCTCTGAGAGGGGCTGGGCCATAACCCACCACGCAGGCCCAGTGTGGGTTCGTATAGATAGCTAATTAATTTTAATTCATTTGTACTCATATTTACTCGTTCTACTCTGGCTAATATTTGTTAGTTTGCATTACCATTTGCATGTTCATAAAATAATTTAATGGGTAAACCTACTCGTAAACCATGATAATAACTCTACGCTTTTGTCCGCCAAGGTGTGAAATTTAACAATAACTTGACCTCATGACTACACGGGTTACATTTTACTGAAGTACGTAAGACAGTAGGTACTCAATTTTACATGAACGTTTAAATAATTTGCGAAGAAATACCCTATATCCGACCTTATAAATTGTCTGTAAATAAATTGAACTTCGTTAAAATCACATAATTCGTCACCAACACCGCAAAGGGGCGAACCTCAAATAAGAAAATTTTACAGGAGAGCCAAAAAACGTTTTTTTCTCCCGATGACGCGCTTATTTTGATGATATTTAAGAAAATATATAGATATAATTAAAACAAAAAAAAAAAAAAAAATCCCTACAACTGATTTTAAGATACGCCGTCAATCTTTTTTCGGTTCGCCCCTTTGCAGTGTTGGCGACGAATTATACGATTGGTTTGCGCTATGCATTCGTAATAAAACAATGTTATAAAAAGTCTCATAACATTATGTTTTTATAAACTTAATAAAAATGTGTCTATGGAAACGATCGTAAAAAAAACTATATTGAATTTTTTAAGACAACGACTTACTCGAAAGCCAAAGCTAGCATTATCAAAAACCGCACATCAATAGGATAATTGAACTACGAAAACAACTATGAATCTCACCCTTAAAAACCCTTCATTTTAATACCCCAGCACTTGATAGGGTGGGAATTTCTATGCCATTTTGATTTTAATATACAGTGACACTCGCGCAATAAAGACGAATCTAACGACATCTCATTCATTACAATCGGTTCAGGCGTTTAGTAGTTACGAGAGAACATAGAGACGAACATACATACAGCTCAAACACATAACCTTCCATTTTTGGCTTCACTGCAGTTTGGTAAAAAATTGCGCCATAAAAGTCAAATTATCTAAGACGTGCGGTTGATTGTATAGATAGACAAAAATGGCAAAGCAATACGCACTGATCATCCTCGCAAAGCCGAAGTCGCACAGTTTGACGACCCCGTCGCTGGTCAGCAAGATGTTCTCGGGCTTCACGTCCCTATGGATGCAGTTGTGTCGGTGGCAGTACGCCACGCCCTGCAGCGTCTGCCAGATTATCTGCTTCGACAGGAGCTCTGGACAGCCCTGGAATAAGAGCACTCTTTAAAGCCCAACGCCTCATAAAACCATACATTTCCAGTATACTTAAGGCCCCATTCGCCAAAGCCCGGAACCGGTTAATAAAATACCGGTTTATTTCCGTTTTGCTCCGAACTTTTCTTAAGAACGTGAACGTTTTAAGAACTTTATTTTGATCTAAATTAACCGGTTTAATCGGCTAGCGGCGGATTTAAGCGATGGTGAGGATGTCGCGCTGAATAAAAACTAAACAAAAAACCCAGGGAGTAATGTATAAAATAATACAACAAAAAGAACAAATACAATCAGAACTACTGCAAAATAAGGTCTCTGATCATGTCAGAGGGACACTGAGCAAAGGCAGGAGTGGGTTTTAGCCGGTAAGAGTCCAGCAATGCCCAGACTGGCTCACCAGTGAAGCAGTCTGGGCGTCCATGAGGATTTCCCACTCCTGCTAAAACAAAAAAACCCGGTTAATATTGCTCTAAACCGTTTAATCCGAAAAACCTTTACGTAAAGACTACTCCAAAACTTTTTTAAATAACCGGTTATTCGAACGAAACCGAATGTAAAGTTTTTTGCTTCAAGTACATAATAACGGTTTGAAAATTTAACCGGTATCCGAGTCTTGTCGTTCACGGCTTCGAGCGCTGCGCCATGCGACGCAACTTGCGTCAAGCGACATGCGCGCGCGTCACTTGTTTCCGTCCGTCGCTCTGCAAGTCGCATCGCAGTGACTCGTGGCATACTCTAAATAATTTATTTCATTTGTTATCTCTGCATTCGCTGCAAGACGCGTGGCGCTTGAGCGTGTAGCTCGCGGCCACGGAGTAAGCTGACCTCTTATTGTACGATAAGTGTGAAAATGTGTGGTCAGGGCTCTACATATACCACGAACGGTGAGCAATGGGTAGCCGTCCGATAAGGACCAGGCCCGGGTCGACGACGCGTTGTGTTCCACGCGCGCCTCAAAGAGTTGTCAGCAGAACTGACGCACAGTGGGAAAAAAATTACGTTTTTTGTTAAAAAATCTGCCTACACCACAATTTTGGACGTATCGCCGTAATTTTTTTTTTATACTCTCCTGAGATAACACACTTTGGTGTGTCACTGCCACTTTTCCAAAATCGAAATTTCTTTTTATTTTTCATTTTCTTTTAAAATTCGGGAAATGAATCAAATTTTTCTTTTTGGGCCGCCTTTTTGTATCCGCCATTTTGAATTTTTATAAACAGACAGTAAATTCATGACCAGGGCCTGAAAAACCCCTGGAAACTGATTTTTGTTAAAATATTTTTTTAGAAATTGGTTTTTGCTTCATTTCCCGATTTTTTGAGGTTATAGTATTGAAATTTAAGGAAAAGGGGCAGTGACACACCAAAGTGTGTTATCTCAGGAGTGTATAAAAAAAATGGCAGTGATACGTCAAAAATTGTGGTGTAGACAGATTTTTTAACAAAAAAGGTAATTTTTTTCCCACTGTGTGACGGGGTCTGCTAGAGCCGATGCCTGCCGGGTTTGCGAAGAAGTCCGAAAGGGAGATCGTGGCCCCCGGCAACATGGCAACTGAAAGAACACGGGTGGGTAGTAAGAGTCTGACACGCCCTCCCGCTCCGCCCAGAGTGGGGTGGGAGAAGTTATTTGATAATTTCCCACACAAAACAAAGGGACCACCACAAAACTGTACAAGTTTACAATTCTACACAATTGTAGAAAATATTGCGTAACACGGAAATTATAAATATGTAAATTATAGATTTGTCACTACAATTTACATCTTTGTAAGGTTTTTCCGTTACAATTATGTGGCGTACAGTTTTGTGGTACAGACACTTTATAATGTTTACAAAGTAAATTGTAAATGTAAAGTTTAGTGGTATAGGGCCCAGCTCATACTGGAAATATATAGCTTGATAATACTAATACGTTGTCGCGTGTATCGTAGACATCGTGATTGATAAAGAATAATAATCTAAGTTTAATTTATTTTATTTTATTTTATTATGTTCGGGAAACTTACAGCTAACTTACACAGTGTTCTTAAATTATATAAAATTGAAGGCCATTTACAAGTTTCCACTGATAAACACGTGACATAAAAAAAGTGAAAAAAAGGTCGGTACAAAATACCTATTAAACATAAATTAGGAAAAAAAAAATAGCACACGATAAATTACAAACTAAAAATCAGTTTTGCTAACAATTACTTTTCCGTAAAGAAGCTTAAGCTTAAGCTTTTAGCCTAGATTCATTTTATTATTTTATTTTATTTTTACTCCTACTAACTTAGTAATATAATATCCCCCTATTAAAACAATATATATATTCTACGATATTGAATTATTAAAATTTTGAAATGATTACTAACTTTACGTCATATCAATAAAATTAAATAAATCCCAATGGCCTCTGCGTACAGCATGGGAACATAGTAAATACACCCTTTGTAAAAAGCCTGTTTAAAATTTGAAACTCCTGTGTCTCAACAACGCTCGTAGCGCTCGCCTACTCAGTTTGCTACGCGCGTGTTTTACGCGTAGCGTTTGCTACGAGACTACGGGCTACATGGATGCGCTACGGTCACCTAGCCAATAAATAACCTTGCGACTTACGGGTCAATTTGTTAAATTTTAGGAAAATCGGTAACAGAATTTGTAATATCACATAATTATTATTTTGATTTGTCATTACTAAATTTTCAGGGTAAAGTTTGTTCCTTGCATAAATTCATCCCAACTACGAAACCCTTCATTGTGTGTGGTCCGACACGCACTTGGCCGGCTTTTTAAACTTTGTACCTATTAATTTGATTCCAGGATACATCGTCTTCACATATAAATTATGTATATAAATAAATATAGGAATAAATGATTTGATATGAAGGTTTTTACTCTAGCCAAAACTTTTTTAGTTATAACATAACATTACATCTATATCCTCCGTAGGCGTAGGCAGAGGAGATGGAACGCCAATTTCTTTAAGTCTTACCTAATAGGGGTACCGACTCTATTGCCATCAACCGTGCACAAATCCAGGCTCCGGGCTACTACTGAGAAATTCCAGATGAAAAAACCGAATAACACTTTCCCGACCTGGGAATCGGGTTTGATTTCCTGGTCGTCTGACGTCAGACGTCGTGAGTCTCATGCTCAAGGCACACGAGGTATATGTGTAATAAAAATAATAATAAAGCTTTATTTTATTTTTTATTTTTTTTTCTTTTTTTCTGTGCAAATTACAAACTAATAACGTAGAACATAAAATAATGTACAAAAAAGTAAAACATTAAGTAGTTTGCGCAGGTAAAAGCCTCCTCCAAGGATTGCCAGTAATCTTTGTTACTGGCTGTACTTAGCCAGCTTTGACCCGCCACCTCCACTGTCTCATCTACCCATCTAACGTTAGGCCTGCCTCTGCTTGTAGTCCAGTCCATTTTACTACTCTTCCCGTCCATCCATCATCTTTAAGCCCGACCACGTGACCTGCCTACTTCCATTTTGACACACGAGGTATAATAAATAAAGTAAATTAATATCAAGATAAAAAGCAAAATTAAAAATTTACAAAAACCCACGACAGTTAAAAAATAATTGAAAAAGGACAAAACAAGTTAAAAACCCCCGAATTAAAGATAATCAACGTAAAAAGATTTAATAAGTAGTGTTGATTTCTCGCGAAGTCGGTCATATTATATGTAAACAATAGAGTTTCCGTTTTCATAGCATTTCCCTACGTACCTACCTATTTGGTTCTCGATTATTGTAGATGTGGCAATAACATATTCAACTACCTATAAACTTAATAAAAAACCCGAGAATATCCGTCGGGGGTAGCGGCGGGAGGGGCAGCCCCCGACGGACATTCTTGGGTTTTTTACCGTCTCCGTTCCGTCATGGGTAAAAAAATATTACAAAAATCAAATCAAATCAAAAATATTTATTTGCTAGAATATGGCACATAAGGTGTTATAGTAAATTACACACACACATGAACATTGCACCTTCGTCCCAGACGTAAGGGTTCGTTCACATCAGCTATTAGCTGCGGTCGTTGCATGCCACTGCGGCTTTACTGCGGTTCGAACATTTCAACCGACTCATTTCACCCACAATCATTAAATCGACTGCTGCCGATAACTCGAAACCATTTTTGTTTTATAACCAGCTATAAAATAAACGGTAAATTAACCGTTTAGTTTCTCGTTACTGAAGGAAATGATTTAATTGAATTGTGTTTATTTAGGGGAAGAAAGGGTTTATACAACTAAACAGGGCAGAAATATGAGGTCAAAAATTGAGAAATTAATTCAGGGAAGTTAAGCTATTGATTAATAACTTAAATTGTCTGTATAAGTATTTAAATCACTAACTTATAGAGATGTATTATTAATTATAATTCATTCTGTAAATACATATTTATTATGTCGTGAATCATATATTATTTTGATCAAGACACAACCTGATACTGACCTGCAAATTGCAAAAAAACGTTAGAAAATTTGAATATCGCGGGCTACAACTGCGCATCCACCTTAATTACACGACTGCACAAAAAGGAGTGTAATGTTTTCAGGGTTCATGTATTTATTTGAGTTTATTTGTTCCACCATAACTTTTAAATGCCTGAACAGATTTGGATGGATGGGGTATCGTTAGAATCCTTACATCATCACGAGTGACATAGACATATTTAAAAAAAATCAATATGGCCGCAGTATGGCTCCTTATTTAAATGAGTAAAAAAAAATTCATTTATTACCATATGGGTATCCAATTGAAAGCCAAAATTATATATGTCTGATCCGGTCATTAGTACGGACACGAAACGAATCGCAAGCGCGCAACTGGCGACATCAAGTGATCTACCAAAAGCGCGCTTATACAGAGTCGTGATGTTTTAAGGCCACGGCGAGGAGGGATTCAGCCTCTGATCGCATCGGAGTTAAGACGTCGCGGACCTGGTCTCGATTCGTAGTGCTCAGTTATTGTATTAATTGTAATTTGTGATCATTGTGTTAATTTGTGATTTTAATAAACACCGTTGCACGCAGTGTGTGTATAATTTAGCTAGTGTGATTAATTTTATAATAAATTATAATGTGATCTGAACTGCAAACGGTTTTTCTATTGCGCATTAACCAACACTACCCACAGCCCACAGTAGTTAAAATATCGCTGATAATAACGAAAGAGTCACATACCCGTCTCTGACATATAATTTATATACATTTCATCTCCACGCCAACCACTCCTCGCCTTGTCTCGCCGTGAGAGCATAAAACCACCTTTAGTGCTTAAAAATGAAAATTAAATACACCCACCTAGCATGACATGTTTTAAAATAAAACTTGTACCTAAAATGTTTAAAAAAAACATTGCTCCCTTTTTTTATTTAGGAAATTATCAAATGACTTCTCCCGCTCTGGGCGGAGCGGGAGGGCGTGTCAGACTCTTACTGATTAAAACCCACCCGTGTTCCTTCAGTTGCCATGTTGCCGGGGGGCTACGATTTCCCTTTCGGCCTTATTCGCAACCCCGGTAGGCATCGGCCCTAGTATTTGCCTAGCATTGCTCCCCTGTCTCTTAGGCCCGTATTACAGAACGTCACTCAATACTCAAGCATTACTTAAAACTAGATTCAAGCCATTTGATTGGTTGAAACTAGTTTTAAGTAATGCTTGAGTATTGAGTGACGTTCTGTAATACGGGGCTTAGATTAAAAAATGTACACACACCGCCACAGCGGTCTCTCGACAGCAATGACAATTTTTTTTATCTTTTTTGTCAACGAGTAAATGCTACACATATAAAGTAATACAACTTGTTTTTTACTTTTTAATTCGTTTTTTGGCAGGGCAGCTGTGATTTTAATTTTTTTAATTTTATTTTCACTGTTGATCATGTTTCTTAGATAAAAAAATTGATAGGAGAGAAAACGACTTGTAAAATCTGTCTGGGGTAATTAAAAGTCGATAAGTACTTAGTTAAAGTTTGGCGTCGTGAAATGGAATCCGTAAAAGAATAAAATGCAACATCGTGTTGGTTTTCCATTTCAGCCGTTTACGGATCACCTCTGCCCTTGCCACCCTCCGGTGAAGGGTGAAACTTTTACAGTGTGAGCTTTTACAGAACTTCAATTTAGCAAACAACAACACATCTGTCAACTTTCAACAAACTGTTTTTGTGTCAACTGTTCAAGGTTCTAAATGTGACCGGAAACGCTCTTTCAGCTGTAAAGAAAGCCTGACCCAAAAACAGAGTTTTTCACACTTTGGCACCATTTTGAATCGCATGGCACTACTCTATACTTTTTCACACAAAACAGTATTTTTTATGTGTGTGGTACACAATCCAATAAATGACATTAAATACTTCAAGAAATGTATTTTTTAGTTATTTTTATTTCTGAAATGTATTGAATTGTATTTTCATAAGTTTTGACTCAAATTATGTCACAAACTCAACAGCAAAACAACATTGTGCTTTGCAGTGCCCTGACAGGGTTCATGTACAAAAACCTACAGTAAAATATTGTAAAATGTGTGATGTGCATTAGAGCAAATAAATAAATAAATGACCTAGGAGGGAGCTAAGCCGAGCCACGCATTACCTATGCCCAGCCTGTTAAGAACTTAATACTACGTGTATCTTAGAGACAGATTAGGTATGTCTTTACAAAAAAAAAAGAATACAGAAATCAATGACAATCATATTATGTCTTTACGGATCACATCTGAAATTCTGATCAAGACTCGGGCTTCGGCCACGAGGCCAATTTGCGAGTCAGTTCAGTAAATCGCGAAGACTACTAACTAGGTGCTATTCATACTCGAAGCCAGTGACTGAACTGTTGTCTGTCGCGAACTCGCCACTTGCCGGGAGCCTACAAATCTACTGTCAAACCACATGATAGCTTAAGTACTCTGATTGGTTGACCGAATTGATAACAAATAATTAGATTATAATTAGGAATAAGCTATGGAAAACAATGGAAAGAACACCAAAAAAAAAAATGGTCTAGAAAATTCTGGTACAGAATTGCAAATATCCACGTAACACTGACGTCACAGATCGCGTGACATACAGTATGGCACGCTGTCCCGTACGTCGTCCTGGCGTGACAGTCTTATACGAAGCATCTAACATTCGTTATGTTAATTTAACAAAAGTGTTGCAAAAAAGAAAGTTGAAATTGCAACTATTGGTTTTTACAAATGCTTTTTTTTCGTTTTCGTGTAGTTAGTGACTAACCTGGCGGGCTCTAGTTTTTTTTTATATCGCCCATGTGCACTTCACATGCCGTCAAGAAATATCTCTCAGGCATGCCGGTTTCTTCACGATGTTTTCCTTCACCGTTAGTAATCTGTGCCGTTACTAAAGCAAGTGATAATTATACAATACGCTCATGAATCCGAAAAGTCAGAGGTGCGTGCCTTGGGTTTGAACTCGAGACTTATGAGTTGACAGTCCAACGACGGTTACACTAAAAGGCTCGAAAATATATTTTTCAGAAGGGATACATTCTGCCTTTGTTTGAGTAAAAGGAGATTTTCTGCTTCATGATTTGGGCATTTTTTTTTAAGAAAGTGGAAACTTGATAATGCTTTCGTCATCATCATTTCAGCCGAAAGAGGTCCACTGCTGGACAGTCACCCAAAGGGCAATAGAAAGGGCTATGCTTGGAGTTTCCCTACGTGATCGAATCAGAAATGAAGAGATCCGCAGGAGAACTAAGGTAACCGACATAGCCCGAAGAATTGCCAAACTAAAGTGGCAATGGGCAGGGCACATTGCTCGCAGAACAGATGGCCGATGGGGTCGCCACTCCAGAACCTTTCGGTTCTGGAGTGGCGACTGCGTACCGGAAGACGTAGCGTTGGAAAGCCTCCCACAAGATGGACCGATGACCTTGTAAAGGCCGCATGAATCCGTTGGATGCGGGAAGCACAGAACCGGTCGAAGTGGCGGTGCTTGGGGGAGGCCTATGTCCAACAGTGAATAGTGCTTTCGTACCGTCCAAGTACAATTACTATTAATAGAGTTTTGTGCAAAAATTAAAAGCAGTTTAACACAATACTGTCGCTTTAATTATGTTTTTGAAGTGAAAACTTAATTAGGCGCGTTGGGCATTTTTGAGATGGGAAAAAACAATTGAACTCGCGACACCGTTACCGACACCTCATTATTGTAAACGCGATTGTACTCTTTATTTATATTACGTTACGGATCAATGTTCTATGCAAGTATTTTCACTTTAAAGGTTTTGAAAGTATTTTTGAAGTGAAAACTTCTTTAGGTGCGTTGGGCATTTTTGAGATGAGAAAAAACAATTGAACTCGCGACACTGTTACCGTTACCGACACTTCAAAGTATTTCCTACACAGTAAATTTGTTCAAGTTTTCACTTCCGTCGGCACTTTTTTTGTGTTTTGGCACCTTGTAGGTATTTTATACAAGGTGTCAATTGTGCTATTTCTGTCTTGTTCACTAAATAAATGACTTATACAGGGTGGCAGGAACATTCACGCCCAAACTGTAACCATGAATTCAGCACATGATCTAGACCGCTTTTTTTTTTTGGGTGGGAAATTATCAAATAACTTCTCCCGCTCTGGGTGGAGCGGGAGGGCGTGTCAGACTCTTACTGACTAAAACCCACCCGTGTTCCTTCGGTTGCCCTGTTGCCGGGGGGCACGATGTCCCTATCGGTTTTCTTCGAACCCCCGGCAGGCATTGGCCTTAGCGGACCCCGTCAATTCTGCTGACATCTCTTTGAGGCGCGCGTGGAACACAACGCGCCGTCGACCCGGGCTTGGTCCTTATCGGACGGCGAGCTACCCATTGCTCACCGTCCGCAAGCCCGCGCCTACGGTGGCCGGAAATCGGCTCGCGATTCCCGCCCCGGGCGTCTCCTCCTGCGGCGGTTAGGGGCGTGAGGGCGCGAAATTTGCCTCTCCCTCACGCGTTCCGCCTCCTCCTTCGCGAGCATTACCGCTTCGCAGAAGGAGGTGACGGCCCGCCATTTCCTCTCGCTCCGTACCATGGCCTGAACCAGAGCCGGACGCGAGAGATCACCGCCACCGATCGCCTCTACGAGGACACGGCGTTGCTCCGCCCAAGCCGGGCAGACCTCCACCGTATGCTCCACCGTGTCCTCAGGCCGATCCACACAATGGTGACACCCGGGTGTTTCCTCCCGCCTTATCCTAAACAGGAACCTCCCGAAGCAGCCGTATCCGGTGAGGACCTGCGTCAGGTGGAAGGCGAGGACGCCGTGGCGCTTCTCAAGCCACTCCTCAAAGAGGGATGATCTAGACCCCCAGTGTAGAAATTTTTCATCGTTAATAAAAAAAAAAATCTGCTGTTTCAAAGAAAAGTGCAATACCTACGCGGTCGAAATTGATGAAACAGCATTTTTTAAATAATCGTTCAGAATTTCGTTCAGAATCATACTGGATCTATGGTAATACGCGTCGATTTGATGTCACCGTGTATATCTTATCCTATCTATCCATGAAACCAGATAGTGTTAATTTCGACCATTCTTTAAGCTTAAATTCTCTTCAATGTTGTCCATAATGTCCAAGTGCTTGAACCCTTAAGGGGGAAGCGTCAGGGTAGCCCGCGAAATTCAAATTTTCTTACATTTTTTGAATTTTGCAGGTCAGTGTCAGGTTTTATGTTGATTAAAATATGATTCGCGATCGTAACAAATATGGCTTTACTTAATTATAATAATTATCATCAATAGTGATTAAGAAGAAGATAAAGGTGTCAAATGTCATGATTTCATGAAATCATGACATTTGACACCTTTGCTAACTTATGGAGTTGTATTGTTGAATTTAATGATTATAATTGAGTAAAGCCATATTTGTTACGACCGCGAATAATATTTTAATCAACAGAAAACTTGACACTGACTTGCAAAATGCAAAAAACGTAAGAAAATTTGAATTTCGCGGGCTACCCTGACGCTTCCCCCTTAAATCCATTTACCATTCAAAGATAAAAATACATCGAAGCTCCCGATAAAATCGATCGGAAAGCGCTAACCAAAATAGAATCGCGAATCGACTTTTTATTTGTTTTGCTTACAAAGACGCTTTTGTTCACCTTTGCCATTTTGAAACGAATGGGTTTCAAATGAGGTCGTGATAACCTTTAACTTATTGCAATAAACAAAAATACCTACTATCCATCGAAAATTATTTAAATTTTTCTGGTGCCGATACAATTTTTCAAGTTAAGAGCTCGTCGCTAAATAATAACAGCCGCACGGGTCAATCGACGGCTAAGCTATCTTTCTTATCTTCGGCAAATCTTAGCCAAAAGATTTGCCGAAGAACAAGAACAGAATATTTGGTAGGTATCTTATTTGTGCAGAATAAATCAGAAAACTTGAAAGGAAATCGTTTGGCTTGGTATGGGCATGTGATGAGGAGAGATGAAACGCATGTGACTAAAAACTTTTTACAAAAAAAAAAACAACCGACTTAAAAAAAAAACACTACAAAGTGAAAAATAACTTTAATTTCGGAAGTTGGTGTCTTTGGTTTTGAATTTTCGTTCTTTGTCACCGACTTCCGAAATTAAAGTTATTTTTCACTTTGTAGTGTTTTTTTTTTGAAGTCGGTTGTTTCTTTTTTGTAAAAAGTTTTTATTTTTCACTTTTTAGTTGTGGTAGGTACCTACCCCACACAAATTCGAATACCACTACCTGCTATGTAAATAACAGTGACAAGAAGTTATCATATCATCTACATACTAAGTGGGAAAAAATACGTATAATTGAAGCTAACTCAAAAACTACCCAAGCAAAGTTAATAAAATTATATGGGACCACCTCTGAAGTATGATCTACCAAACAAAAAAAGAATCATCAAAATCTATTCATAATTGGCGGAGTAATCGCGTAACAAACATAAAAAAAAAAAACATACAGACGAATTGAGAACCTCCTCCTTTTGGAAGTCGGTTAAAAAAAGTGATGAATATAAATGTTGATGGATGGAGAGGGAGAGGGAGGCTAAAGAAAAGATGGATGGATTGTGTGAGGATTGATATGAAAGAGAAGGGAGTGAATGATAGCCGGCTGTCGCTGAAAATCAGCGCTGGGACTCTGTCTCGCATGGGGTCGCAGCATTATGCTGAGCGATGGCCGTTTTGCGTGAGTGTGACGCACACGTGTTTTTTTTTACCTTTCTTTGCGTCATGTTATGTTTGCGCTCCCCCTGCAAATCAGGATGGCAACCAACCGACTATATCCTTTAAAGTTAAAGTTCGTGAGCACATTCGTAAGAAGCTGGCAGTATCATCACGACGCTAATGTTTTCCCATTGTTTGTCTTATTTGATTTAGTATATTCATGTATTTATGTGTATTTATTTGTGCTTATTTTATATATGTAATTAGGCCTATATATTATATTTATAGTTTGTAATTTGAATTTTTCACCTACCACAGTTTGTCTCTGCATCACCCAAAGGTTGACTGGTAGAAAATGCCTTTGGCATTAAGTCCGCCTCTGTACATTTATGTGCTTGAAGTATTAAATAAATAAATAAACGTATTTTTTTGTTTCTTTTCTTTCATACTCGTAGCGTGACAGTTGACAGGGGAGAACTGAAGAAAAAAACGTGAAATTCTCTTTTTTAGGGTTCCGTTGCCAAATGGCAAAAAACGGAACCCTTACAGATTCGTCATGTCTGTCTGTCTGTCCGTCTGTCTGTCTGTCCGTCCGTATGTCACAGCCACTTTTTTTCCGAAACTATAAGAGCTATGCTGTTGAAACTTGGTAAGTAGATGTATTCTGTGAACCGCATTAAGATTTTCACACAAAAATAGAAAAAAAAACAAATAATTTTGGGGTTCCCCATACTTTGAACTGAAACTCATAAAAATTTTTTTCATCGAACCCATACGTGTGGGGTATTTATGGATAGGTCTTTAATAAAAATGATATTGAGGTTTCTAATATCATTTTTTTCTAAACTGAATAGTTTGCGCGAGAGACACTTCCAAAGTGGTAAAATGTGTCCCCCCCCCCTGTAACTTCTAAAATAAGAGAATGATAAAACTAAAAAAAATATATGATGTATCTACATTACCATATAAACTTCCACCGAAAATTGGTTTGAACGAGATCTAGCAAGTAGTTTTTTTTTTAATACGTCATAA